>CM053614.1:68787196-68821120 GCA_028646535.1 Procyon lotor | reverse complement strand
TGTGGTGATTCATGTAAACTTCACCACGCTTATGGTTTTCAAAAATGTGGAATGCTTCATGAAGTTGCATGTCATTTTTGCATAGAGGCCATGCTAGTCTTCTCTGTATTGTTCCAATTTTAATATATACATTGCCCAAGTGAGCACTGGTTTTGGTTTTAATAGTTTCCATGATGCAGTTGAGGAAAGGAGACTTAGAGTGTTAAGCAAACTGCCCAGAGTCACCCAGTGACCAAGAATGAGAGCTCTGCGTCAACCCCAAATGCCTGACATACTCTTCTCTCCGGTGTCTCATCATTTTCAGTTTACACCAAAGGTAGATAGAAGCTGCCATACCCTTTCATGCTGCTTCTTCCACACTTTCTGTTGAACTTTGGAACTATTTTTTTGTCCAGTTGAAATTAACACTTACCAATAAATTTTGGACTGTCAGTTGATGTTGATGTCAGTTACCTTTTCAAGAAGAGTTATTAATTCCACATATATTAACAGATCTCCACTTCTACTCTGCTATGTGTATCTCATATGCTCTTTTCTCAAATGCAGATTCTAAATATATTATTAGAAGTATTGCTAGGTAATTCATGTTTTGCAAACACAGTGAAAATAGGATTCCGATTTCTATTGCGAATCCCTGTCCAGGGAAAACCAGAAGGGTGATCACCCTTGCACAATCAGAGATGCCATAAATTCATTAGTAGCACTCTAGGACTTGAAAACTCTGGTTTGCAAATTGATATTGCTGCCCCCCAACACCGGCTGCTGGTTTACGTTTTCTGTAGCCTATTATATGAAAAAACTGATAAAGAATTTTCTACCTTTTAATCCCATTTAGGAAAGTCAGGTCTAGCCCAAGCCCTGCCTCTAATAAGCATCAATGGCCACATCTGATTCAATTATGTTCTCTGAGCTTTAATTTCCTCCTTTCTGGAAGAAAAGGGAAGGGGGGAGGTGCTTTACTTTAAAACTTTAGAGGACTTTAGAACTTTAGAGGACTTTAGAAAAGTCCTCAAATTCTAAAATCTTGATATTTAAATATGATAGTTTTAACTATCAAAGGAATTACGTAAAAAAAAAGGAATAATGAATTCTGTAAATGTCAAAAGAAAGTCACATCAATGAAAGTGAAGGTAATGACAACATTATTAAGACAAAATTTGTTTGCCTGCAATTATAAATCATCGCCCATCAAAATTTTTGGTGTTTTTACTTTTAAATAAATACTTCAAGCATTTTTCTTTTCTTTCTTTTGAGAGAAAGAGGGCAGGTGCATGGGAGGTAGGGGGATAAGGGAAGAGGGAGAGAAACTTAAGCCAACTCCATGCCTGGCAGAGAGCCTGAAGGAGGGCTCGATCTCTCAACCCCAAGATCATGACCTGAGCTGAAACCAAGTGTCGGACACTTACCCAACTGAGCCACTCAGGTGTCCCTAAACAAATATTTCAATTAACTTGAATCATGACATGCCCAAAATTCAGTCTCTTGACTTTTGCTGAAATGTTGAGTAAGTTTCTGAACTAGCCCAACTATCATTTTAATACATTCTATTTATCTTTTGATACAGAAAACCTCTAAACCTAATTAAATGAACTTAAGAGTTTCAAACAATTCAGAGTATACTATTCTTTTGCTTCTGAAGTAATTTGTACTAAGCTTCCTCACTCATATCGACTTGATATTTATATTTTCTTTCTCAACCATCACTTGTCAACCACTGTGTAATCCTGATTCCACAGCACTTGCCCAGCTAGAAATATGGGCAGGTTTCCTCTATTATTCTTTTTTTTTTTTTAAAGAGGATTCTTAATTTTTTTTTTTAATTTTTTTTGGGGGGGTGGGCAGGCTCCATTTCATGACCTGAGATCACAACCTGAGCCCAAATCAAGAACTGGACACTTAACCAACTGAGCCACCCAGGCACCCTTACATGATTCCTAAGATATAATAAACATATCAGTATGATTTCTATCACAGGTTTTTTTTTTCATAGCCCTGTGGAAATTTGAACGCCAGTTCCCAAGGATGCAACTTTAATGAAATGATTAATGATCGTATACTCTTTGATCTTTTCCTCTTTACCAACGTCGTGACGCAATGCTGACCCACACACTCAATGTTTTTATGGTACCTGAAGCTGATTACCTGGAATGTCCTCCCTAGTTGAAGTAAAGATCACTTGTGAGTTCGGCTGGATTTGCCTCAAGAAGTCAGAGAGAATGATAATATACATATATAATTGCTTTGCTGAGAAGAGATGCTACAATACAGATAAAGTAAGTGAGGATGATTCTTGTCATTTAGGAGCACAAAAATGTCTGATCACTGGACGAAATTTTTGTAAAATTCTGACAACTATGTAGGACTTGCCCTTTCCTTGCACTATTATAACTAACAAAGAAACACTCAATTAAAGAAGCCCTGCTATTAAAGTTTTCTATATAATTAACATTTTGGCTAAACAGTGCCTCTATACTCAAAAAAGAAAAATAAAACCATCCACTGATGGGGAAGTGGGAGTACAGCAATACAGAATATAAACACCAAACATGTATATAAAGTATCAGGTGGAGATAAACACTACAGAGAAAGGAAATGAGGTAAACCGATCAACATAGTTAAAGTGACAGTATAACTAAAACCGAATGATACTGGCGATGAGGTAATCAAGAGGGTCCTTTCTAAGGAAGCATTTGAGCAAAGATCTGAGCCAAGTGGGGCAATCAGCATGCTTCTATCTAGACTCAGAAAGTATCAAGACTCAAGGTAAACAGAAGTGCTTTCTGTTTTCTAAGACACGCACCTAACAGAAAGAACAAATATGTTTTTTTAAGGAAGGTTAGTAACATCACCAATGAATTCTCTTCGATACAAAATAGCATTTGGGATCAACAAAAGGACTACCAACACTAGCTGAAGACACGGTATTCAAACTAAGTTCCACTAAAATCAAATATATAAATATATATAAATATCTACGTATATTTGAAAATATATTTCAATTATATAAATATTTGAAAAATTTAGAGTTTGATTATGGTAGAAATGAAAGATAAAATTGCAGAGAAGACACCTATTAATAGAACATATGTTAAGCAGGAGAGAGATTATGAGAAGTGCAAAAATTTTTTTGCAATATATTTGGGGTGCAAACATCAGGCCAAACATTAAAAAGATAAATTATGGGAAAAAGCAAAAGCCAGTATTTGGAATTTATAACACACTTTAATATGCAAATAGTCACTTTATGACAAAGTCCCTTACAACGAAACAAATAACAAAAAAATATTTTCAGGTCTTAGACCATGTTCTCAAGCTCTAGCATAGACATCCAAATTTTCAAAATGCTTTAGAACCTTAGGAATGTGCTGAAATGGGATTTTGCCTTTCACAAATTAAGGTTAAAGTCTATGCATTCTACAAGTAAGTACCTTAGTGTAGTCGCAATTTATGTTTCAATTTCTGCTGAATTGAAACCAACTAATTACGAGCAAATATGATAGTTGAATTTAATTAACTGTGAGCAACTCAGCTAAACCTACACCTCACGTCAGCCCAAGCCACTCTCTTTACCTCTTCTCATAATTAAATGAATAATTTGACCCAGTAAACAGTGGCACACAACTCCACTTCTTGGGCATGGACACTTTTCCCAGTTCTTTAAGCCCCAGCAAGTAGGTGCTAACTTTTATATTTTTAAAAACAACAGGTCAGCTCTAAAGAGAAGTATTCCTTCTGATTCACCTTAAGTATTTATTACTTTGCCATTCCTAAGACTGAAAATGTAGGGGAAGAGGTAAGGTGGCGGAGGAATGGGGGACTCCATTTCAGTTAGTCCGCTGATTTTAGCTAGATATCTACCAAACCACTCTGAACACCCACGAAATCAGCTTGAGATGGAAGATTATACGTCTGGATCCCTATGAGAGAAAAGGATCATCAGTCAAGAGGATGCACCTTGCCTGGATTTTGTATGATGTTTTCAGCTGTACATCCCCTCAACCACAACTCAACAGAATGACTAGGAGGAAGAACTCCCAACAAAGTAACGACCCCGAGACAATGGCTTCCCTCGCAGACCTGACGGATATGGATCTAAGCAAAATGTCAGAAACAAACTTCAGGGTAGCAGTTATGCAGACAATAGCTAGGCTGGAGAAAACCACTGATGGCAACACAGATTCTCTAAGGGCAGAAATGAGAGCTAATCAGGCTGAACTTAAAAATTCTATAAATGAGATGCAGCTTAACCTAGATTCTCTAACAGCTAGAGTGAACAAGGTAGAACACTGAAATAGTGATCTAGAAGACAAACTGATAGAAAGGAAGTTACAGGAGGAGGCCTGAAACAAACACCTTAAAAGTCATGGAAACAGAATTAGAGAAATAAACAATGCCATGAAACATTCCAATGTCAGAATTACTGGGATCCCTGAGGGGCTGGAGAGAGACAGAGGACTAGAAGATATATTTGAGCAGATCTTAGCTGAGAACTTACCAATCTGAGGAATGAAACAAGTATTCCTGTCTTAAAGGCAGAGAGGACCTTTCCCAAAATCAAGAAGAAGAGACCAATTCCACAGAGAGCTGGTAAGCCAGAAAGGGCTGGCAAGACATATTCAGGACACTAAAAGAGAAGAACATGCAACCAAGGATACTTTATCTGGCAAGGCTGTCATTCAGAATGGATGGAGAGATAAAGAGCTTCCAGGATTGGCAGAAACTGAAAGAACATGTGACCACCAAGCCAGTTTTACAAGAAATATTGGGGGGAGGGATTTCTATAAAAGAAGATCCCTAGAATGATAAAGAACAGAAATTTATGGAGACGGCTATAGAATCAAGGACTTCACATGCAACATGATGACAATAAAAACTTATCTTTGAATAATCATTCTCAACGTGAATGGCCTAAATGTTCCCCCACAAAACAGCACAGGTGGTTGCAGATTGGATAAAAAGACAGGACCCATCCATATGCTGTCTACAAGAGACTCATTCTGATCCAAGCCTCAGTCAAAAACATAGAAAAATCTCGAATTCACCTACTAACTTTACATCTTAAAGAACTGGAGAAAAAGCAACAAATGATGCCTAAGCCATGCATGAGAAGAAAAACACTTAGGATAAGAGCAGAGATCGATGTATTAGAAACCAGAAATACAGCAGAACAGATCAACAAAACTAGAAGCTGGTTCTTTGAAAGATTTAGTAAGATCGATAAACCACTGGCCAAAACCTATCCAAAACAAAAGAGAAAGGACCCAAATTAATAAAATTATGAATGAAAGGGGAGAGATCATGACTAACACCAAGGAAATAGAAACAATTATCAGAAACTCTTAGCAACGACTGCATGCCAATAAATTAAGCAACAGAGAAGAAATGGATGCCTTCCTGGAAATCTATTAACTACCAAGACTGAAATAGGAAGAAAGTGACAACCTGAATAGACCAATAACCAGTATAATATGATTGAAGCAGTGATCAAAAACTTCCCAAAAAAACAAGAGTCCAGGGCCTGAGGGATTCTCTGGGGAAGTCTACCAAGCATTTGAAGAAGAAATACCTATTCTCCTGAAGCTGTTTCAAAAAAATAAACACAGGAAACCTTTCAGACTCATTCTATGAGGCCAGTGTTTCCTCGATTCAAACACCTGGCAAAGGCCCCATCAAAAAGGAGAATTTCAGACCAATATCCCTGATGATTACAGATCCCCAAATTCTCAACAAGATCCTGACGAATAGGATCCAACAGTACATTTGAAAGGATTATCCATCATGACCAGGTGGGATTTATCCCTGGGATGCAAGGGTGGTTCAACATTTGCAAATCAATCAATCCATGTGATAGAACACATTAATAAGAGAAGAGAGAACCATATGGTCATTTCAACTGATGCAGAAAAAGCATTCAACAAAATACAGTATCCTTTCCTGATTAAAACGCTTATGAAAGAAACTGAAGCAGACACAAAAAGATGGAAAAACATTCCATGCTCTTGGATTGGAAGAATAAACATCATTAAAATGTCTACGTTGCCCAGAGCAATCTATACTTCCAACGCCATCCTAATCAAATTACTATTGGCATTTTTCAAAGGGCTGGAACAAACAATCCTAAAATTTGTACGGAACCAGAAAGACCCCGAATCACCAAGGAAATGCTGAAGAGGAAAAACAAAGCTGGGGGCATCATGCTGCCTAATTTCAAGCTACATTACAAAGCTGTCATCACAAAGACAGCATGGTACTGGCACAAAAAAAGACACACAGATCAGTGGAACAGAAAAGAGAGCTCAGGTATGGACTCTCAACTCCATGGTTAACTCACCTTTGACAAAGCAGGAAAAAATATCTAGTGGATAAAAGTCTCTTCAATAAATAATGCTGGGAAAATTGGTCAGCTATATATAGAAGAATGAAACTCAACCATTCTCTTGTACCACAAACAAAGAGAAACTCTAAAGGGATGAAAGACCTCAATGTGAGACAGGAATCCATCAAAATCTTAAGAGAACACAGGCAGTAAACTCTTCGACATCTGGCCACAGCAACTTCTTTCAAGACACGTCTCCAAAGGCAAGGGAAACAAAAGTAAAAATGAACTTTGGGACTTCATCAAGATAAAAGCTTCTGCAGAGCAAAGAAAACAGTCAACAAAACAAAGAGGCAACCCACTGAATGGGAGAAGATTATTTGCCAATGACACTACAGATAAAGGGCTGATATCCAAGATTTATAAAAGAACTTCACCAAACACCACCCCAAAAACAATCAAGTCAAAAAATGAGAAGACATGAACAGACACTTCTCCAAAGAAGACATACAAATGGCTAACAGATACATAAAAAAATGTTCATCATCATTAGCCATCAGGTAAATTCAAATCAAAACCATACTGAGATACCACCTTATATCAGTTAGAAGGACAAAAATGGACAAGGCAAGAAACAACAAATGTTGGAGAGGATGTGGAGAAAGAGGAACCCTTCACTGTTGGGAATGCAAGGTGGTACAATCACTTTGGAAAACAGTGTGGCAGTTCCTCAAAAAGTTCAAAATAGAGCTACTCTATGACCCAGCAATCGCACTACTGGGCATTTAACCCAAAGATACAGATGCAGTGAAAAGAAGGGCCACACTGTTCATAGCAGCAATGTCCACAATAGCCAAACTATGGAAAGAGCCAAGATGCCCTTCAACGGAAGAATGGATAAAGAATCAATAAAGAAGATAAAGATGGTCCATACATACAATGGACTATTATTCAGCCATGAGAAAGGATGAATATACCCAACTTTTGCATCAACATCGATGGAAGCAGAGGAGATTATGCTGAGTGAAATAAGTCAGGCAGAGAAAGTCAATTATCACATGGTTGCACTTATTTGAAGAACATAAGGAATAGCATGGAGGACATTAGGAGAAGGAAGGGAAAAATGAAGGGGGGGGAAATCGGAAGGGGAGATGAACCATGAGAGACTATGGACTCTGAGAAACAAACTGAGGGTTTTAGAGGGGACGGGGTGGGGGGATGGGTTGGCCCGGTGGTGGGTATTAAGGAGGGCACAGATTACATGGAGCACTGGGTGTTCTACAAAAACAATGGATCACAGAACACTACTTCAAAAACTAATGATGTACTGTATGGTGACTAACATAATAAAAAAAATTTTTTTTAACTGAAAATATAATTTCTAAGTACCAAAATCTATCTTTAGTGTACCATGTAATTAACGGAAAAAATATTTATTATGCCTGTCAACACCTTCTTATAAACTTTCCTTCTACTTGCAAAGCAATTAAATTATCCTCTGGCAATCTCTTTCTTTGAAACTAAATAACCTTGATTAAGAACCCTGTTATTATAATCTCTAAAATCTGTCCTTTGAGAGTCTTCTCTTCACAGCCCATAATTTTTTTATGTGTCTTTTAAATGAAAGTAATTTTAAAAAGCACCCATCTTTACCTTTAAAAAAAAATTATGTGAAAGAGAGAACTTTGGTTAAGGAACCTAACTCTACTCCTTCCTGTTTTAAAACATCTCTCCAAAAGGCAAATGGCTACACTATAAAAATATTTATGAACACCCATAGTACTAGTAATGTTAGGAAATACCAAGATCTTAGACTCTACATCAATGATAAGCATTATAAGTTACAAGAAGTTCCAGAGAGATGCCTTGCTGGACTTCGCTAAACGCACCTTCCGGGTGGGACTACCCAATTTCCTCACTGCTTAGGACTCACTTGAGAGACCTGCTAGGTGAAGACTCTGACTTCTCAGGTGTGGCGCTCGAGGGTCTGCATTCCTAACCAGCCGCCAGGTGCTGCTCCTGCTGCTGGACCACACGCCCCAGGGTCTGTTGAAAGGGTCTAAACTACCATATTCCTGTTCACTGACATAAATGAGATATGAATCCACATAAAGATTTCTTGAAAGCTAGATGATTGACGATTTTATAAGACATGAAGTGAAATCACTCTCCTAGAATTGGTTTGTCACCAAAGCGCATTGGCATGCCAGGTATCTGTTTTGTGTTTTGTATCTGTTCATGCCCTGTGCCTGTTTTCTAAGGGTGAAAGAAAATCACTTTTAACTAAATTGCACAACAATGTATAAACGTGCTCAATGTTGTATAGAGAGTAAAAAAAGTTCTCAGACCTATTTTGGAAGGAAAACTACAATTTAAAGCATGTGAGAAAAGGCACAATCCAAATCATGTCTTTCGTGCACATGCAGTGTAGTTCATACTTAAACAAACCTCCACTTCTGCTGTAAGTTGGTGTTAAACTGTCAAGTCAAAAACTGAGGTTTCATTCTAACTGCAACCTCATCAGTGAGCCTCAAAGGTTGCGCATCATCTCTGTGCAACTCTACCCACGCATCTGGGAGGCACTTTGTCTGTGGTGAGTGGGAAGCAGGTCACCCAAGCAGAGGTGAGCCTCAATAGTGCCACCGGCACGACATCGTGATCCGGCCCATCCAGCAACCGCTGTGATGGCTGCAGCTTCTCACCCCTCAACTTGCACGTGCATTTAGAGACTATCACTTCTAGAATGGCTGTTTAGTGACTATAATCTGGGCCAAGAGTAGAACTTACTTTATGAAAGTTCTCTCCTACAACTAACAGCAAAGACATTATATATAAGGAAGTATACTGGGATTATTTCTTTCTCACAAGTGTTCAAAGATTATACATATAATGACCCCCAATGAGAGAAACTTCCAACAAGAAACCAGGACTGAAAAACCCTTCACGTCATTCCAACATGTGCATCTTGTCCTTAAGTAATGAGATCTGTGACTTTACTGAAACACATGACCGTCTTCTTCAGTTGTTAACTTTTCACATACTGTTCATCATCAGCACACACTTCCTTTTCATCCTCCACTGGCTTGGGGTATTTTACTCTGGAAATGTCTAACTCCTTCACTTTCAGATACAAATTCCACTCATGGTGTCAACATCTGAAATTATGCCTGTAAGTCAGAACACTGCCGCTCCTATCATCTACCACTCACTTCCATCAAAGCATGTAACCTCAGCATTCAGCCCCATCACTTTGTGGTTACAGCCAGACTCATAAACCAAGATGGCTGTGCCCCAATTCCGCCTTCTAAGAACAGTAAGAGTACCTACCTCACAAGGCAGCTATGAAGACTAAATGAGTTACCATGGAAAACACAGAGTGCACTTCCTGCCACAAAAGCAGTGTTAAAAAAAAAAATTATACTAAAAATTCCCTATGACCTGTGATTAAATGAAGGTTAATGCATAAACAAGATGAACAATGAACACATGACTCCCTGAGATCTTGTTCATACTGATCTGTGAAGGGAAAATCTATGCCCGGAATAATAAGCTCCCTTAAAATCAGTCAGTGACGTTTCAATCATGAAAATGCACTAATGATTTTTCTGAAATAATAAAATTAAATAAGAGTGCACAGTTAATAAAAAAATTCAGAGTATAGTTGGCAAAAATATCTCTTTATGGTAAATGAGGACCATAAATGATGAAAGTAAATTAAAGTAAGTAATCCAAACTAAACAAAACAATACACAGAAGCTGAGACCAGCAATAAGTTTCTCTGGGAGTAGAATGGGAAATCATGATGGCTTCATCTGTCACATAGCTTCCTGTATTATTTGCCTTACAATCTGCATGCGTTGTGCATTGTCGAGTATCATCCTTCTTCCTTATTTTTGAATACATAACTGAGTATTTTCGTATTTAATCTGAGATATTGAGATAACATTATTTCCAGATAAATGCAGCCCTAGTTCTTTCTACAATCAACATAATCCATTTGCCAATACACCTGTAGCTTATATAGTCAAGCTATATCAAGTGAGGACACACAAGTATGGATTTGAGAAGAACTCTCAATGAACCAACAAGGTCTACTGACCTGGTTCACAGAAACTGCAAGGAACTACCTCGCAATTATGTTTCTTAAGAAGTTAGTTAACAATTTAGGTAATTAATTGTTGACTAATTTAGTTAACTAAACTAACAATTTATCTAAATTAGTTAAACAATTTTAGTTTAACTAAAACTAGATAAACTAAACTAGTTAAACTAAAACTTTAGTTAACAATTTTCTTTAAAGCAATACACATTTATCACTTATTGGCCTTTTGACTATGATCAAGTGTAAAGCAATTACAATTTATTACTTTAAAAGCCTTAATATTTTTAAGAAAAGTATCGGTCTTTAAGACTTGTCAGGAATTTACAATCCCAGTGTCAATCCCATGTAAGTGATTTAACTAAGAAAGAATCATTAATTGCTGGTTAAATGTGGAAAACAAAATTCATTCAAATCCATTTCTACAGTTTAAACAAAAATTCTTTTTACAGCATGTTTATTAATAGCATTGTTTAGTTTCTAGCTAGGGCAGATACTACTGATGTCCCCTCCATATTTCCATGCATGCCATACCAAATATAACTGCTTGAGATTTCTGCAAGCCCTCTGCCTATGTACGTCTTGACCTGGGAACCCCAGGGAATTAATGTCTCTCGGGAGCAATCATTAACTTTAAATACTCCAGCCCATTTTCCTCTTGGAAAGGATAACTCTGACTCATGTCTTCTGTACTGATTCTCAGAACTGTCCAGAGCATTAAGCTGCCCTCATGCAGAGTGGTAACTTACTAGAGTTACTTTCTCAATAAACCACTTGTACTTGAATTCTTGTCTCAGGGACTGTTTCTGGGGAAACCCAATCTAAGCTGATACTGGCAGTCGATTTAGGGAGCAGATCCTCAGAATGGGACTGTAGAATTAACTCATCACTCACCAGCTGTGTGACAACAAAGACTCCACTAGTAACTGACTGTACGCCAGTCATAACTAGCGTCAAGAAGACTTCTTGGGCAAATAATGAAGAGATTCCCATCTCCCATCGTGACGTCAATGTGTGCCAGAAATAGGTACAGTACGTGCTTCTCAGAGTCACTTCCATAAAAAGGAGGCTACATTTGGTTTCTATGTTAAAGTCAGGGCAAAGATAAGCAAATCATAGGACCCTAAGTGTAGAACATCTAGGTGGGTGCCATTGGGAACCATGAACTTCCAGATTCCCCTAGACCCTCTCAGAGAACAATTGGGTAGATGACTTGTCTACTGGAGGTCATCCAGCCTTTTTGTGTGGCAAATGTAGTGCTTGCAAAATAAATATTGTGGCAGATTAGCGGGGTTGGGGGCAGGGAGGGGGGACAGAAACAGAGAGAGAGAGAGAGAGAGAGAGAATATTATACACAGGCCTAAAAGCATGGGCTGTTTCTCACCTACTATAATATAGCTACAGGCACTGAATGACCAACTGATCGTCCAATGCTTATTCTCCAATATAGTACCACCTTTCAAAAAGACACCCAGCAACTTCATGTCAGATAGATAATAATCAATTTTATACCTCTGGGGGGCATGGGGTACATTATTTGTTTGTCACTGACAAATATTCCAGTTATGAGTTCCTTTCTCATTCACGGTGCCTCACCTGGGTACACATACTACCTGATTCAGCATCATGGGATATCACCGTGGGATTCTGCCTAACAGCTGCATAACCAAGAACCTCTTTTATGGGAAATGAGATCCAATAATGGACACATGAATACAGGATCCATTGGGGCCACCATCTACTGCCCTACTAAGGAGCTGCCCATGTGATAAAACACTGGGGCAGTCTCTCAAATGTGCAACGAAAGCTCTAGCTTGGGGATGACAATCTGAGTTGAAATGTAGCCCTTCAAGACAGAAAATGTACTCTCAACTATGGTGCTATGTTCACTGATGTGCTGGTCCCAAGTGTATCTGCTCTTAAAAAAAAAAAAAATTATATTTTTCGGGAATCATTAAAGCCAGCTGACCTCACATAAAAGGTAGCTTGAAATCGGCCTTGGTGGGAGTATTTATATTATGAAAATTGGCAAATGCTTCAAATCAGGTTGCCCCTCTGCACACTGGCTCTGCCCTAAAAGGGCAGAATGCATGAGTGTGGGAACCAAGGGACAGATGTAGGAACAGTGTCTCTCACCACTATTGAGAGTGAGCTACTTGGGGAATTTGCCCACCCTGTCTCTGCAACTTTAGGCTCTCCTGACCACAAACATTCTCCTTTCCATGTGGGGGTGTAAAGGTGAAGTGGTGCTCCTACCAGGGTCACAGTAAGAATTTCACTAAACCTAAATCTATACCTACTACTTTGGTGTTTTGGATTTCTCAAGCCAGTAAAACAACATGCGGAAAAAAAAATCGGGCAGAGCTCCAGCTGACAAGGAGATCGTCATGAAGATCGTCACTACATAATGTGGGGAAAGGAGAACCACGCACACAACTCACAGACTGTGTATTCGCAGGCCTCTGGGTTTCAAGTTCAGGCCATCTTACTAATCAAGCTGCTGACACAGAGTTAGTGTGCAGAGAAGTTAGAAAGGATATGAGAGGAGAAAAAGATAAATATAAATTGTGGACTCTGTTCTAACACTAGCAGCCCACCTTCATGATGTAGTCTCAGCTGGGCTTTTTTGTTTGCTTTGTCATTTGTTTTATGAGGAAGAGTGGTACATAAAACCCCAGATCCTTGGGGTTTTCAGCAGAATAACTTTGAAGTTGATATTCTAAACAGCTTCTAGGATTCTTTAGGAGGATAAAGTTCCTTTAAATGAAGTTGAGATCCTTTAATCAGTTACGTCCTCTGTTCTCTTGACTCAATTCCTCACTCCTTTAACCGGTAGTGTTTCCTGGGATTATGTCCCAAAGCAACTACCACACCTTGAATCCATGAGTGAGAATCAGGCAGAAGCCAGTTTAAGACAATGACCATATTTACTATCTCTTGATTTTATATAAATTTTATAGATAGGCCAAATCCATATCGAATTTAATGTTTTTTACAACTGTCTCTTTTGTTATGCTTTGTGATAAATGATACGCTTACGTACAAGTGAAACTAAGTAACTACTTTTCTGATTTTATCTGAGAGATTATATTTTACCTGTTCACACTTTGTTAGGTGCTACACTACCACAGAGAGTAAAGTGTACACTAAGAATGGGACGAATCAGATCTCAGGCAGTGTCAAGTTTTACGAAATAGTACCAAGGATACAGACAAGCTAAAGGATTGCTGAAGGTTCAGGTAAAGCAGAGCACAATCTGGACATTGAGGGTGGGTCCCCAAAGGTTATGGCTGAATCTCATCTCCCTCAAATTCATATGTTGGAGTCCAAACCTCTAGTACCTCAGAATATAACAGTATTCAAGGATAAGATCTTCAAAGAGGTGGTTATTTATTTAAGCCTTGTACTTAGGCTATTAGGATAAGGACATCAGCTACTAGGACTAGTGTCCATATAAGAAGAAGAGATGTTGGGGTGTAGATGGACAGACAGATCACCACCACCTAAAGAGGCAGCAACAGGGCAGCCACCTGTCAGCCAAGGAAGGAGGCAGCAGGAGAAACTGACCCTGCCAGCACCTTGACCTTGGAGTTCCAGCCTAAAGAACCATGAAAAAATACATTTCTGTAGTTTGAGCTCCCCAATCCGTCTCACTCTGTCATGGCAGCCTTAGGAAACTCAGAGACCAGGTTGTGCCTTATTGTGGTGGAGACGCACGTGTGACCCAGGTGAGAAGTCTCCAAAGGAGATTTGCAGACTTCCTTGCATGTATCACCTATGGGACATTTTTACAAAGTCTTGTCTCATTAATCCTGGGTTCATACAGCTACCCTCAGCTGGTGATATCCAGCTAAAAGCATTTTAGTTATAAATCCCCTTCCTCTTTTACAAAGAAGAGTAATCCAGTCACCTGGAGTTCAGGCTAACAGAGAGATAAAACTTCGTTCCCTTGACTATTTTTTTCCTAGGGGTGCCCTTCCAGTGAAGGAAGTTGCTTTAACGTCGTCCTCCCAAGAGGTTTCAAAGACGAATTTCTTCTTTTATGTTCAATACAAAATGACCTCATCACAAATCACTCATTTTCATCTCCATGAATATAACCACTTCAAATGTGAAATTATATACTAATAAATGGTCATGAAATTTCTTGCTTAAATCCTATGAGATGTGCTAACATTCATTCTGTCTTATTTTATTTGCTTTAGAGTTCAACCTTCCTTAGGTATGAGTAGAAAGGTCTACTATGGCTCTTTGGAAATAAGTTTTTTTTTTTTTTTAAATATTTTATTTATTTATTTATTTATTTATTTATTTATTTATTTATTTATTTATTTATTTATGAGAGAGAGAGAGAGAGAGCGCGTGCGCGCGCGCACAAGCAGACAGAGAGGCAGGCAGAGGCAGAGGGAGAAGCAGGCTTCCTGCTGAACAAGGAGCCCAATGTGGGACTCGATCCCAGGACCCTGGGATCATGACCTGAGCTGAAGGCAGCTGCTTAACCAACTGAGCCACCCAGGCGTCCCTGATAATAAGATTTTTAAAAAGCACACTGACATATCGGTTCTTGTGTTAACAATACTTTGAGGGCGCCTGGGTGGCTCAGTCGTTAAGCGGCTGCCTTCGGCTCAGGCCATGATCCCAGGTTCCTGGGATCGAGCCCCACATCGGGCTCTCTGCTCAGCAGGGAGCCTGCTTCTCCCCCTACCATTCCCTCTGCTTGTGTTCCCTCTCTCGCTGTGTTTCTCTCTGTCAAATAAATAAAATCTTTAAAAAAAAAAACAAAACAATACTTTGAAAACAAAATACATTATTATAATTATTAATACATTATTATGATACACATTACAGGTGGCATTTTCCATAAAGCTGGAAATAATAACACCAAAATTTGTTTGGAATCACAAAAGACCCTGAAAAGCCAAAGCAATCTTGAGAAAGAACAAATGTGGGGGGAACCACAATCCTGTATTTCAAGATATACTACAATGTAATCAGAACAGTATGTTATAGACACATAGATCAATGGAAAACAGACACATAGATCAATGGAACAGAAGAGACTTCAGAAATAAATCAATGACAAAAGCAGCAAGATTATACAATGGATAAAAGATGGTTTCTCCAACAAACAGTGTTGGGAAAACTGGACAGCCATATGCAAAAGAATGAAACTGGACCATCTTCTCATACCATATACAAATAAACTCAAAATGGGTTCAACACCTAACCGTGAGATCTGAAACCAGGCAGTAGCTTCTCTGACATTAGCCATAGCAACATTTTTCTAGATACAGCTCCTAAGACGAGGAAACACACGCATAAACTATTGGAACTACATCAAAATAAAAAGCCTCTGCAAAACAAAGGAAACCATCAACAAAACAAAAGAAGCAACCTACTAAGTGGGCAAATATATTTGCAAATAATATATCCAGGAAGGGGTTAAAATCCAAAATATATAACTTCTTTAACTCAAAACCCTCCCCATCCCCCAAAAGAAACACCCCCCCCAAAAAAACCAAACAACCCAGTTAAATAATGGGCAGAAGTCCTGAATACATTTTTCTAAAGAAGATGTACAGATGGTCAACAGGCACATGAAAAGATGCTGAACATCACTGGTCATCAGCAAATACATATCAAAACCACAATGAGATACTGCTTTAGACCTGTCAGAGTGGCTAATGTGAAAAAGGCCGAAAAAAAAAAAAAAAATCAAGAGCTGAGGAGGATGTAGAGAAAAAGAAACTTTCGTATGCTACTGCTGAGGGTGTAAATTGCTGCAGCCACTGTGGAAAACAACATGGAGGTTTCTCGAAAAATTAAAAACAGAAACACTACATGATCCAGTAATTCCAATTCTAGGTATTTACCCGAAGTATATAAAAACACTAATTCAAAAAGATATATGTACTCCTATGTTTACTGAGGCATTATTTATTATAACCTAGATATGTGAGTGACCCAAGTATCAACCAAAGGATGAATAGATAAAGACAAAATGAGACACACACACACACAGGAATATGACTTAGCAAAAAAAAAAAAAAAGGAAAAGGAAAAAGGAAATGAAATCTTGCCATTTGGGACAACATGCATAGATCTAGAAAGTATTATGTTAAGTGGAAAGTCAAGTGGAGAAAAACAAATACCATATAAGTTTACTTATATGTAGAATCTAAAAACCAAAACAAGAAACACACAAGAGACTCCTAAATACAAAGAATAAAGTGGTGGTTGCCAGAAAGGAGGTAGGTGGGGGGAATGGAGAACGGATAAAATGAAGAGGATTAAGAGGTGCAAACTTCCAATTATAAAATAGGTCACAGAGATGAAAAGTCCAGAATGGGGAATATTAGTCAACAATATTTTAATAACAGCCTACAGTGACAGATGCTGACTACATTTATCATTGTGATAATATATACAATTGTTGAATCAATAGGTTGTATACCTGAAACTAATGTAACACTGTGTATCATAATTATACTTCATTTTAAAAAACCATAATGCATTATGGATATGCATCCAGGGTGAAAAATGAGTATTATAATGAAGAGAAAATTGCCATATAATGATACTGCCAAGTTGCTACTTATTAGGAGTTACAGTGATAACAGCAGGAACAGGGGTTCCCGTCACCTGCTTAAGCTCCTTGGTCTGAAGGGAGAAGATGTGCCGTGTTTTTTTTCCTTCATAATTACTTCTCTCCTGGGAAAAGCCTTAGACATTCAGAAAGGACCTTAGCATGGAACTGTAGGAGAGTTAGCCACAAGCACAGGACTGCTCAGCAAGATAGCTTTATAATAGATCAGACCTACCTCGGCCTATCAATAATAAAGCACTACGAAGTATTTAAAACGGGGCAGATAAAAATTGCAGAATTAATTCCACAAAAATGCAGTCATCATATACTTACTGAAGCCACATTCACGAAATCGTCATCTGAGAGGGTTTCCAACATTTCGGAGACAGATGTTCGGATCAGTTTCAGTGTCAGTCCGCTAACACTCCCACTCCTAGAAAACAATGGGTCCATGACCACATATTGAAGCAACACCACACATCTGAACGAAAGGAGACTTTCGCACTAAGTCTAGGTCATTCATATACCTAAATAATTTTGTCTTTAAAATTTAGTCAAGAAAGTCACATTTTTTGATACAGTAGAAATAGAAGGAATTTTATCTTTCCTATCAGCATCAGAGCGCACACATTTCTAACTGCAACGATCAAAGTTGCATGTCCAGGGATGATTTTAAGAAATTATGGATACTAACGGCATATTTACTTATGTAGGAAATAGATACTGAATAGCAGCTCTGTTAGCCAAGTTGAAGGGTTTCCGTCTTTATTTCTCATCTCTACATATTCTATGATCCTCGGTGACCTCCGAGGATCTCGGAGTGAGATCTCACTCTGAGAGTCATCTCTAGGCAACTAACTCTCCCTTCTTCGTCTCTAGACCTCTCAACTTTTCCCCACTTTTAGACTTCTGGCTTGTTGTTAAACAACTACAGGGTCTAAATACAAAATGGCAAATTACTCCCAAACATATATTTTTCTTCCTATTAATGTTCGTGGTACCAATCTGGCTGGACTTCAGTCATCTAATGTTCTAATGTCCTCCCTCCTCTCAACCTGACCCATTCAGACAACCTCCCTTTTTCATTTCATTTTCCAGTTCCCAGGGAGGTGGCCCCCTCTCCATCTTCTCCACTGTGTCAGGTGCGTCTCACCTGAAGACCCTGAGCTTGGGTAACAGCCACTCCATCCAACTCTCAGCCTCTACTCCTCCGCACGCAAACGGATGAGAATTCTACAAACACACCTTGATCTAATACAGTTAGTAGCTCATGGTTACCTACTAACTAGCCAGTGATCACAAGAGCCCTTCATTCAAAAACTTTCATACTCTCTCTCTCTTTTTCTTTCTTCTCTTTTTTTTTCTTTCTTTCTCCTTCCTTCCTTCCTTCTGCTCAAAATAGTTCCACCAGAAGTTCTCACTTATGCCACTTTGCTCCTGTCAATTCTTCCACTGGAAATTCCATTCTCTTTCCTCTCCTCTCCCATGCCCACCTTGTGAAATCAATTCTAATTTTATCTCCTTAATGACGTTTTTTCTGACACTTTAAATCAGAATGCTCTTCCCTATGGATTCTTAGTGCTGGGTCGTACTTTACGTCTATCATCTTCTCCAATTATTTTAGTTACTTGGGAATATGGTTTGGTTTCACTAATACACTCGAATTATCTTTGAGAGACATCTTAATCACCTTTGTCTCTACATTATCACACTGTAAAGGAGACCCTCCATACATGTTTGATGAAATAATCTTCAAAAATAGTATTTCAACTTGATATTCATTTTTAATCTTCCAGTATGCACGTGGGTTCTAAAGATTTTAATATGAAGAATTATTTCTGGGAGTTATCATATATCCAAAAAGATTATAACATTTTGAATCACCACTTAGATTTATACTTAAGAATATCAAGGATTAGCCTACAACATAAACTCCACAATAATTTAATTAAAATATGTTCTGATTTACATATATCTTAGGAAATAAAATGGGAATTAAGATGTAAGTTATAGTTGTTGAATTCATTTATCTTCCCTTTCTCAGGCTAGGTGATAGTTTTTAACTTGTTTATTTTGTATCATTTTTTTTCTTAATGTTTCCAAATGTTGATACTAGCTTGGGGTATGGATTTAGCTGTCTACAAAACATTGGATTCTGTTTCTCCAGTGTGGCAAAGAACTTAAGGAGGTATAATTTTTTCTCTCAGGGAAAATAACCATTTTATATCTCTTGTTTTTAAATCCTTGGCATTGCTCTTAAAAACCATTTTTTTCCTATATTCTACAATTTCATCTTAAATTTTATTACAAGATTACACACACATACCCCTTAACTTGAAGGGATGTAAAAAATAAATAAAATGACCAATATAAAAACTCATGGAATTCCTTCCTGTTTACCAGCATTTCCCTTGAAAAAGTTCCAGTATTGGTTTTAATATGCTTGATTTTTCTTTATTTTGTGGCTAAATCCTTACAAGTTACTTGAATCATTAATAACTAAATGCCAACTAAATTATTAATATTATTTTTTTTTTGGTAGCAGGAACTGCTAAGTTTTAACAACTAAATACTTTATCCTGTTTAAAATATAAAGCAAAAATTTGAAACAAAACAATTTTTCAAAAAGCTCAGATGTTAGAAATACGCCATAATTTTCAATTCCAATATAAAGTCTTATTTTCTGTAAGCTAATTTTTGTTTTGTTCCTCTCTTAATGTGGCTTCTTTGTCTGGCTATAAAAGTCATCATAATTTCTCTGTGCTTTTTTTTTTTTTCCCCAACCTACTTCCAACATATTACTGTTTATCTTCATATCCTCCCTAAATTTTCAGTATATAAAAATAGAATATTTAACTACTCACACATCAACAAGGATAAGCATGTCCTTAGGCGATGCAGCTCCTTGGATGTACCTGAAACAAAGACCATATGAATACTTTTTTCTCTTGAAAACTATTAAACATTGGTATGTTTTGAATTGATATTTACTGATTTTTTTGGATCAGGTATTTTTTCAAGCATGGCGCTACTTCCACTCTATCTCAGTAGACAATGTGCTTTCATTCACAATTCTACAATGTCAATTTTTAAAAAGCTCTATTTAACATAATAGAGATGTCAGAGGCAGAATATGTCCTACAGATAAAACAAAAGAACAAGAGAGGTGGTCTAATATTAGAAGCAAAAGAAATCACCTCCCGGATATGAAAAAAACATACATATCCTAAACTGCAACTCGTTGACCATGGGGTTTAAAACTCACTCTAAAGAATTGTAGGATTATATCCTATCTTTCAATGCAAAAAATAAACACAGCAAGAGCTAGGTGGTCTAGAAATGTGAGAACACAACTATCAACAGACAAGAAATACTAAAGGGTAATACAAAATGATAATGAAGTAATTTAAAACAGAGTAATAGGGGCGCCTGGGTGGCTCAGTCATTAAGCTTCTGCCTTCGGCTCAGGTCATGATCCCAGGGTGCTGGGATCGAGCCCCACATAGGGCTCCCTGCTCAACGGGAAGCCTGCTTCTGCGACCATTCCCTCTGCTTGTGTTCCCTCTCTCACTGTGTTTCTCGCTGTCAAATAAATAAAATCTTTAAAAAAAACAACAACAAAAACCAGAGTAATATATAATATTACCAAGAGTTTCCGATGGTACCTCTCAGAACCTTAGCGTCTGAGAATCTCCTAGAGAACCAGTTCAAAACATGGATTCTCACATCGAACCCCAGCCCAACCATAGAAAGATAAACTGAGATGCAGGTGACCGATCCCCCAAAGTTTATGCTGCTTGGCCACAGTCTGACGGGGGGGGGTGGGTGTGCACTGACTTACCCAACAGGAAGAGCTGGACCTGAATTCAACTTTTTAGTTCTCTTTGAGGCCTCTTTGCCCAAGACTAAATCTAACTTCTCAGAAACACTGTAGAAAACCTGCCAATTCGTTTTCAGACAACATGCAACACAGTAAGTATCTACTCAGGACTATGTGCTCATGAAACAGAGTTTATACCGTGCACCCAAGTCTATTTCTCTGTAAGAGGGTAAAAGGGCCAGGTTTGCCAGGACATTCCAATGAAATGCAAATGAAAGGCAAATCCTGAAATGGTCCTGGCGTGCTTCTCTTTGGAGAGTTGAGAGGATAGGCTAGCAGACTGGCATTGGCACCTTGCTTCGAAGGTTCCCCCAGAATAACAAGTTCCTAAACCTAATCTATGTGATCTATGTGCTACCAGAGTCTCAGCCTCCATTCAACAACCCATATATGGTTCCAGGGCCACCACATCTGGAGAAATATTAACAAGAATATTATGTGGATTAGTGATATCTGGTACTATCATTCGTGGTGTTCAAGTAAATCACAAATGGAATGCCTAACAGGACATTTTAAAAGTGGTAAATATATTTCTTCAAATCAATCATCACGCATCTTGGAATTTGTTTAAAACCTAACAAATATTTAGAAATAATCTACATGTCCGACAGTAGGGGATCTTCAAAATAAGTTACCATATAATCATTCTAAAATGACGTCAGGCATGTCTCTTACACATAAGCACTCAAAGGTATCGATACGAAAGAACAGATTACGAGGCAGTATACTGTATAAAATGTGAACTCATTAAAAAAAAATCAATCTGCACATTAAATACTTTTTTTAAAAACGGAACTAAAATGCACATGTTTACTAGTTGCTTCTCAGTAAGTGCAATCATGAGCTATCTGCTATTTTTCGAGGTATATGTTAGGAGAAGAGTTGCTTTAGTAGTGAGGAACAAAAAAAGCTTTCCTTTTGGGAAAATGAAACCTAAGCTATGTGACCATAACTAGGGGCAGCTTTGACCTTGGGGCCGGTTCTCATTAGTTCACTGCCAGAGGCAAACCACCTTCTACTCTATAGAGACACTTCATTACAGCCCTACTCCAAGCAAACTTGGGAGCTTTTCAACAGAAACCCCCACCAGCCAAAAGAGATTTAGAAAGGAGTCTGAATATAAAACTTAAAACTAGTCCATTTGAAATCATTTCATAAATCATTTCAGTAATTTTCATTATTATTGCTCACTTGAACTCACCATCTTGAGTTTTATAACAGCATTTATTTATAAGCTGGGAAGGGAAAAAAAAAAAAACAAAACAAGAAACACCGACTCTTTAAAATAATTAGAAAATAGTCATTCTAAAATGGAAATCCTTTGAACTTTTTCACAAAAAATGTGACCTTCTTTTGCCTAGTTCATTTTCTCATGAGTACCTAAAAATTCTTACCATGGTCTTCTGCGTACATCATAAAGGTCAATCTTGTTTGGAGTTCTACTGTTATCAACCCATGGAGAAGCTAAAACAAAGAGAAATTAAATTAAAAACAGAGAAATTAAATCAATATATTAGATAAGATACAGAAAGATATTTCCAAAACTCATACAACTCCACTGAAACATTCCACAGCAATAGTTAACAATGGGTGTTTCAGTTTGTATACTTTTAGCCTTTTTTAAAATGGCAAAAAACACAGCAGTATAAAAGAAAGTTAACAGAAGTCAATTTTCTTTTATTACATTATTTCGTAACTAACTTGTAGACATAGGGATTTTCTGGATGCTAACTTAACATGTTTTACCAGGTGTCCAGAGGTTGTTCATCTTACTTCCCTTCTACTAACACCAAAATTTACCTTAAAAGAAAAATTACTTGCCCTAATGGAAATTATATTTTCAATTATTTGATCCTTATATTTTCATTCAATGTCCTACTACCTTTATCTATAAAAAGACACTTGCTTCTTTTGAATTGTTATTTACATGACGGCATGATTTTTTTTAACCTTATTCTTCACATATTCAATGATGGCCAGAACATTTGCGATTATAATTAAAAAGTTAAAGTAGAATTAAAATAGATCCACGGAAAGCTATTTTCCTTAAATTTATTTGAATGATCTGAAGTAATTCAAGTATAAATTCAAGAATCTTGTGTTAGTTTAAGAGCCTTTATCATTTTGCAATCATCAGGGAAAAAAATGTGTTAACTGCATTTATTTTTAAATGCAATTAATTTACATTTATGCTAACCAAATCTACACTTTAATTAAAATTAAATGCTTTACACACACACACACACATTCCTTAGACCTAATGGATAATAATAAAAGTTGATAAATCAGATGATCATTTTATGTTGAAGAAGTCCTCTCCTTGGATACACGGCTCTTAGGAAAATTCCGATAATAATTCACATGACTTATGCCTCCTAATGTATTGTGCCCTTTTCTTTACTGAAAGCTATGGAAATTAATGAAAACTGTACTGTGAATCAGGTTTATCGGCCAACTACAATAATTTGGCCAAGTAGGTTACGTCAAAAACTAGATAACTTCTGAGTCTCTCCTTGCCTATGAAATTTTTCTCATTAATAACTATATTATAAAATGACATTCATTTTAAAGGACTAATCACATTTATATAAAACAGTTTAAATATAGCCCACTTCCAACAACATTTACAATACAGTCAATGCAAATGAAAAGATAAAATTACTTTTATTCCTACAATTCAATCTGCACTTGCAAGAACTTAAAGCCAGTGAGATAATATTTCACTTTTTCTTTTTGTGGGAGCCCTGGAATAAAGCAACAAGCCTGCGGGAGACATACCAGTTCACGTTCACCTGCTCCTCTATAATATCTTACTCCCCAACCGGGGTCTAGGTGATAACTACAAATTTAAGTAAATGGTATCTTTTCAGTACAATGTTTTGACACTTATATACGTTTATTGCCTCTTAGCTTCAAATTCACCCATTTATCTTGCTCTATGAAAATAGATGTAGGTTCTTTAAATATTTTTTGCTTACCAAGGAGCACAATTTTAAGCTGTGTCAGCAGATGATGAAATAGAGACACTCAATGAGAAGAGGGGTTTTGCTTCCTGTTTCTGATTCGTTTGCTCAAAGGTCTTGGGCCATGTGAGGCTTTCCCGGTGTGTGGCTTCGGCAGTGCCTCTGCATTGTCCACAGCCCAACTCCTGCAGCTTGGGTAGCTTTTGGAGCGCTCTCAGACTCTCCAGAAAAAAATGGCGGCAGTATGCCCTGCTTTTGTAGTGGAGGGCCTCCAAGGAGACATTTTGGACCCTAAAGGATGAATTACCAGCAAACCATACTAGCATGACATCACAACAACTTTAGGTCATTTGGAGGGCCTGGACAATGTCTCCTACAAGATCTGGATCTCGGGGAGGGCGGAGGAGGGTGCTGAGTGGCCCAATTGGTTAAATGTCTGCCTTTGGTTCAAGTCAGGTTCTGGGATCAAGCCCCGTGTCTGGCTCCCTACTCAGCAGGGGAGTCTGTTTCTCCCTCTCCCTTTGCCCGTCCCCCAGCTCATGCAGGCTGCGTGGTATGTCTCTCAAATAAATAAAATCTTAAGAAGAAGAAGAAGAAAAAAAGCAAGATCTGGATCTCTGGATCTCAGAGGCACCTGGGATTGAGGCTACTTCCCCCAGCTATCTTAATTCCAGGGGTGGTGGTTGTTATTATAGATTACATCGTCTAATACTCTATCTGGTATTCCTATAGTACTCAGAGTGATCTGTACTTATAGCCAATCCCTCATTACTCCAACTCCTGTTACAATAATTCTTCATTTAAAAAAAAGTAACTTTCAAGAAAGAAAAAAAAAACTTCCCCTATCCAAAATACTGTTTTCTTTCTCCTGATTGGATTCAGACTGTTACAAATGATTAGGGGAGATGAGAGAAGTGACATCAGGTAACACTACAAAGGCTCCACAACCACCTCGAGTTGGAAGTGGTTAAATGGACACGTGACTTAACAAAACTGAAATTTGAAAGTCATGTTTCAGTTAGATTTCTGGGATCTTCACAGATGACATTCATCTAGAATTTGTTTTCACTATATTTTTTTTTAATTTAATTTTTTCAGTATTCCAAGATTATTATAGTGATCTGTAGTGTGATGCTCCATATACTTGGTATATTTCTTTAAAGACAGGAAAAGGTTTGCAATTTACAGTATGAGCCAGATCATTCAATTTTAATATGGCTTATACATTTGATGGTTTATATTTAAAAATATTAATATTCTCCTAGAAGTCTTCTGAGATATTTACTATTAGGAAATATCCCTTGATTATACTAAATTAATATATTTATATTATAGTAAAATTAAATAATGTACTTTCTTCTGTGATATCACTAATTAATTTGTCGTAAAATCCCATTGTGGCATTTAAGTGGTACATTATTTATAGAGGCTCAGAATTATAGAAGGTCAAATAGTAAATGGATAATAACCGTACACTGAAATTCCCTGAAATAATCACTTTCTTAATGATGCATAATGAAAGCTAAGTGTTTTGAGAGGAAATTGGAGCTTCTAAAATTCCTGTAAGAAGGCATAATAGTGTTCATTGTAGATGTCTCTTTTCTTTTCCACTAAGATTTTGGGATGACAGGAGAAAGGAGGGGAGTCCAAAAAGCGGGCATCTTGTTTCTGAATGCCATCGTTACTGGTGAGAATGGTTATGAGAATGTTTTTCTAATCAAAAATGAACTGCGGGTGTGTCCTTGGCTTAATTTATGGGACTATAATTCTATTTTACATGATATTTTGGGAGTGCTGTGCTAGTTACTGAATCACTGACTTCAAAAGGTACTTAAACGTTCAATTACTCAGAATACTGAAATACGGGTTAGAAAAACATTCTTGAGAAACTATGCAGATTATAGAACCATTTTCTGGCTAAAATGCTCTAATAATATGAGAGTACAGTTTTTCATTTCAGCTGCTAGGAAATAATAAAGCACATACTGATGAATTGAGCACTGATTCTCTGGGTAGAAACACCACTTCAAATAACAGCTAATTGCATTTCCCATTAATGAGTTCAACAGCATTTTTCTAACAGATTTTGCAATTCTGGTTACATACAAAAAGTAAACTTCACATACTCAAAAATGCCTTTAAAACCCAACCCCGGTCTTACTGGCTGGATCTAATTGGTATCATGTGGATCATTACTTTAAGCTCACCTCAGTCATCTCTTACGGATTATTAGTGATGGTTCTGAATTCTAAGCCATGATAATGAATATGGACTGTTTTTAAACCAAAATTAATTCAATAAATGTGTACCGTATAGCTCACAAGATTTCTAGGAATCACAATGTTGCTACCCAAACACTACTGTCCCAGAATGAATTCTCCACATTCCCTAATTCATATCACAGCATCTGTATCAAGGTCCACAATGACTCTCAATAATGGACTGAGGGTTATGTACCCACACAAAAATGTCAGAGAATCTAGAAAAGCAAATAGCTGGCCTTTTCAGATTCTGTGTCACGAGCTGAGCTTGGTTTTCCAGTAAAACTTTTAACCTGGGAATTACCCAAGACGTGGAAAGGATTCTCTATCTGCTACAGTAATACAAAATAACTTAATGAACAATCTCAAATCTTCTGTTCATTAGCACAAAGTTTATTTCTTATTCATATGAAGTCTAAGTGATACATTACTAGCCACAGAGGCATAGACTGTGCTACAAGATGGTATTCAATGACCTAGAGCTTGTAGCACTTTTGTCTTCTTCAGCGGGTGGTTTCTAAAGTCGCTCAGCAAGTGTGGAGAAAGCACGTCCAAGCCCCAAAAATCTCAGGCTTGAACTAAGACCTCTTACTTTCACTTACACACTACTGGTGCTGCAGATAGATAGATACAAAGGAGGTCTGACAAGTATAGTCCCTGGTGAGGTATCATTTCCAAAGGCAAAATTTCATAATAGAACGAGGAGACGCAACTTTGGCAAGCAGCTAGCAGCCTCGGCCATAGGTACAGATGGACAAATAAAATATAAATACTGCCCACTACTCTAACACAAGTTTTCTGTTGTCAGCAACATTTCAAGTAAACCACCTTTAAAATGAAAGATGAAGATGGGCTAAGTTCAGAACTCAGTAAACATAAAAACATGTTGGATTTAAGAATGATGTCTAGAGGGGCGCCTGGGTGGCTCAGTCGTTAAGCGTCTGCCTTTGGCTCAGGTCATGATCCCCGGGTCCTGGGATCGAGCCCCGCATGGGTCTCCCTGCTCTGCAGGAAGCCTGCTTCTCCCGCTACCATTCCCTCTGCTTGTGTTCCCTCTCTCGCTGTGTTTCTCTCTGTCAAAAAAAAAAAAAAAAAAAAAGAATGATGTCTAGACTCGGGTGCCTAGGGGGCTCAGGTAGGCGTCTGACCCTTGATTTTGGCTCAAGTCATGATCTCGCAGTCATGGGATGGAGCCCTGCCTTATGCTCCCTGCCCGGTGAGGAGTCTGCTGAGATTCTCTCTCTCTCTGCCCCTCTCCACTGTGTTCTCTATTTTTTTTTTTTTAAATTGACTACTAGCCTAAATCCTAGGACTGAGATTGCTAGCACAAGAAATTCACTGGAAGAAAATAAGTAGAAGCCAACTCAGCACTGTTTTTTTATTATTTTTTTTAAAGATTTTATTTATTTATTTGACAGAGAGAGAGAGATATCACAAATAGGTAGAGAGTCCGGCAGAGAGAAAAGGGGAAGCAGGCTCCCCGCTGAGCAGAGAGCCCGACGCGACTCAGGGCTTGATCCCAGGATCCTGAGATCATGACCTGAGCCGAAAGCAGAGGCCTCAACCCACTGAGCCACCCAGGCGTCCCTCAGCACTGTTTTTGAGTTACCAAAGCAACCACAAGGCTAGACTGCACATAGCTTGATACCGTTGTGAACCCAAAGGCAATTCTGGACTCAAAAACTTCTGCAGAAACAGCAAGATAGGAAAGCTGTTCAGCCCCAAGCACATCCCTCTTTGGATCTGCCAGAGAGAGTTACAGACAGAAGGGTTATTCCCAGAGGAAACACACGGGCTAACCAAGAAATTTTCTTTATCCAAGAGTAGGCCGTCTTTTGTTTATTACGTAAGGAAATGTAATGTGTACCACGAACCTGTAACTGCTGTGTATTTCCTACTCTCTCCTTTCAAATGAGAATTTTTATTGTGGTCATCCAAAAGACAGTATCATTGCATATAAGATACCTGGGCAATCCCGAAAATGGGGCAAAAAAAGAAAAGAAGAAGAACTGGTACTCGGCTGTATTATAAACAGTCAAATTAGGAAAAGTTGTATCAACATGATGGAGAGAATTGCATGTTACCCAGAGATCCTGGATTTTTATCTGGCTGTACTAACGAGGTGGGATTTGGATCATCTTCTAGGGAAAGATGGTGAGTGTGTTCTACGTGTGGGGGAATGAAACATACACACAGATATTCAGATGACCAAAGGAACAGTCTGTGACAGGGTTTTAAAATACTCTTCTCCATCTTCCTAATAACAGTAGCTCCCGAGTTTTAGCTAATTACCTACTAGAAACGGTATTTCTCAGTCTCTCTTGCCACAGGGGGGCCATGTGATGAAATTCTTGTCAACAGCATTGGAGAAGCAACACACGTACAACTCTTTGGTCATGCTGTTTGCCTTTCACGAATTTTCCTCTTCTTTTTCACCTTAATGATACATATTATCATATGTATCATAAGTACCAACATATTGTGTTGATCCAGTTTTGGTCACACAGACGGGGACACAGCTGAAGGAATGGCAGATAGATGGGACCACACTTGCTCTACAACTAATCTACCTTTCAGGTAAGAGTTTTATCTGAGAGAAATATACGCAATCTGTGTCATGTTAGCCACTGTTTAATTTAACTGAACCAATAATCTGACAGAAGTCAGAACTCGGGGCGCCTGGGCGGCTCAGTGGGTTAAAGCCTCTGCCTTCAGCTCAGGTCATGATCTCAGGGTCCTGGGATCGAGCCCCACATCGGACTCTCTGCTCGGTGGGGAGCCTGCTTCCCTCTCTCTCTCTGCCTGCCTCTCTGCCTACTTGTGATCTCTCTCTCAAAAAAAAAAAAAAAAGAACTCTACTCCATTACACAGAGCTAAACATAAAGGAAATGAACACTTCCCAGAGTGCCTAGGATCTCCTTCACTCTTTCTTTCTTACATTCCTCTCTCTTCTTAGGACGGTGTTATTTTGGCCCTGAAGCAACTGCTTATTGCTTAGGTATTGATATTACTAGAATCTAGTTCATTTTCATGTCTTATCTTTCACCTATTAATACTGAATTTAGGGGCACACACATGTCTGAAAAGCAACTGGTCTCCCAACAATTTTCATTCTCAGATCATGTTTTCAAATGCTGAATGACAGGAGCTTGATGGCACAGAGCCACCAATGAGATGTGGAGGCAGAAGGCAAGACTAGAGGCAGTCACTCCACTTGAGTCAATGCTCATAGGTAGAGTCTATCCTCTTGTCTCTTTTTTAAATGTTCTTGTCTGATTGGTAACAGTCCAGAGTTGAACTTCAGAAATGAGCTTGGTGCTAGTCTACCTCAATTTTTCATTGCTTGAATTACTGAACCTTTTTCAGTAAAATGAGAGAAAGGATTCCTATTTCCCACTTACGAGGGTTACAGATAAGACTAAATGATTTACACCCACAACACTTAGAACCTAGACGGCACATAAAGGCAATCTGTATGAGAATATTAGAAAACAGTATCACTGGGTCACTGGAACTCTTATTATAGAATTTTTTTTTCAGTGTTCCAAGATTCACTGTTCATGCACCACGCCCAGTGCTCCATGCAATAAGTGCCCTCCTTAATACCCACCACCAGGCTCGCCCAATCCCCCACCCCTCCAAAACCTTCTTGTTGCTCAGAGTCCACGGTCGGAGGGGCAGATGAACCATGAGAGACTATAGAGAGATTTTTTAAATAGAAAAGAAAATGTGCTTAGATTTTACCTGCCTACAAGCAGGTACAACCTATGACTAGGGCTTGGAACATTCTACCATTTCCCAATCCCACTCCAATGCCAACGATGGAGGCTGCTGTCATAGAGTCAATAAAAATTTCCTGGGCATCTAAAAAAGGACTACATGAGGTCACTCCAGAAACCCCGTGGAGAACATTGGCCTAGATTAAGGGGAGTGGGATGGGAAAGAGGTATAGACAGGGACCTAGAGAATTGCGACACTAGGTTTCTTGGCAGTTTCCATCTCTGTTTTGTACTCGTTTTACTTGATTTATAAATAATTCTTTTAAGTTCTACTTGGATACTTGTTTTCAGTTCAAGCAGCTAGTATGTTAATCTGTTAATTTAACGAATATTATTCACTATACACAAGGCACAGTGGTAGGTGATAGGGGGAGTATACACACACACACACACACACACACACACACGCCACCCCCACGCATGCACATCCAGCCATCACTACCAGCAGTGGCTTACACCGCAATGATTTTTATAAAGGATGCATACAGATTTTATTTGGAAGGAAGATAAAATTTGATGGCTATTATAACATAGACAAAAAACAATTTCTCTGAGAAAAAAGTAAAAAAAGATTGCTTTGGAGGAAAGCTTTCACATGAAAGGTGGTGCTTGTATTCTATTTAAACAATGGGTAAGATGCCTATGACCAGAAAGGGCACTCTCATATTAAAACATTAAGAGAAGATGTGAAAACAGGTTGTAAAAAATAAGAGAAAGCGGCAATGTATGAGTACATGGTCAAGGCTGAACCAGGTAGTAAGTAAAATCGGAGATGGACACTGGGTTGGGGTCTTTGGACGATCCAAACCCTGCCGTCAGGGAGCCACAAGTCATTAATGAACAATTCCAAGACTGTATAATCTGACTTGAAATTATTCCAAGACTGTATGATTTGACTGAAACCTAAACTGGATTTCAGATAACCTGTTAGTATACTTATTAGCTATCTCCTGGCATTGCACTTTAATCTAACATGTTCCTAATTTTTTTCTCACCTGTGAACTCCTCCAGAGCAAAATACACTCTTACTAGTATCTGAATTCTTAGAATAGTCTGGTTTCCTCAGCATCAGGCCGTTTGCTTGTTCTTACCACTTTACTGACTTGAAACCGTACTTGACTATATTACTCAATTAATGCAATTGTTTGGGGATTTTAATTTAGTTGCTGAGCCATGAGGCTTGATGTTCACATGTTATCACCGTTTGGGCTTGAGAGTGCCTTTGAGATCACTAGAGTGGTATGTCCAAATCATTTCTCTAACTCAGAGATAAACAGGCAGCACCAATTCACATACAGATAGACTGCAGTTTGAAAAACAAAAGCACTTATTACAAAGTGATTTGCCGGGAATCTACCGATGTCAGATAAGCTATATGCAAAACACTGTCATTGAACATAAAGGGTTATCTATCTGCCAGCACGAGCAGCAGATAACAAACAAGTGGTGCAGGTAAGTGGACTGTTCAATAAAGTAAACAGTGCACAAAGACTTAATCATTTAGATGGCCCCTAAGCAGTTATTAGCTGAGGCTCAGAAATAAGCTTGAAAACACAAGTTTTATAAAGGTGAAGATTTACTGGAGAATCATTTCAGGTACATGCTACATAGAGAAAAACAAGAACTCTGACAGAAAAAGTTTCCCATTTTGTAAGCAAACAAATCCAATGAGATAATATTGATATATTCATAAAAACAAAAAAATTGATTCTACGAGAACAAGTTGCCTGTTTTTTTAAGTCAATATATTTTAGACAATGTTGATAATGTGTTTCTTATTTTATTTGGTGTACCTAACAGAAGTGCTTAGAAAGGTGCCTGAATTTGTGACAAAGATGTTAATTTTTTCTCCAGAAAATACAGCGAACATAAAATGAATTACAAAGAGAAGATGTTTTATGTATATAAAAGTGAAGTATAGAAATTTAACAATGTGTAATAGAAAAAGGAACAAAATAAGGGAGATCCTTTTGAAGTGAAAAAGAACTGAAGCTTTTTACCAATATTTACTCACATATTTCATATATAGTGCCATATATATATATATACATATGGTACCAAACCACCATCCAATTTTACAAGCAACCTCCAGGTTCATATTAGTATCTTATTTAACTACTCTTTCTTGTCAGCAATAAAATAAATCACGTAATTTAAGCTTGACTAGATCCACAGTTGGTTGCAGAGTGAGTACCTATTACAACCCTTATGTGTGAAAAATAAAACAGCTCTAGGTAAGAGAGGTAAGAGATGAGTCTATACAAAAGTCAACTAAAATAAGGCTACTGAATCTCTGTAAATCAGGATCAATTGCGAATTTCAAGATAATATTGTGTGTGTGTAATTACTGCTCTAAATCAAACTTAACAATTTACTCTCCAAATAAAAATATTTCTGATATTTTATTTCAGCATATGATGCCAACAGTATCATATTCACTCAAACTAAACATTACAGTCATCTTAACTTACACCTTGTGTCTGTCACGAAATTCATTTATTTTACCAGATTTAACAATGCATTAATTTGATACCATTCTCTGGTCACTATGCTAGGTGAAAAAAGTCAGACAGAGAACGATCAATACTATACGATCTCTCTTACGTGTGAAATCTAAAGAAGCCAAACTCAAAGAGAGAGTAGAATGATGGTTGCCAGGGGTGGGGAGAGAAATAGGGTGAGGTTGGCCAAAGGGCCCAAACCTCAGTCAAAAGATACGAGTAAGTTCTGGGGGTACAGCATGGAAAGTATAGTTAATAACATATTACCTACTCGAAAGTCACTAAGAAATAGCATCTTAAATGGTCTCACCATAAAAAAGAAATGGCGATTATGTGAGGTGACTAGGAGGTGTTACCCAACACAGCACTGGTAATCATTTTGCAATATATAAGTGTATTAATATATATATAATATATAAATTGTATATCATATTTATATAATTTATAAATATAAATTTATAAATGATTTAATATATTTATATAAATATATGACATACAATTTATATATATGTATAATTTTTTATGTATATATATATACATATATATATGTGTATATTATGTGTATATGTGTGTATATATATATATATAAACACGTCTCTAATATCTTCTTTTCTTTCCAAAGAGTCTCCTTTCTAAATTCCTATTTGGGAGGCGCCTGGGTGGCTCAGTCAGTTAAGCACCTGCCTTTGGCTCAGGTCATGATCTCCGGGTCCTGGGATGGAACCCAGCGTTGGGCTTCCTGCTCAGCAGGGAACCTGCTTCTTTCTCTCCCTCTGCCCCTCCCCATCACTCATCCTCTCTCTCTCAGATAAATAAATCTTTTTAAAATTTTAAAAATTGATTCCTATTTGGTTCCTTGTTCATATCTTTAACATCTCACATCTGATCATTATAATAGTGTACCTTCCGGTCAAGGTTCTCTTGATGTCTGTCCTTCCAATGAGAACATACACTGCTTTAGCTACTGTATTCCACTGCTAAGAATGTCGGTGGTATTTTCCGTTAAATCCCAAACAATTCTGACATCTGCAGCCATGTAATCTGACATTAATCAAAGTTTTGATTTGATAGCACTCTTCTGTAACACTTTTTTTTTTTAAAAAGATTTTTATTTATTTGACAGAGAGAGAGATCACAAGTAGGCAGAGAGGCAGGCAGAGAGAGAGGGGGAAGGAGGCTCCCCGCTGAGCAGAGAGCCCGATGCGGGCCTCGATCCCAGGACCCGGAGATCATGACCTGAGCCGAAGGTAGAGGCTTTAACCCACTGAGCCACCCAGGCGCCCCTGTAACAAACTCTTAGATTAACTGGGCTTACTAGCTTCTCACAGTACTTGCTCATCTCCGTTTCTCACTTTGTGCCTTTCTTCCTTCTAACTAGGCTTTGCCTTTTTTTTTTTTTTTAAAGGTTTTATTCATTTATTTGAGAGAGAGAGCACAAGTAGGCAGAGAGGCAGGCAGAGAGAGAGGGAAGCAGGCTCCCTGCTGAGCAGAGAGCCCGATGTGGGGCTCGATCCCAGGACCCTGAGATCATGACCTGAG
>CM053614.1:68726858-68786696 GCA_028646535.1 Procyon lotor | reverse complement strand
GGGACTTTCAAAAGTAATTGCCTCTAAGAAATTAGAACATGAGATTCCTTATGAGAATATAGTCACAAAACTGTCTTATTGAAAGAAGAGGCTGTTTCCTTCAGTTAAGCCTTCAATTAAAGTAAGCTTTCACATTTATTAAATTCAGAAACCTAGAACAATCCTGTAAATCTGATATAGTCCGATGAACTGCATGAAGAATACCAGCAATTATTAAATTTCAAGATCTTGTTGACATTTCTGATTTTACTCCTGTGTCATTTACTCCCAGGGTCCATAACGTGGAATATGAATTTTAAAAGAGTAGAGGCCAGGCAAGGTCAGAGTCTTACTGATGAGATTTCAGCAAAGAGGGAGAAGCTAACATTAAGATAAATGAGACTAAATAAATAAACCAAGACAGAGCTTTTCCTTTTTTTAATTAAGACACGTTCCAAGTATGTCTCAGACTCCTAAAAACATCTATTTAAATGTTTTATCTCATTTTCAAAATCAAAGTATTTTTTATTCCCTAAAACTATTAAGATCATCTTCTGCAGATGTGTACACAGTTTATTACAAAGAAAAAAGTTTATAAAATTCAAAACTTTCCAACATCCTAACAACAACAACAACAAAAAAAAAACAAAAAAACCCACTATACCTATATATACTGTGTCACAATATTTTTTTTAAAAATTATGTTTAGGGGCACCTGGGTGGCTCAGTGGGTTAAAGCCTCTGTCTTCGGCTCAGGTCATAATCTTGGAGTCCTGGGATCAAGCCCTGCATGGGCGGGGTGGGGTGGGGGGGTGGTCTGTGCTCAGGAGGGAGCCTGCTTCTCCCTCTCTGCCTGCTTCTCTGCCTTCTTGTGATCTCTCTCTCTCAGATAAATAAGTCTTTAAAAAATAAAATAAAAATTATCTCTAGATTCACTTTTTGTCCTTTCTCATGTTTCTTCCAGCATACACCAGAGGAAGACTAACTACAAATGTGATTTCAACAACAACAACAAAATCATAAACAAGGGAAAAAAAAAAAAAAAGAATAAGAAAATAAAGATTCTCATGTAGAACACATTGTCTTACAAACTCCAGTGGACAATTCTGTCTCCCAAATAACATTAAGAGTTAAAATTAACTCACAAGTAAAATAATCAAGAATTTCATTTATTATAGTGATTAAAAATATAAAGATTAGAATTAGTTTATCTGAAGTCTGACTCCATCTCTTATTAATCATATGGCCTTTCCTTGAAGACTGCTTCAGTTTTCCCTTCTTTAAAATTACTTTAACAATGTTATAGTAAATAAAGGAGATTTTACATTAAAAGAGGTTGGCATGGAGTCAAACAACAACAACAACAAAAGGTGTTATTAACTAACCAGCCCAATGGAATTGTGAAGTCTTCTGACCCTCATTGTTCCCAAAACCTACTCACAAGGTAACTTACTAGACTGGCAAATTAGGTGCTGATTATCTATGGAAAAGATGATGTCTTTTTTTTTTTCATTTATTTCTCCAACATGTCATTGAGAAACTAAGCACAGTTATTTTATTTTTTTTCTGGGTAACCTACTCCTGAGGAGAAATCTTTCTCCTATTTTCAGCCTTCTAATACCTTAACCAAAATCTCTAAGTTGATGAAAAAAGCAAGGTCAAAAGCAGCATGAAAAATCTCATTTGGTCTATTAGTTCCTGCATTTAAAGTTATTCTATAGGACTATGGCCCCAAACTGTTAATCATGATTAGCTCCAGGAGGTGTCTCTTTAATGTTCTATATTAAATATGTACGCTTTATTAAAATTTGCCATCATGGTATACGCTTTTTAGAGGGGGAAATTTTAATGAAAAATTTAATGATTTCTTGACAACCCCTAATAGACTACCTGAACCGCAAGGAAATTTTTCTACAGAGAGGAAAAAGACTGACTGCTCTATAGGAATGTGAACGAGAGAAAGTATGGAGAGCCTCATTATTTTGTATGACTGAAGGGAGGGAACTGGGCTGAGTGGGTCAAGGAAAGAACAGAGTCTGTATACCATACTGGGTCTGAAACAGTGTCTCATGCGCCATCTAGACCAGGAAGGAAGCTCCTGGCCTTAGAGAGGCCTCAGGAAGCATGCTCAAGCCCTCCTAAGTTTCACCAGTGAAGGGCGCCCATGTCCCGCAAGGAACAGTGCTGTGGCCCACTGTTTCTTTCTACCCTATCCATCGTGGGTAGAAGTGGGCAGAATAAGCACAAAGACCAAGTTCTTCAAGACATCCATCTCAACTTCCCCAAACCTCTACATCCACATGTAAGCAGATTAAAACCACGATACAGTTAACCTTGTTATTTTGCTTTTCTTTGGGCAGGACCAACAATAATCTATGGACTTGCTCAGAGAATCCATCTAGGCTTCTGCTACTGGACAGACCTCTCCAAGAACGTAAGGGGTTAAGTAGGTAGGGCTTGATTCACGCCCTATTTCTTTCAGTCATGGTGGTTCTTGCTTTAATTTCTTTTACATACAAGTTTCCCTGCAAATATTTATTTTAACAAAATTTTTCATAGATTATTAAAAAAATTAAAAATCAATGACTTGAGAATCTTCTTGGTAATGATACTGATTTTCAGGAGTAAGGAAAAAAAAATCTCCAGATATGAGGCAACAAAACAGAAACACAATAATGACAGCTTTCTACCAAACCGACAACACTGAGGTTGGCCTCAAGTTTCTTCAACATAGTAATACAGGACCAACCCCCCCCTGACCCTCCCCAAGCAAAAAAAAACCCATGCCAGGAAATCCATAGAATATTGACAAAAAATTGACTCAAAACTTCCATATCTAGCCAGTGTGTTCTTCTAATGTGAATTCAGTAAGAAGATCTTAAAGTATTAAGCTTATTTTGTTGGCATACCCAACAAACAATGAGTAACAAAAATCTGAAATGAAGGTGAATGAAATATTTTTTAAAAAATTAGAATCATATAGCTCAGTATTGGCTGAATAGTTGTCACAATTACAAAATGTAAAATTGCAAATATCAAGATAATTCTTATAGAAAATACACAGTGATCAAAGTTTAAAAAAAAATATCTGAACCTAAATCCCAGGTAATTCCTAAATGGACCTAGAATTAACAATAAAGAAGTCTAATTACGTGTAATTCTCATGTAACAGAAACTCCCTATACAGACCATTTTGTTTCTTTTATCAATAGAGAAAAATCATACATTCGATATCTTAAAAGAATTGATAGGAAGAAAACGACGTACTTTTTTAAAATTAAAACCAGAATGAATACAGTAACTTGATCAAGAGGAAAAAAATTTCTCGGAGGAAATTTTTTATGAGAAGAATTACACATGCATTTCAAATTCCCTTTTAAACAATCTCACAGTGAATCCAAAATATAAATGGTAATTTATATTATTAGTCCTTGTGCTTAGTCCCCTGTGCTTAAATAAACTTGAATCATAATTAACAATAACAATGAACAGTTACACAGCACCTACTACTAGGCTGGAAAACAAATATATTAACTTCCTTTATCCTCATTCATCTTTTAGGTTAGTTATGTTATTCCCATTCTACAGTTGAGAAAATGCTTGCACAGAAATTTAAAGGATTTGCTCAAGAAAAAAATACTGTAGGGGTGCCTGGATGGCTCAGTTCGTTAAGCGGCTGCCTTGGGCTCAGTCCTGGGATGGAGCCCCACAATGGACTCCCTGCTCAGTGGGGAGCCCGCTTCTCCCTCTCCCTGCTGCTCCCCGTGCTGTCAAATAAATAAATTAATTAAAAAAAAAAAAAAAGAAAAGAAAAAATATTTCCAAGGGGCACCTCGGTGGATCAGTCACTTAAGCGTCTGCCTTCAGCTCAGGTCACGATCCTGGAGTCCCAGGATCTAACCCCACGTCAGGCTCCCTGCTCAGTAGCAAGTCTGTTCCTCCCGCTCCCTCTGCACACCCCTGCCCTTGTGCTGTCTCTCAAATAAACCAAATCTTTAAAAATATAATAATGATTAGCTTTGACCTCAGGCCATCTGGTTCCAGAACCCAGGCAGCTCCAGATACCCCATTCACCTGACAGCCTCCCTAATCAAGGGGAACGTAAGAAACATACTTAAAAAAAAAAAAACAAAAACCAGAAACAAACAAAACCTCAAATGGTCCTTTCTTCCTACTAACTACTTAGGCAAACAGGCAGAGTAGAAACTGGTTAGAGAAGGGAGAACACGGGAGACCAGAGCCATGACTGAACAAAGACCCTGCCTTCTGGGTCTCAGGTAGTCACCATAAATGATAGATTATCCTAGTCAGAATCTCAGGCTCTACCCTTACTAATATATAGGGTGTCTCTGGGACTCTACCAACACAAGCTCCCTGTCCTCTATTTTCCTAAGTAACTTACTCCCCTCCCTTTCTCTCAGTGAAGCCTGCTCAAGCAAGTCTTCCACTCAGTGGTTCTCTTTCATCTTTCCTCAACGTTTATCTTGAGCCCACAATGTATTCAGAGGCATGTATTTTTTATCTATATCCTAGGGCAAGACAGGCAGACACATACAGAAAACCGTAAGATGGGATTTAAAACTGCATCATCTGAAATGTATTGCTCTCTCCCTTTACAGTTTGGATATGTGTATCTGTGTACCAATGCTATGCAATTTTGATTTTTTAAAAATCCATTCATTTTGAGTTTCGATGGCAACTGGAAAGGCAGAATTTTTTACAATAATAGGATAGAAGGACATCTCCAATGGATGTAAATTCTCCTACAAATATTCACATAGTGAGGCTATATGAACATAAACTCCTCGTGAAAGTCAGATTTCTTCTTGTACAGAGAGTCGACCACAGACTGTTAAATGACACGTAAACAAAACAGTAACCCATTTGTTCCTTTTTCTCCCCCAATTTGGATACAGAGATGACAGACAAGAGCAAGGTATTCCAACAGCTGTTTGAATTCTTTTACTTACAGCCCTCATAGATGTCCGTGGGAATATGGACTGCGGCATGCTGATAGGATATCTGTCGTCCAAAATTAGCATCATCAATAAAAACAGGTTTTATCCTCTGGCTGCCTGGCTCGCTCTCATTTTTTTCGGGCTATATCAGAAAAAAAAGACAGTAAGAAGAGTATTACAACTTGAGATAACAGATACTCTCACATTGCTGTCTTCATTTGACAAAAGCATGGTCTTCAAAAAAACAGATCTGCAAGAATATTTAAAAATACAGTGCCATGATGACCTCTAGACTTAATGTGGTACTCATTTTGCATATATATAGAAATTTCAGTAATTGTGTTGTACACCTGAAACCACTATGTTATATATTAAATACATCAGAGTAAAACAAGAAACCACACAGAAAAAAAATTGAAAAAAAAATACAGTACCATGACAATATCAGATATACAAATTACATTTAGGTGTCAGAATTAGCATTTTCTTTATATTATTCACATTAAAATCTAACTTCCCTCATTTCTTCCATGTTGGAGTCACTGTGGATCATCCTGAGGGGACCAGAGCTTTTTCATGTGTAGTACTGATTACTATGTACTTTTTAGAACAGAATAAATTCCTTTAAAAACAGTCAAAATTATCCCCCAATACAAATGTCACTATGCTACTAAACATTTATAATGCAGGTGAGGGTAATTCTTGGTTTGACAACTTACAGCTAACATGACTGCAAAAAGAAAGCAATGAAGGATTATTTTATATCCTGTTTCCTTGACTTTTGCAGGTTTTCCAGTTGTACCAATTTTTTTTTTTTCTAGGAATAAAGTATACTAGAAAAGATCTTTTGTAACTAAGCAAAATTAAATCCTACCTGCAACCATTTTGTCTCCTGAGGTAGGAGGCAAGGCCCAATCAATAATGATTCAAGAAAACCCCAGGGGAGTTTAAGGTTCAGAATTAATTTTCTACCTATTCAAACCAGGCTTTTGATACTGAATTATCTTATTGCCCTCCCTTCGCAGGAAACGGAGAATCACATTCATTGATCCAAAATGCAGCTCTGTAACCTTTTTGTTGTTGTTATTTGGGCTAATTATGTTAAATACATTTTTTTCAGTCCAGATACAGTTGTTTTAAACCTGCTCCCCCCCTTTTTTTAATTAAGTTCAGGTCTATATTTTCGACTCAATGTTGGAGACTATTTTCCATATTCCAAAGGTAATCTCCTCAAAACCAAACTGAAAAACAAATCACGTTTGACTCCTTCTGGAAGCACACCACAGTGATGCAAGTGACAAACAAGAGAAAAGACATAACTGGACAAACAGAAAGTTTCCTAAAAAGGCTGGAATATAGGGTCAACAACCTAAAGCCATCAGGTTTACAAAGAACTGTGTCCAACTGCCCATACAGCCCTGAACATTTTACAACTGTAAAATTGGTCACTGACAAAAATATTTGAAAACCAATCACTGAATTTTTTTTCATATGAGAGCCATGAATATCAAAGAGCTACTCACAAAGAAACTGATTATATAACCAAACAGTAGTGTTTCAAGTCTAAAATTTGAAGCATTAATCGTAACTCTTTTCTAAAAGAAAGGTGTGTGTGTGTTTGTGTGCACATACATGCAGAACGTAAGAAAGGAGAGAGAAGAGTTGTAAGGAAATAGAAGTCAGAGAGCAAAAGGAATCCTGAACCTAACATATCAGTCTTGATTGCAATGGTTATTGAATAAAGAATGAAAATGGTAACTGGGATTTGGCCGTGGATTCAACCATGAATTTTAACACATTTAAAAACCCCCACTCCATGGTCTGTTCCTGAGCACTAGTGACCTGACTAAGGAAAGGGGCACATTAAAACAAACGACTTTCAGTAATACGGTGAATGAATATAAAGAGCACACCAACTATGAATGATGTCCCTATTTCTCTGAGCTGAAAATATTCTGAAAATTGCAACCTTTATTTTACAACAATGATTTCTCAAAATATGGACCTCGGAGAAGCAGTGACAGGATCCATAGGGATTTTTTTTTAAATGTGGGCTCTCAGGGTCCAACCCCAAACTGACGCAGTCAGAAACACCCAGGGAAGGCTGAGCAATCTGCAGGTAAACAAGCCCTCCAGGTGATCCGAAGTGAGTGTACTCGCTAACACTGGGGGACTACTGCTTTCAAATACCAACAGTTTCATATTTTGATATTAAAATATCAACTTTAAAATATCAAGATAAAATGTCACATTTGTATATGTAACTACTCACGAAAAAATTTGGCTTGATCACTACTTTGCATATTAATGAACACCTTTTTTTTTTTAACTCTCCACGTGTAACAGTTTTATGATTTGTGAATACAAGCACGGAAATGGTAATACGGGGAGGAGTATTTGTCAAAAGATGTTTTCAAAAGAGAGTGGCGTCTCAGTGGCTCAGTCAGTTGGGTGTCCAATTCCTGGTTTCAGTTCTGGCCATGATCTTAGGTCAAGGGGCCCCTGCCCCCAACACCATCTGCTTAAGATTCTCGATCTCCATCTCCCTCTACCCTTCCCCCTGCTCATGCCCATGCCCGCTCTCCCTCGCGCATGCTGTCTCTCTAAAATTGAAAATATCTTAAAATAAAAACAAAATTTATTTCAAAAGACAACAATCCTTCACAACGCTCTGGGGGTTAGTGCCACATTGACTTAGATGGGGGCAATGCTGTTCCAGTAAGAGAAAAACAAAGCCCCCTGAACATCGGAGGCTCTGAGATAGGCATCACTCTAAGTTTTTAATCCAGCATTCTCCAGCGTATGGGACCCGGGGTTTTTTTTTCCATTTAAGACCTCTCACAAAGAACATACTTACAAAATTCCAGAGAAAAGCCTCATGGAAAGCATGGTGGGTGACCGAAAGATTTAGTTCTAACTCGGCTGCATTGATAACCTCCCAGACTTGGGCCACTCGCCATTCCGTGGCCTTCAGCTTTCTGGCTTATAAACCAATGGTGTAAGGCCACAGGTGGTGTCTTTAGCGCACGGGCCTACTCAGAATCACCTGGGGAACCTCAGGCCCCACCAATGAAGACCTGATCACAATGAGGAGGCTGTCCTTTGAAAGAATCTCTCAGTTGATCCTAATATTCTCTCTTATCTTCAATTAAGAACTCTCAACCTAAAGGATCTAGTCATTTTCGGTTCGGAAAAAAAAATATAGTCCCGTTTCTATAATTTTAGGAAAGAACACATTACTTTCCATAAGCCTATCTTTCCCATAAATTCCACTTACATCTATTTCTAGCCAACTTTACTAGACATATATAAAGAGTAGAAGGATCAGATGATAAATAATAGAAGGATAATGAAGTACATGTGTGTGTTAGGGTTAGGAATATGGATATTTGCAAGTATTTTATTCCTTCAGTCACTTGAGACATATTTGTTGGCAGAATGGAGAAGGATTTATTGACATTACGTTTATAGAAATGCCATTTAATATCTAAATCTGGAAATAAGTTAAATGTTCAATAATAGCTAACTGTCACACTTGTGTGTTATTAATATAAAAGAGCAATTACATTGGGAATGCATATATAAACTGTGTTTGTTTAAAAATGACTTCAAGCATGAAAAGGAAATGTTAAGCAAAAAGAGGGGGGGGAAAGTCTGTTATTTTCTTTAAGATTTTATTTATTTATTTGAGAAAGAGAATGATCGAGATAGCACGAGTGGGGGAGGGGGTGGGCAAGAGGGAGAAGCAGGCTCTGCACTGAGCAGGGAACCCCACTCGGGGCTCAACCCCAAGTCCCTGGGATCAGGACCAGAGCTAAAGACAGATCCGTAACCCACTGAGCCACCCTAGGTGCCCCAAGGCCTATTATTTTGAGAGAAAGAGAGGTACACAGGGAAATGAATGGATGAGTATACAGCAAACAGTATAAGCACACTGGCTGGTTTTGTCGTTATGAGATATAACTCTATGTTTCACATTTATGTTTTCTTGTTTTTTCCAAATTACAATGAATATGTATTGGTAACAAAAAAACATTAATTTTGTTTTAAGCCTTTTGTAAAGTGCTATTAAGTACCGTATGATTATCTTACAAAGATAGAAGTTGTTGACACTTTTCTCTCTCACATTAAAAATAATAAGTTTTAAATACATTTTATGGAGATCCTTGCATTTTTAAATTACCACATAACAAGCTTTTAGGAATAACTTTAAAACAATAATGCAGCTTTCAAAAAAAACACAAAAAATATTAATGTCCTTCTCAACTTGTAAAATCATGTGTCAGGACAGTTTTAATGCACAGTTGATAAGTACATAAAGAAAATAGTAACATGGCTGCTCTCCATGGCTATCCCAGTTGCAGTCTTCAGAAACTGAATAATTTCATGAGAATATTAGGCTTTCTACATGTAACTCATTTACTTCCTTAAACTTTTGAAATTACCGTAACTTACTATGATACCCTCGTAAGTCATGTCTTCGCCCATCTTGATATATTACGGCATTATATCGTATAACAAAAATACAATAAATATTAGATACAAAAAAAGCGAGAAAAGGAATTTGGAGAAAAGTCTCTTAATGTATATTGTTTAATACACTGACTAAAAATTTCAAATAAATTCCCTTCCTGGAATTAAGATTTCCTACTTACCAGAATACGCAGAAGAAAAAATAAGCATATCTCTTGCCAACATTTTTTCCCCAAAAGTATCTCTTTTGAATTTTCCAAACTACCCATATTAAAGTGTACAGAGAAACTGAGCGTGTCGATTCTAAAATGTATTTCAATGCATTTATTAGAACACGTAAGTGAAACATGAGAAGTATGTTTTTCATACTATTCATCTCAATATAATCTCAGTCATTAGGTAATAGATTAGGTCACTCAGAGACCAAAGTACAGGCCAATGTTGGATGGGGAGGCCATTCAATTTTACAAGCAGTACATATTAGCAAATCTAATTTGGAAAGTCAGAATGATAAGTCTATGGCAGATCCAAGAGGTTCTGGTATATTTGATATACTTACTGCAAATGAAACAGTCTTAGATTCGGTATTTATACTAAAATATTTGTTTTTAATGCTTTGTTACCTTTATCATGTTAAAACGTAAAAAAAAAATTGATAGCGAAACGTTCAGAAATTAAAAGTTACGTATTTTACCTCAATTGCAATAGAAAATATCTTATTAAGTTTGTCACAATTCAGACCGCACATGCCCACCCAGAAACTCTACTCACAATCATACTCTGGCTAAGTTTAACTCCCCTGCTTCTCCGTTATTTTCTGTGTTCCATAACACTGTGAGAAAGCTAGTTGATACTGAGAAAGAATGGCTCACTAAGATTCTCTATAGAGGGAGACAAACCATAAGAGATTCTTAATCTCAGGAAACAAACTGAGGGTTGCTGGGGCCGGGGATAGGGAAAGGGTGGCTGGGTGATGGACACTGGGGAGGGTATGTGCTATGGTGAGTGCCACGAAATGTGTAAGACTGATGATTCACAAAGCTGTACCCCTGGGGCAAATAATACATTACATGTTAATTTAAAAAATTCCATTTATAAAAATATAGTATAAATACAAAAAAAAAGTGTCACGATTGGTATTTCTATCTCCCAGATAGAAATTAAATAGATAGAAAGAGTTAAATGAATGAGTTCTTGCGTAATGATCCAAATTCTTTCATAACTAGAGACTATATACACTGGTGTACAATTCTCCTTATGCATTTTAAAATTTCCACCTCTAAACACATCCTTTTTTCACAACTGTTTCATAGATATTATTTACGACAGAGATCTGTAACTCTGACATTGTAGCCATAACTGATTTTAGGTTTTTTCATTTTATTTTTACTTTTACTGGTATTCCCAGTATCACATAAAATCCTGGACATATACTTTGCCTTTAGGCATGGCATTTATCATGCAATATAAATAATAATTACTATGCATATATTATATTGAAAATAGACTTTCTTAGTCACTAAATCTGAAAAGTCTGGTATACCAGCATGTTGGTATCAACCCCACAGATGAAAAAGCAAGGTTGCCTGTATAAGGACTAGTCTACCCTTGGTATCTAAAGAATCTGGGATGCGCCATTAGTTAAGGCTGGGTACCTGTTCTGACCTTCCAGAGGAAAGCCTTCTCCTTCTTCTTTTTTTTTTAAAGATTGATTGACTGATTGATTGATTGATTGATTGGGGGGAGGGGCAGAAGGCAGGAGAGAGAGAGATGGAATCTGAAGCAGACTCCCTGCTGAGTGCAGAACCCGACCCAGGGCTCAATCCTCCAACACTGAGGTGATGATCTGAGTCAAAGCCAAGATATTTAATCGACTTAGCCACCCAGGTGCCCTAAAAGCCTCTTTTTTAGTAAATCATTTGCATCAATTAGAAATGGAGATTCAGGGGCACCTGGGTGGCTCAGTAGGTTAAAGCCTCTGCCTTCGGCTCAGGTCATGATCTCAGGGTCCTCGGATCGAGCCCCGCATCGGGCTCTCTGCTCAGCGGGGAGCCTGCTTCCCCCTCTCTCTCTGCCTGCCTCTCTGCCTACTTGTGATTTCTCTTTCTCTCTGTCAAATAAACAAATAAAATCTTAAAAAAAAATGGAGATTCATCAAAGCAGCTGCCAGCTGACCATGCCCCATTAATGAATAACGAATAGAAAGAAAAAGGTGCTGAGCGTCATCCAGCCTGCATCATTCCGGTCGGGCTGTGAAACCAGGCTGAATGGGAAATAATGCCTCCAGTTGCCGTGGCAGTAAGAATATTGTTGCGCCTGCTGAGTTAATTGGTTTGCGATGCTATTTTCACCTTGAGGTTGCTATGACTCAGGGATGTATCCAGGGAATGACTAGTATTAACACGGAAACATGAGTGGGAGGACACAGTCTAAATTACACAGTAAAGACTTCAATATAACATTTGAATTTTGTTTTACTGAATCATAACACCAATAAGAATAAAAGTTTTATATTATGAATTTAATAAATGGCCATAATGTCCTTGCAGAAACGTGTGAGTTTAGCTAATCATAATGTTTCACGATGAAACAGGAGGTTCTTTAAAAATGAATTCAGAATTTCCCCAGTTCTTCAGGTATTTAAAAAGTTCTAATTCCTTAGCTTTACCCTGTGGAAAAACTACGGCATTAATTCCTCAGAGGCCATTTACTCAATGCATTAATAAGACTGTTTTAAAGTTAACATGAAAAGCCAATTTATAACATTAGTGGTCAAAAGAAAATCGAAGAAACAATTCTAGTTCTTAAAGATTACATTCACTGTTAAGCCTCCATGTACTTTTCTAATTACAACATATAAAAGAGAAAGAAGAAATAAGCAGGCTTTTGCAGGGGTAAGGGAAAAGTAAGAAGCTGAAACTCTGCAATAACAAAGACGGAAGTTAAAAAATACTCAAAGAGGGGGGCGCCTGGGTGGCTCAGTCGTTAAGCGTCTGCCTTCGGCCCAGGTCAGATCCCAGAGTCTTGGGATCGAGCCCCGCATCGGGCTCCCTGCTCCACAGGAAGCCTGCTTCTCCCACTACCATTCCCTCTGCTTGTGTCCCCTCTCACGCTGTGTTTCTCGCTGTCAAATAAATAAAAATCTTTAAAAAAAAAAAAAATACTCAAAGAGGTACTAAAGCCATATATACATACACACACACATTCTATTTGCCTCACCTATACATTAATTAAAAAATTTATATACTATTTCCAAATAGGACAGCAAGTCCAAAGCTAGTATGAATATGAAATAAAACACACAAAACAGAACTACATTAATGGAAAAAGGGATACTGATCACTGCAGTAACGTGTTTATTAAATCACTTTTTAAAAGTCAAACTAGACATTCCTTAAATAAAGTGTTTTGAGGTTGCTTGCTGATGAAGATTACCATGATAACATTCAAAAAAGCCAAAACACAGAATGAGAACATCCTCAAAATAAGATTGATGTATTTTTGGTTTGCATGATGGATGAATGCATGGAAAAAAACACCTATCTCAGGACCTAGCACCTAGGGAGTATGAGAGTCATTAGAGTCCCAGGACAGGTAAGCGAGATCACAAGAAGGGCTGGGGGCTGGTTTAACACACGCCATGTGTAATGTGAAATTTCCAAATCACCAGCATTAGAAAAGCATATCATCCTATCCTATGTACATATATTTAAATAGATATTTTTATTTTATTTTAAATGTAGCTGTTTAAATGTACATATTTTTTATATATAAATATGTCAACTAAATTTTGGGAAAAGGCTAATAGGCTATTTTTCTCTACTAAGGAATTATGAAATGGCATCTTCCATATGGAAAGAACTATGTGATTTTAGAAAGTCTAGAAGTTCAACACAGCACTCCCCCATGGAAACCGTACAGTGTTCTGTATATTATAGAAAGAAAACATTTGAGTGAGGCCACTCTATTTCTAAAAAAACAAAAACACACTTTTATATTATAAATATTAGAATACATAAATATACTTTATAAAATACCGCCAGGGCAAAAGATGTTTAAAAACCTTCAAGGTAGAATCAACTACTTTCCTGTAATATACAAGGTAAAGACTGGCTAATGCCATATAACTAAGTTATCGTCAGAGAGCCCAGATCCAGGTCTCCCATATCCCCCGCCAGACTTACATGACACGAAGACCTGTCTATGGGCTACAAGACACCATATGATGTATCCCACCTGGCAACTCCTCCTGCTCTCCATACCCTTGCTCATTATGTTCCTGTCACACTGGCCTGTTTTCTGGTCCTGGTCCAGACATGCTTGTGCATGCTGTTCCCTTTGCCTGGATTGATTTTCCTTGCCCCCCCGCCCCTTTCAATCAGTCAGAAGATTTGTAGGTGCACTTGATTTAAAACATTAGTTGGGCTTTAACTCCTCCATTTCACAGATTTTGTTCTTTGTTACTTCCCGCTAGTGTTAATCGAGGCCATCGCTTTGATAAGAACTTAAATAAAAATGAATGTCTCATGTGTCTGTGGCTTCCAAAAGAACTCAGTGGAGAATGGGAAGAAGACATAGAACTTACATTTCTTTCAAGTAAATGAAATAAGAAAAAATTATTGAAGTCTGCTAATACATACTGTGTGGTTTGACATTAGCACTCCCCTCCCCCTGCCTTAATAATTGTGAGCTGGTCTCACGATATCTGTAACACTCCAGGTACCACAAAGAGAAAGAGGAAACCCCTCACACTGAAGATGGGTTAAGAGTTGTCTTCTCATTGGACAGTCACTTTCAATGTAATATTCTATGCTTGGTATATAAATTTACATGTTACTATCTCTGGTTTAACCTATTTCACATGGGCCAGTAATTTTAAAAGATTTCTGCAAATTAATAATGATGCAAGATGAAATTCTAGTCATGGAAGTTGCATTGAACAAAAAGGACAGAAATGATGTTTCTATTTCCAGCACTGACTTGTTGCAACACGAAAACTGTGGTCCAGTTAGATTAGGCAGGTTAGTCGATAAAATTTAATATTATCAAGACTATTATACATTTGGATCTATATTTACCACTGATAATAATGCCCCATGTGCATGTGGCTTGTTGAGATATTTCCCACGGTAATATGAAGTCATCATTATTATTAAGCATCATTATGCTTTTACTTATGATTTTTAATACCATATGCCAAGTAAACCACTACTTCGTAAAGTCTTACTAAGCTTAAAGCCTCTTCTGAGATTTGTCAACATATTAGTACAGTAGTACATATACAGAATTTGTAAGTAAATATTCCTTTAACAGGAGGTGCATTTAGCTGTTAACTAATAATGCATGTGCAAACCTGAAAAAGGTTGAAGACAGTATTCAAAGCAATCCAGTCCCCATTTTTGTTCACCCTACAAACTTTTACATAGGATAAGTATAAACTGCCCACATAATGCCAGTGAATTTTCCAAACTTATTGTTCACTGAGTTCTTTTTTTTTTTTTTTTAATTTTATTTATTCAACAGAGAGAGAGATCACAAGCAGGCAGAGAGGCAGACAGAGAGAGGGGGAAGCAGGCTCCCCGCTGAGCAGAGAGCCCGATGTGGGGGCTCAATTCCAGGACCCTGAGACCATGACCTGAGTGGAAGGCAGAGGCTTTAACCCACTGAGCTACCCAGGCGCCCCACTGTTCACTGAGTTCTAAAGAAATGTACCATATATTACTTCTGAAAATAAAGAAATGGGGGCACTGAGGTGGCTCATTTAGGTAAGTGTCTGATTCTTGATTTCAGCTCAGGCCATAATCTCAGGGTCATGGGATCGAGCCCCACATTGAGCTCTGCACTGGGCACGGAGTTCCCTTAGGATTCCCTCTCTCTCCCTCTCCCCCTGCCCCTCCACCTGCTATCTCTCTACCGCTCTCTAAAAATGAATGAATAAATGAATAAATAAATGATCTTTGAAAAGAAAGAACTGGATGTAAAATCTAAAAGAAAATTATACAGGCCATTACTCCAAACAACTGAGACCCAATGTTTATACTATCCTAGCAAAAGGACTATACGCCCAAGAGCATGAAGCATTAGAAAACTGTCAAAAGAGGCTGAGAAAAAAATCTTGAAAGCTTCCAAGACGAAAAGGGAGAATTCCTAGAAGAGACAGAACCTGATCTAATCTTCCTTTTTACTAGTTACATGGTGTTTTTTTCCCCCCAATGAATCTTAAGGTGGCTCTATTTCACACAGTGGAGCACGCATACTTTTAAGGTATCCATGGTAAATATCACTGGGGATAACAGATCAGATCAGCACAGATTTATGATGCAAAATCTACCAATCTTTTCAATCACAGAGATTTTATTTTACCTACTGCAAATCACTGTAAACTAATGACTGTCGATGATGAAGCCAACTGGATAAAATACAAGCCAAAATATTAAATATGGACAGAATAATGAACAGACATAGTAAATTAAAATTATAAATCAAAACTCTCAAAAAAGATTTGAGAGCCGGTTTAAAACATGCCACGTGTTTAGATATTTATCCTATAAATATCTCCTAGTTGTATAAAACATAAAAGTTTTTATCTATATAAAAGTTTTTATCTTACGTCTTGACTTATCACAGCTGCATCTCAGGGCCCTCTGCTACACCACGCGGGTGCCCAGGGTATAGGCTGGCAGGGGAGTAGCACAGAATAGCGATACACGACTCTCGCTGTGGATCAGACCAATGGCATGACATTCAATTCCCTGTGTGATCAAATACCATGTGTATGACACTGTGCAAGCTTCTTGAGCTCATTAAATTGTACCTGTCTTATCTGAAAATCATCAAAATAACAGTATGTGTCATAATGGATTAGTGTGCACTTTAAAAGGTACACTGTATATAAAGCATTTACTGCCTAGGATACAGTGAGTATATATAATATATGCTGAGTAATGTTATAATCCAAACATGTACCATCCAAAATACATAAACCATTTATTTTAGATTCATGCAACAAAGCAATTCTGAATAAGCCAATTATTATAAGGAAGCAATTAATAATCTATTTCTATGCCATCACCTACGTGAGGAATCCATGTCAGTCATTAACAGAGCCTGAAAATAAAGGTTGCATATTTTGAGAGAGCATTTTAAAAAAAAAAAGGCTGGAAAAGAAACCTAGACTTTGTTTCTTTAATAATTAAAATGGATTGCCTTGCTGTTCGATGTATACCTCTACTAGCTCATTCTTGAATTGCATTTATTTCTCTAAAATAAAATAAAATCACGAAAGATCGGGCTTTTAAAAAGACATTTAGATAGAGCATTATGTTGAAATTAATTCTAATGTGGACAAGATTCTGCTGAGAAAATAAATAGCAACACAGATATGCAAGGGAATTCAGGAGACCAGACAAATGTCGCAGACAGGTCAAATTTTTAACATGATCAATACAGTAAAACGTAGCAAATAAATCAACTCGATTTATCGACATGGGAATCCTGGCTTGAACTCATTTCATCTGGATTTTAGTCAGAAACATAGATCCTGGAATTAGGTTAATAAGGGTTTGTAATGATCTGCTTCCTTTTTGCTTGTTCTGGGAATTAGGAAAACAGTGTAGCTTGCTGACACAACTCAAGCCTTCCGGGGAATCCGCTGCACTAACTTTCAGGGAATTTAAGCATTTGTCGGGACAGATGCCTCTAAAACCTAAACTAAGAATCTCAGTCAGTTTCAAATTGAAGGAGAACCTGAATGTGAAATTTCAATAAAAAATGCTATATTAGTAGCATTTTTTAATTTTTTTGACATTTAATTTCCTTTTCAAATCTGGTTGTACAAAATCTACAATGATATGAAGACAAACTGCTGCATTGTGTTCACATTTTGAAAATGTTTTTTGAGGATTCTACTCAGATTTTTATTTTGTTGTGCATTGTCTTAAGTTTTCTACACAAATGAAGAATTACATTCATACTGATAAAATGGAAAATAGCCCAGTCTAATACCCCTTCATTATTGTTAACACATACACACATACAAACAGGTTCCATGTGGGGCTAAAATCATGTCAAATAAATCTTAAATTTTTTACAATCATATTAATAATTATTATTTTTTAAAATGACACTCAACATTCCTGATTGCTTACTATAAGACGGGAACATTCTACATGCTTTATATATGTTAACTAATTTGCACAGTAACTGTGTGAGGTAGGTCTTACTATCACCTTTATCACCCATTTAAAAATGGCAGGGCTGGCATTCAAATCCGGGCAGTGGCACTCCAGAATCTCTTATTCTACTGCCTCCTCACACAACAATGTGCATAGTGATCATACATGTATGCCTTGTCATTATTTAAAGAGGAAAAACAAGTTGCATACACAAGTAAATAGGAATGAAATGGCGTATCTTTAATTTATCTTAAAATATTTAAACAATTAATAGATGAAGCAATTATGGAGATACTATACTATTCTGTCTCCTATACGTTTAAGACATTTTTTTCCTGGTGAAAAGTTTAAAAACAAACAAAAAAAACCCTTATGTTGAAAGGTACCCATTTTAATGCTTTCACCTTTGGAAATGAAATTCAACAACTATTATTTATTCTAATTATTAAAATAAATTAATTATTATATGTAATAATTATTCTAATTATTTATATAATAAAAATAATTATTTTATTTAAATAAAATAATAAAATAATTAAAATAATAATAAATAAATTTATAATAAATAATAAAGTAACAATAAAATGATTATTCTAATTATGTGCAGAATCACACAGAACTTTACTTTGATGGAGTAAATACAATAAGCCTGACCTCATGTGTCATCAGAGAGACTCAATAATTTAGCTGAGCAGATCTGAACTTAGAACCAAGACCTAGAACTAAGCCAAGACTTAGAACCCAAAATCCTGATTCCTACGGCGCCTGTAGTAATTGAAAACAAGTATTCTAACTCTGCTTATTCCCAACTTGAATCAGTTTTGGACGGGGGGAAACCACATTGTCTGCGTTGATGTTATTCTTAGTCCTCATGACTGTTTCAGGGGCTGAGAGAGGGAGGAGCAGATGTGAAAGGATGCGACAACATTGTCCATAGTCAAGGCCGGATTTGCCAGTCCCCTCTAAACCTGTTTCCACTTGACCTCAAAACCAAACATTTTCACTTCCACCATGCTTGTTACTTTGCAAATAGAGCACCATTTTAGGATTTTTTATTATTTTATTTTATTTTTTTTATTTGACAGAGAGAAAGAAATCACAAGTAGGCAGGGAAGAGGCAGAGGGAGAGGGGGAAGCAGGCTCCCCACTGAGCAGAGAGCCCGATGCGGGGCTCGATCCCAGGACCCTGAGATCATGACCTGAGCCGAAGGCAGAGGTTTAACCGGCTGAGTCACCCAGGAACCCCTAGAACACGATTAAAGTAAACATGTCCTGGAATGCCTGGGTGGCTCAGTCAGTTAAGTGTCTGGCTTTAGCTCAGGTCATGATCTCTGGGTCCTGGGATTGAGCCCCACGTTGTGCTCACTGCTAGGCAGGAAGCCTGCTTCTCCCTCTCCCTCTACCTCTCTGTCCTATTTAAGCGCTCTCTCTCTCTCTCTCCCTCTCTCTCACACACACTTTCAGATAAATAAACAAATAAATCTTTAAAAAAAATAATAAAAAGTATACATGTCCGTACAAATGCTAATATGGGGATTGAAACACATAAACACTTACCCAATTTAAGAGTCATTATCTCAAAAATTACTCCAAACTGTATAAGATTCTTATCTCAAGTTGCTAAAAATGTAATAGATTATCCCTGAATACAAATTCTATAGTGTAAAGTATTATACCCTAAAACCAGAGAGTTCTAACTGCTCACTTAGAACACCCAAAGGAAGGCAATACCATTTGCTTGCTACCTAGAATCAAGGAAAGCAGCCAAAGTAAGTAGTACTTGAAATTGGTTTTTAAAGAATACTGAGTATCTGATTAGAAAAATTATAGAACATCATGATTACATAATTGGAGGAGAGAACACGTTAACATTAGTTAGCATACCGGACACAGGAATGGTTGTCTTAAGTTTCCAGGAAGGCTGCGTGCCTTTCATTCTTTGTGGAACTGCGGCTCACCAAATAATTTAGCCCAGTTACACCTGCACCTTTAAGTTTCAATTGGAATATTCGTTTAAATAACTATAATTGTAACTTGTTATCATACTATGCAATCCAAAGGGACATTAATTTTACCCTTTATTTCAGCAACTGCTTCCGCTAAATCTGGCTGTCACTGAGTATTTATTTTTATACCCATAAGGTAAATATAAATACCACTAATCTGAGAATAGGAGTACAGAAATTATAAAATGCCCCTGAGGAATTGTCTCATATCACAGCCCTTGTAAAGCTTATAACCCCATAGCTCCACGTACACTGACTAATTCAGATGCAGTCGACTGAAAGGTTATATTCCAAAGGAATAACTGATCACCTCCGAAAGCTTGTTTTACCTTTAAGTGAGGCCGTGAATCATCATTATAATGAACAAAATCAATAGACTACACTTGAATAAATCATTCTGTATATTCGAATCTTAAGTGGTGATAGACCTGCATAATAAACACGCAAGAATAATAAGAAACCGGAGATTCCAAATTTAATCTGGAATCCAACATATACCAAATATATGGCCTTCTCTGTATGATTTATTTCTATTATGAAAGCAAGCCTTCATTTCCAGCTACTCATATTCTACACTCCTTACCCCTGCCCACACCTTTCCTTACATGTTGGTGTGCCAAGGATTCTCTCCTGTACATTTTTATTTTATTTTTTACTTTGTGTAGATATTGCAACAGGCTGAGAGTGAAACAATAGAGAGTAATAGGACTGTGGCAAACTAGACAGTGTATCACATATCGGATTCCTTTTGATTTTAACACTGTGCCAGCACACTGAAATATTGTACCCATAACTGAATCTTTTGCTACATCTGAAACCTCACACATGCTGGGCAAATGTCAGCTACCTGTTTTCAAAGTCCACTTAGAAGCTAAGTATAAAAATATTCTAGGCCAAATCCAATTTTTAGCTGCCTACCAGAAATCTCCTCTTGGATATCCCCGAGCAAGTTTTTGGTATACTTGTTGTCTTCTGAGCATGTTGGGTAAATCTTTTAAAAATCTTTGCTAAAAAATATTCCTATGTCCAGTGTCCTAGCTAATGTTAACATATTCTCTCCTCTAACAAAAGAAACACCGTAGCCTTTCAGATCTACAATTACATATAGATTTCTTTGCGTGCCTGAATGTTTTCTTCTGCTAAAGCTTTGTTTATCATCTCTAATCTATATGCTTTGACTTGCTCTTTGAGAGCACATGATTTATGGTTTACCTCACTGCATATTGTCCTCCTCCATATGTTCTCTTCACTCCCATCATTTTTTTTTAACCTTTTTGACATTCTGGGAGTATTTCCTGTTTCCTCTGTGCATCACTGATGGATAATCGGCACTGTCAAATTTGTTAGTTCTTCTGATGGAATTGTTATTTTAGCAGTATTGATCCTGATGATTTTATTTCAGTCTGTTTGTCACACAGATCACTGGTTCTTTCTTTGGAGATATCAAGCATACATTTAATGTTGTTTTCTGTGAGGTTCCTGAAATGATCCCTCAAAAGAAAAATGACTTTAATCTGGGTCTTTAATACTTCAGGATTTCTACTGTACTGTTACTGATCTTTACATGTATTCCTCCACTAACTGGTTCCTATTCGATTAGTATTAAATGAAGAAAGACCTTTCTTGTCTCCGGATTAGGAAATAGTAGACACGTACCGATTGCTTTCCAAGTTACTTGTTCTTGCTTCTGTCATGTTTGTAACTTGAAGGCAAAGAATGGTATAGAACATATGGTATGATTGCTGGTCAATAGGAGGCATTTGTAAAGGACAAGTATTTTCTTCAGGGTCTTTTGATTCCAGTCCTTGAGATCACAGAAACTCACACGGGTCTGAGCTTAAATTGGGGTTGGTGGTGAAAGGGCATCCTTAAAAACGAGACCACGTGTGGAGCACAGAGATGGGAGATAGATAATTATGACTCTGGTATTCTTCAGCCAGTTTGTCTATGTGTCAAGTGAAGCTGCTGCTGGAACTTTGATTCAATGACTTATTAGGGAAAAAACATCTCACTGAGTGATTACAGTGTGCCGGTTATGGTAAGAACTCAGTCACCTGCGATGAGTACACAAGAGCTTGCCCTCTAGGAAGTTATACTCTAGGGAAGGACCCCAAGACGGGTTGTGCCTTCAAGAAGAAATTGCCATTTCTTTACAGAATTCACAATAGCTTAGGAAAGAACTAGTAAGCTTTCATCGGTGTCTTAAATATCAAACAAAGGCAATAATAACTGATACAAGATCTTGGCAATCAAAAAAGAATTAGGATATAATATTTTAGAAATATTTACATACTAATAATGTATAATATTATTAAAGGTATATGAATAATTTAGAAGCATAAAATAAAATGTGACACCATTTCAATAGCCCTTAAATAAACAGTTGAGAATGTCTAGAATCATACAATCGCCATGAACATGGAAATGAAATGATTGATGTAAGAGAGGCAGAAAATAAAGAAAATGACCACTATCCCACTAGGCATGATGATAGAAAAATGAATCCTCTCCTACTAATGCCGAAATGGGAAAAAGTTAAAAATCATCATCATATGCTCAGGATTCACAATCTTTCCGTCTCCTTCAGGAGACATAACATTTAATACAGAAACTTTATCTAGCTCTCAAATGTTCATACTATCATTCAAACCATGAGAACAAATTTATTAATTGAAAATGTTGTCTCGATAGTTACTATTCCAATTAGTTCCTTTGTTCATTAGGTATTAGCGCTGATGTGTGAGATAAATCTCCCATTCTGTAATTTCTAATCACCAATTTTTAATAAAGGATGTGGCTTCATGGGCTTGAGCAACAAAAATACTGTATGCAATTAAATCAGGATAGAAAAAATCCAGAACAAAGAACCATGATGGCAAGCCAATTTGAACCAAAACCATGAGATGCCCTTAGGATTTCTGAACATTTGATATATAAAATACCAAACACTACATGTATAAAGTTACGAGTATAGGAACCAATTAAATCCACCTCCATCACAAAACTTTTGCTAAGGTTTATAAATTTCACCTTCCACAGAAGTCCAACTTCATCCATGAGATAAGCAACAATCTTCAAAAAAAAAAATGTGTAACTACTTAGAAGTCTAAAGTAGATTATCAAAGTGCAACATTTACTTACATTTATTAACTTTCTTTCAAAGCAAGAAAATAAGTACTTCCACTGCAGAAAATAATTTGATTATAGTGATCAAAACACATGCAATAGGGGAAACTGAAAAATTCTCAATACATGGCATATAATTTTACATACGCTTTATGTAAAAAAGAGTTTTTTCCTCAGTTCCAAGTTGAAGGATTTGACTATATTTAAATGATAGAAGCCACTCGGGTAAGTGAGTAGAATTTTGGAATTAACTTCAAGATATCAGGAAGAGCAAATGGAGGATCAGTTCATAAACTGCTAATTATTTTACAATCAGTATTTTCTCTGTTCTCTCTTGAATCACAGAACCCTCTATTTTGTTAGGGTACACGCCTGTGTTGGGGTGAGGATTATATTCCACATCCTGATGCAAACTGGAAAGGCTGGGCACTAACCTGCGGACAATGCAGGCAGATAAAAGTGATGCGTACCATTTCCAAACATACCCTCGCCTCCTTCCTGTTCTCTAGAATGCAAAAGTCACTGTATACACTGGAGCACCAATCTTGGATCCCAACATGAAAAAGCCATAGTGAGAAGAGGAGAAAACTTGAAAGAAGGACCGTGGGGCCTAGCAGATTGAGGCGCACCCCATTAGGCCTTATATCCAGAATGCATACATGAGAGGGGAAGAAACTTTTGTCTTCTTGTAGTCACTTTTTTTTTTTTTTTAAGATTTTATTTATTTATTTGACAAAGACAGATCACAGGTAGGCAGAGACGCAGGCAGAGAGAGGGGAAAGCAGACTCCCTGCTGAGCAGAGAGCCCGACGTGGGGCTCTATCCCAGGACCCTGAGATCATGACCTGAGTCGAAGGCAGAGGCTTTAACCTACTTTAAACCCAGGCACCCTTTGTAGTCACTTTCATGTTAGGTCTCTCTCTAAGAGTCAAACCAATACACCAATCTTGAAATGTGGTTCATTTTTATTCAAGTCTAAGGGTTTACAAGAGCAACAGTATTATCATATCTAAAGCCCTTTAATCTTCCCCAATAAAGTTTTAGTGAAATCGAAAATAAATTACCTTCTAGTTCTTAATAAGTTCTCAAAAAATTTACCTGAAATAGTACAATTTTCCAGCAAATTTGACCCCACTAGCAGTATTCCAAGAATATTCTGAACTAAAATTTATGGATTACCTCATCCCCTATAGCATGTCTTAGGTGAGAGGCAAAGAGTTCCAATTTTAATAAGCTTTCACGCCCTGTGAGTGAGTACAATTTTAAGGGTGGAATGGAGCGTGAACCAAAGTCTCTGATTCCTATTTCAGCCCTCTTCCTACTATAAAATATTCTTTGCAAATTATTCTGGCACTGTTCTTATTTATACGTAAAGAAGTGAAAATAGTTTCTCCAAATCCTGAGCATCATTTCATTTTTTTTTCCCCGGGCATCATTTTTAAGTTTTCAATTCTAAAGTTGATGTTTTGCTTTTTATAGAGTCTTTTGATTTAACTTGCTAAAGCTCATCTCTTGGCCTAAGAGAATGAATCTTATTTATGGGTATATTTATAACCCACGGTAATAATATAGATTTTTGGGGATAGGAGAAGGGGAAAAAAAACAACAACAACAATAACAACAACATGGCAAGTTCACTAGGTTCACTTGCACAAATCCTTTTCTCTCCCACACAGGCCTTAATTTGAATATATGAATAAACATCTGTGCAGGCAATTTATGAACCTAAGCATTGAGCACAGCTCCAGTGTTAGCAGTACATGCCCCACACGTACTTTTCCATTTATAACAGACGTATTGCTAACTTTGCAGCATAGCGATTGAATACTATGAACTTTACTATTGTACTATTCAATGATACCACTGAATACTAACTGGGGTGGCACTCACTGAAAGGTTACGTCTACACCTGTGCCTATGATTATTAAAATCTGGAACACAGAAACCTTGCAATTTCTATGCAAAATATAAGAACTTTCTAATTAGGAAGCCATCGTGAGTTAAAAAAAAAACTGTCTTAAGCGACATCAAAAATAGGACTTCTTTCATTAGTTTAGAGGAAAGAAAAACATTTGCAATTTTGGTATCATCATCCTTAGGCAACACTCAATTGGCAGAATGGATCAAGCATGTCAATCCATCCACTGTATTCATTATGAAATCTTTGTCATAGCTTTACAAACTTAACTGCTTTTAAAAAGCTGTAACTGGTGGAGCACCAGGAAGGTTGATAAAGATTTAGGATATGTATTTTAAATGACCACATAACTTTTAAATATTAAATACTAATCCTAATAGTGAAATAAAATGTTCAAAAACAATACGCATTCTAGTATCAATCAATAAACTATTGTTTTTAAGATTTATTTATTTTGAGAGAGAGAGAGAGAAAGCCAGGGTGAGCAGAGAGGGAGGGGCAAGGGGTGAGAGGGAGGCGAATGTCAAGTAGACCCCGCAAGTGAGCACAGAGCCCAGGGCTGGGTTTCATCACATCAAGACCTGAGCCATCACAAACATGACCTGAGCTGAGATAGAGAGTCAGACACATAACCCACTGAGCCACCCAGGCGCCTCCCCCATCCTATCAATAAACCATTAAAACACTTTTTAAGATTATTTATTTGAGAGAGAGAGAGAGAGATCACAAGTAGGCAAAGAGGCAGGCAAAGAGAGAGGGGGAAGCAGGCTCCCCGCTGACCAGAGAGCCCGATGCGGGGCTCGATCGATCCTAGGACCCTGAGATCATGACCTGAGCCGAAGGCAGAGGCTTTAACCCCCTGAGCCAGCCAGGCGCCCCTATTAAAACATTTTCTGTTAGCTGCCAGTTTGCTCTTAATAAACATCCTACCTCATGAAAATGATATAGATAATTATCATAAAAAAATAATAATAATAGTCACAAAAGCACTAGCAAAAGACCTATAGCTAGTAAAAAGAAAACATTTTTTAAAACAATCCTAGTTCTTCATTTGTTAAATGGAGAAAACATAATCTCCTTCATTCACAGCATCACTGTAGGAATTAAATAAAAGAATTTGTGTAGAGTGGTTAGCGGCACACAGGCAAAATTAGTGCTCAATAAACTATGATGTTCAGCAGAAGCAGCAATGCAATTTGGAAAAATGTGGCATTTTAAGCAAACTATTTCATGTTGCTTTTAAGCTTTTTTTGAAGGCCAGCTTCAATAACTGGAATAAAGTAGCATATAAGCATATTTTTCTGATTCAGATAAAAAGGTGTGAATAACAAATAATAATCTTTTATATTTGTTTGACTTGTTCACTGATAAATCATCCCAAGTTCTTGGAAGAACACTGAAAACACAAGAAGCCCTCAACAAACATTTCTGGATACACTAATTAGTGTGTATGTATATTTAATATATAATAATATATAATATTTATTATAATGTTAATAATATTAATATAGAGATTATGTATAATTTATATATTAATATATAATAAAAAAAGTCACAGATAGGAGAATTTAAATGAACTTAAGCGTAAAATTTTGTTTTGTAATTTTGCAAACGCTTCCACCATAGCTAAGCAATTACAACGTCTCCCAAAGGTCGGTCCAAAAGTGGCAACAGGAGAAGTAACTTCTCTGTGCTAAAATAATCCATGTTGGAACATCATCTGAATATGTACACTACCATGATCTGTTTAAAAAGGCAGCGTGAACACTCACTACGCCTCAAAGACTGGCCAGGTAAGGCCAGCTGCTACATCATTTCCAGAGTGCCGTTCAAGCTCTAGGGGAAATAAGCGGTTTACCCCGGCGTGTGCAGTTGAGGCCAGAAGAGACCTGTCTCGCAATCCAGGTGACAAAGGTCAGGCAACAGAGATGGATGGGACCCAACCTCGGTCTGCCATATGGCTACTGGAGTGCAGGGTATCCGAGTCAGTGCAATCGACTAAGGTCTGTACGGGGGCAGAGAGAGTGCAGACCCAGAGAGACACACGGCGTTTCCACCCTGGAAGATGCCAACAATAATTTGCCAAAGATCATGTAAGCTCTAAGATTCATCATGACCCCGTTAGGGCCAGCCAGTAATTCTGCTTAACACTGTGGAACATTTTCTGAAAAACTCAACCTGCTAGGTCAGCTTTTTCTATATAACACCAGTCATCCTAGCATAATTCAGTTTATCTTGAAATTTAATGTGAAGCTTTTAATACTCACATCAAGATCATCCTTTGCATTGTAGTAGACAACTTCATTGCTCTATAAAAAAAGAAAAGAGTGCTTTATTGATATGAGTAAAACTGTAAAAATATACTGGATCAAGCAATGAACACATTTTAGGCATATTTTAAATAATAAACCTCTCGTGATATTCCTCTCTTAAAACACTCCACGAAGATCTATAAAGAATAGCCAGTATTTTCTAAAAACATTAAAATACTGTATCTGTGCTATTGAAAAATACATCTTGCACTGAGGAAAAAGTATCTCAGCATAGGTCTGAGATCCATTTGTCCAGAAAAAATAAAGAACGCATGATGCAACGAAGTTAGATACATACACACTTATAACACACACACACACACACAGACACGCACATACCCTTAAATCATGAAATTATAAACAGAATAATTGAAGAAGAATTTAAGAATGCGCCCTGTTAATACTTTGCTGACAACGTGACTTTTAAAATATATATACATCGCATGTTGAAATTAGTAAGGAAAGGTGCATCTGGACAGTACTGGCAGAAATTTCTTCATGATATTCAGAAAAGGGATCAAGAATAATTAAATTTAGACAGCAAAAAAAATCAGATTATCTAACATACTGATACTATCATGTTCTCCCAAAGTGGTGAATGACCGTTGACTTTTCAAGAACACATGTTGCTGAAATACACCATAACTATAAATTATGGATATAAATCGTGTTACTGAATGAAAATGGAAAGGGAGGAATGAACAAGATGATGGTCAAGGAACTTAAAAGTTTTATTCTTTGAGGCTTAAAGACTAGTTCCATACACTGTTAAAATAATCCACTTATACTGATTTCCTTTAACTTTCTTCTGAATTGATTGAAAATATAATCCATCTTCCGTATGTTTTCAGTAGTAATCAGAGGACTATGGAAAAGATGTGTTTTTCTGTGTCTCTTTAACATCAAAAACATGAATACTCTAAAATTATATTAAAAGAAAATGCACTACACATTTCTTAGAAGAAAATTATTCTAAAAAACTCAATACATTAGTGCTTCTTAAAATATACACCACCTCCACTAGTCAAAAATCACTAGTTCTTCAAGACATTCTATGGCCATATGACTTTAGAATAAACAATGAAGTTAAAAATGTCTCTTTTTCGCTTCTGAGGGTCAGTATATGAATGTACATTATACGTCTTCAAGAACAAAACAGATCTTGTTGCGTTTCTCAAACTTATTTGCTGCCGAATCTGTCTCCTTTTTTAAATTTGAGAAATATGAGCCTGAAGTTCTATAAAAAATCACTCTAAGATCACATAAACTAAAAACTACATTAATAAATAATAGAACACATAATTCATAATAGTGAATGAAACCATGACTTTGAATTTATTTCATTTAGAACCAACAGCTCTAAAAATTACCATTTAATTCTATTAAAAAGAATTAAGTGGCTAAAGAATTTTAACATGCATAAAAGTTCTACTTCCTGAAGCATTTCTTACAGCATTAATTTTGTAACAAAGTTAAAACACAAAATCAGAATTCATCACATACATGAAGCAGTGCATCTTCGGAATCCACCAGAGTCCCAAATCTAATTACTAGCTTATTGATCCCTCTTGCCACTCTGTAATTTATACTTAGGAGACAATTTTCAACTTATAATGTGGATTCCATCAAAAGATAAAATATTGAATAAGTTTATCTTCATTCTAGACTTTATTTCTGCCAACTCCTTCCTCATATTTACAGAACTGACATGTAGAAAACAAGGTGAAACTGCATTAAATTTTAATTGATTAAACATCATTATTTTCAACAAACATTCATTAAATATCTATATTCACACACAGCTGTTCTGAGATGCAAAATAAATTAAATGTAACTCTCCCTATCCTTTAGATAAAATAACAGATACAGATCAATTACATAAAACAACTAATGTGTTTAGACTTAAATTTGGCCCATGGTACTAGAGCTAATGAACTAAACTGTTTAATTTTTTTTTTCTTATATGTGGCACAGGATCACATAGAACAAAAAAGAGAATTTAATTAAATCTACAATCAACAGTATCACAATGTCAACAAAGTATAAAGTACGATAAAGAAATGCTAATTGTAACTAAAACTACCTATTTTGATTCTAATACAATAAAGTGTGCCCGAAACAAAGGGAAGTGTGCCCTTCTTTTTTGTACGGAAGAAAATATACGTTTGAGAATTTTTCAAATGTTTTTCCTATTGTTACTGCACTATATTTTATGCAAAATCCTATTTTCTTCTAGAAACTTTATATTGCTTCTAAAACTTATGGCAAATGTGTATTGCAAAATTTATTTAAATTTTATGTATTTACACAAGGCTTTCTAGACTCCAGGAGACATAAGATCCCCAAAACTCATTTTATTTTCTATTAAGTAAACTGGAAAAACAAAACACCTTAGTCATAAAATTATACTGCATATACAACAACCATACTCATTGTAATTGGGATATTTTATATTTCTATTTTTAAAAAGCTTCCTTTAGGGATGCCTGGATGACTCAGTTGGTTAAATGTCTGCCTTCGACTCAGGTCCTGATGCCAGGGTCCTGGGACTGAGCCCCATGTCAGGGTCTCTGCCCAGCGAGGAGCCTGCTTTTCCCTCTCCCCCTGCTTGTGCATGCACACTCTCTGTCAAATAAGTATTATAATGTTAAAAAATAAAGTAGCTAATTAAACATGTGTCCTTAGACAGTTTGTCATGATTTAATAAGAGAACAAAGACCATAATGGAATTGCAACTGATCACATCCACTGTCTTACAACAAAATTTCTTCTTCACCCATACGTGTCTCTCTAACCCTAAACTTTGCAGTGAGAGCATGCACATTTCATCTAGTCCCTGATTTTACCTACCGGAAAAGCTCAATCGATCCATTTCAGTAAGCATAGGTCTATGTAGGGCATCAGGATTTGGGGAAAGTGTCACTGCATTTAATCTGTCAACCAGCACACTTATGTGGCAGTATAAGACTGACATAAATGGCAAACATTCACAGAACATTTAATTTGTATAACCATATATAAATAATTTTTCCACTCTCGGTTCTTCATGCTTTCTCACAGAGAATTACAATTATTTGCTTTATTGTGGCTTTTGCTTAGAATTGAAGAGTGGCTCAGAAAGAATTTTAAATATAAGCTTGAGGAAAAGTCTAATTTGGTGAAGTCATAATTCTCTTTCCTATCATATTCATTTATAGATATCTCTTCTGCTATATAAAACTACATGGCATGTGTAGTTATGTTAAACTACATCAGTCTGAAATCAAATCGCTCAAAATAAATCCAAACCCAATCCCAACAGGATTGGGACAAAAGACAATTCTCAGGAATAACGGGCAATTCACACTGAATCAGCCTAATTTTTATGTTCTGGTGTCTTACAGGAGTGAATATCGGTTAAAATTAACACTAAAAGAAAACCAGGAGACCAAATTGTATAAAAACAATTACATGGCCTGATGGGGGAAGAATTAAGTAAAAAAAGGGGGGGAGGGTATCAGCTGAATTCTTCCTTTACCGGGTCCCTGCCTCCATCCCACTTAGACTGTACGCAAGGAGATGTTTGGGTCTCCCAACCAACAGAGGGAGCCACACCTCACCCATTCAACAAAACTTTGGCGGCCTCACTCTGTACCATTTTGGAGAAATGAAAATAAAGACTGTCTCTGCGCTGACTATAATAAGCAAGTTTCTCACTCTCCTGATAACACAAGTGGCAAGAATATCAGAGTCAGTTGCTCTGATCTGCTATAATTTAAGAGTATCTCTTTCCATCCTTAGAAGACATGACCACACAAACAGAAACTTCCTCAGGTTTCAAAATAGATGAGAGTTAAGAACTTCGGGGAGCTTAAATATGCCTCTTCTATTTCTAACCAATTCAAGCGTGTTCGTACATGCGTGTGTGTGTGTGCGCACGCGCGTGTGTTTCTGATTCACTCACCTAACCTACTGCTCAAAATTCCCTCAATCCCTCTTCCAGAAAATACACAGTTATGTCAGTTATCCTTTAATATTTTAAAACGATGGCATATAAGCTAATTATCATAGGCACAGAATACAAAATTGAGTCATCCTGTTTCTCTACCACCCTTCTGACTAGATGTTTTCATGCAAATTATTAAACAACATCGTCTTGGAAGGTATTTACACTCCAGTACAAAAGTTTTTAGTGGACTTCAGGGTATTACACGCAGTATGATAGGATAAAGCGAGCAACAGCCTCAAACCAGATTCAAGATTAGTGAAACCTTTAGAGAGCTATTTTTCATCATTTGAGCACCACCAGATGACAAGAACAAATTGTTTTGTTTCTGATTTTTAACCAAGTAGTTTAGTTATTTATTATCTCCTCGAAACAAATTTACCCCAATGTTCCATGCTAATATAATACTGCCGCTTGCTGAAATTTAAAGCCTTCCCTAGCAAGTTGAGAGATAAATTACTTCAGTGTCCCATTGTCTACTGGGAGTCAAAATTAAATCTGGGCCAAACAGACCATTCCATCTTAAAAACGTATATTGTGAGTGATAGTCCCTTACATGCCACTCTCCTCTAAATGCTGGCCTCTGATGAATAGAATGAATTTATGTTAAAAATCGGAAGCAGAAGTACACATGGAAGCGAGATGGTGCCAAAGATTTAAATATTGGAACTGAAAAACGGGATTTTATAGCCAACATCTGAAATATATGACACATTCAAAATCCAAATAGAGATTAACTTCCTGTCCAATTCACTAATTCTCTTTTCTTGGCTGCACACTTGACGCTGCACGTGATCCACAGCCTGACAAACTGTGAGCAACTGTATTGCCTGCTAAAGTTGCTTTTTAAAAAAAATCCCACTCTTAATCCTTTATCACTCTTCAGTTTCAAAAAATGAAGTCAATTAGATGAATATTAAGCACACTCTTGTTAAAGGGGGGAAAAAAAAGGATATCTTGTTATGAATGAGTGGTGTTAATGGTTCCTGCCTACCAAGATCCATACTGTGTAGCCCAAATCAGTTACAATGCAAATATTCTAATTAATATATCTTTGTAACAACCTGACCTGGTAACGTACAGGCCACTGCCACTGACCTGCGCTGAAGACAACCAGGTACACAGGATGCAATAATCACAGCACTGCAACCCTGTGTGAATACAAGAACTTGGGAGCCTACTGTGTATGTGTCATTCATTGTGTGTACACGCATGTATGGGGAGGGGCTGGTGAATGTGAGCAAATCTCCCCAAAGAGAGCTGAGAGTGGTTAACGCAGTAAATTAAAGACAGGGGCTTTTGAAAAAAAATGTATTTTTTAAAGATCTTTATTTTTTCAAGATTTTATTTATTTATTTGACAGAGCGAGCGAAACCACATATAGGCAGAGAGGCAGGCAGAGAGAGAGGGGGAAGCAGGCTCCCTGTGGGGCTCGACCCCAGGACCCTGAGATCATGACCTGAGCCGAAGGCAGAGGCTTTAACCCACTGAGCCACCCAGGCGCCCCGAGATCTTATTTTTTTATTTGAGAGAGAGCAGGAGCAGGGATGGGGAAGCGGCAGGGGGAGAGGCAGAACACAGTCCCACCTGAGCAGGGAGCCTGACATTGGGCTGAAGAGGCAGGGCTCAATCCCACGACTCCAGGACAGTGACCTGAGCAGAAGGCAGACACTTAACTGACTCAGCCACCCAGGTGCCGCCCCCCCGCAAAAAGTATTTTTTATGTCGCTGGACACATAAGCATGCTACTGATGAAAATAAGGAAAACTAAAGATGTGCACATCCCATCTAGAGATCAGTGTCAGCAGATTACTGGACTGGAGGCATGAGAAAAACCTGCATTCACATCATATGACAAAAGACAATTGATGCAAAGAGTCTAGCACAGTGCCTGGCACACAGTATGTGCCCTGTATGTTATCAACTGTTATTTTATCTATTACAAAAGAAAAACCAGGAATATCCATAGAAGTTGTCTATAAGCTTTAGCTGGTAGTTACATATGAATTAAAGTAAACTGTTCTCATTTATTTTTCTTAGATTAGTTAGTATGCTCTGAGTCTCTTTAATTCATTAAAGTCCTTTCTTCAAGGAATCCACAGAGTAGACTGGAGAAGCAATATGATCCCAGTTGCTGTTATTATTTTTAATCTGATATATTAAACAAGGTAATTCATTAAAAAGTCCAATATAGGGGTGCCTGGCTGGCTCAGTTGGAAGACCATGCAACTCCTGATCTCGGGGTCTTGAGTTCGAGCTCCATGTTGGGTATTGGGACTACTTAAAACAATGGGAATGTGTGATGGTTTTGTACACATCCTGTCCATTAAATGTGTTTCTGTCCTCCGAATTTCTCTGTGATCCTTAAATACTCTTTCCAATCCTGTATCTCCTTACATCTTCATTCTCATATGCTCCTGCCTGGAAAAATTCCAGCTCTGTATTAAACCAAAGGTTCATGCATCCGTCCTAACACCTAAACTGTGGCATCTTGCTGAAGAAAATTACATAAATGCCTTTGCATAGAGTAAATTAATGGTTCTTATGTTTTAACAAGTAAACATGAGGATTTGCTTTGGTTTTTTTTTTTTTCCCTATTCAGAAACTCTACTGCTTGGAGAACCATTTCTTCCAATCATGTGATTCAGTTCGCTGGCAAATTATACTAGCCTACTTCTCTGACCAGAGAAACTCAGAGGTGCCAAAATCTATGCAGTAATAGTATCTCATTTCCCTATTCCTTTCTTAGGAAGATTCTTTTTTTCCAGGAGTAGTTATGGTTGCAAAAGCTGAAATGCTTCAAGTCTGAATCCTGATGTGACAGAGCCTACTTCCATCTGTTTGCTCTCAGTTATAGAACCAGTAATTTATTATTTTTTTTTCTTAAGCTTGTTAGGATGTGTTTTCTAAGCTCCTACAACTGATAGTACTAATATAATAACACACTCCCTACAATGAGTCTTTTCTTTTTTTTCCATTCTAATTTTGTTACTAATAATCAATACTATTTGCTTAACTAACTGAGCCATCCCGGTATCCCGAATATAACAATTTTTTTTTTAAGTCTTTTTTTTTTTTAAGATTTTTTATTTTATTTATTTGTCAGAGAGAGAGAGAGCACAAGCAGTCAGAGTGAGAGGCAGAGGCAGAGGGAGAAGCAGGCTCCTTGATGAGCAAGGAGCCTGATGTGGGACTCGATCCCAAGACCCTGGGATCATGAACTGAGCTAAAGGCAGCTAATTAACCAATTGAGCCACCCAGGCGTCCCATCAAATATAACAATTTCTATTAGGGCACCTGCATGGCTCAGTTGGTGAAGCATATGCCTTTGGCTCAGGTCATGTTCCTGGGATCCTGGGATGGAGTCCTGCATCAGGCTCCCCGCTCAGCTGGGGAGCCTGCTTCTCTCTCTCTCTCTCTCTCTCTCTCTCTCTGCCTGCCACTCCCTGCTTGTGCTCTTTCTCACTCTCTGCCAAATAAATAAAAGCTTTAAAAAAATTATATTAAAGAAGATGGAAGTGTAATCGTATGGCTAAGACAGTGTTCAATGACCAAGGAATATAATAGAAAAATTCAGATAATCTATTCTTTCTCTGAACTCTCAGCATTCATTCATACAAAATATATACTGAGCCTTATACACATGCCAAACTTTACCCCAGAAATCTAAATATACGTGCTTTTTTAGACTGTTAAAATTAAACTAGAGAGATACTACCAATAAAGGGTCTAATATTCTTTGAGATACATTCCTTTGTCTTATCTGTTCTTTTAAAGCTTACTTATTATCTGTTTTAAAATGTGAATTTAATACTAATTTTTTTAGCTTAATGAAAGAAGAACTAGAAAATCACTTTAGCCTTTTTAAAGCTTACTTCTACTTTCAACAAAGAACATTTTACATTTATTCAAGTAAATGCTATTATATATTTGTAATATTATATTTGTTGGGTTCTCTAGGTTTCCATTATGTTGCTAGTAAATTGAAGAATTCCTTAGTAACTGCCCCAGCACATTAACCAATCAATGAGCCAAAGTCCTCTAAGAAGAGTTGTCACAGCAAAAGATAATAGACCCAGATGTCTTTGCTATAGTTAATTACCTAATTACAAAGACGCTCAAGTACTCCATCCCCAAGCCATACTATGAGGCTAGCAACACAATTGGAAAGATCACCCTACGTGGAAAAAAAAAATTGTAATATTCACCAAAGGAAATGTTCATCACTTCTCCATAAAAGAAATTTTAAAATAAATCGAAGGCAAAAAAGAGAGAAGATTACATTCTTTTGATTTGAGTAGAGACAGCACTGTATTATGTGCCTATTCAATGCTTGCACAATGTCTGCGATGTTGTATGAACTACTATTGAATGGACAGATAAATGAATAAGAGAGTAACGTAAGCCTTGAAGGAACTATCAGAAATTTTAGACTAAAAATAACAACAAAACAGATATAAATGTACATATGTGCACACACACAATGCATCAGAGTAGAGAACAAAAGTAGGTAGCTTTAAAAAAAGTTCCAAATAAGCCCAAGTGTACACCACTCTCACTCTAAAAGAAATCAAAGAGATATTCCAATTGGTCTGTGATTTCAGCGCTCCTTGGTTGTTGAACTTCAAAGATCAATTCCTATTAAACAGTAAAAGCTACAGTAATTTATTTCTTCATCTGATAAACTTCAATAAGAATCTGCCTGTAAGGTTTTTTTTTAGTGCTCCAAATAAAATTGATAAATGTATGATTTACACTGCAGGAGGAAAGCAAAAGTAGAATATGAGAAGATAAACATTATTTTTCCTCGGCTACCAAATCCCCCAGGAAACTCAGCCCAGAATTGGACAAACACATCTATAATGCTGAAGAACTTGCTTTAATCTCCTTTAATCTATAACTCTAATGAAGCTTTGGGTATAAACATCTAAAACATTAAAACTTAATCCCCCAACATACTCTATTTTTTATGCTTCTTCCTATTGACTTTGATTTTCTTGACTCATGATCAAAGTGAACAGCACTTGATTCTAACAATATATGATGTCCTAGTAACAGAGTCATGTTAATTTGTCCAATTGTAATATTAGCACTGCCTTTTCAAATTAATCATGATCAACTTCAGAAAATTATCATACCAACACAAACTATCAAGACTTACGCTATGACCAATGAATTACCGAGCATAAAATAATCTGACCAAAATCAGAGCTTTGAAGAACATTAAACTAATAACCATTATAGCAAATTAGTTTATCTTTCATTGGGTTTAAGGGACTATATGGGATGGGAAAGGAGGAGGAGAAGAGATTGTGATCATATGTACATTACATGAGAATCATTTACATATATCATTAAAGGTTATAAAATTTCCTGGATGGAGTGCCGGGGTGGCTCAGCCAGTTAAGCATCTGACTCTTAATTTCAGCTCAGGTCATGACCTTGGGGTCTTGAGACTGAGTCCTGCATCTGACTCTGCACTGGGCTTGGCAGCTACTTAAGACTCCCTCTCCTTCTCTGTCCCTCCTCCCTGGCATGTGCATGCTCTCTCTCTTTCTAAAATAATAATAACATTCCCTGAATATATCATAGATATGATCTTATCGAAAATGATAAATTGATAAAAACCTAAGTAGCCTTCTATCATGTTACCACTTTGCTTGTTGGATTTCCCTTACCTTCCCCTTCTCCATCCCAACTCCTCACTATTGAGAGAATCACTTTGGCCCTCTAAGGTGAAAACTGGGGCTAATATAAATACATCATTGTTCAACCTGGGTATTTTATTAGGTTTAAGTTCCTACCAGGCAGGCAATAGTCTTAAAAGCCAGTCTTATTAGAGAAGAGACTTCTAAATTTAAAAAATAGATAACTTTATATAGAAAAACAAAACTAGAAATTCTAAACCATAAGTGAGAGTTAGAACACAGCATATGGAATAAAGGATGTTCCTTCCCATAAGGAAATAACTGCTGAGACTTTCCTGAGTTGGGTTGGAAGAGCACAGAGAACATGAAGAGTGAAATACACATGGCCTAGCTTCTCTTACAGGTAGAAAACAGCAAGCAAGAAAGAGGCATTTGGGAGAAATTCTAGCGGAGAGGGAAAAATGACATCTTTCCTATTTGGAATTCTGGGATAATGCCTTTTCATACCTGTGTATGGCCATGAACTTTTTCTTGTTGTGGAAAATGTTCCCCTGCTTTCTCACTTCAAATCACAGTTAAGTACCCCTCTTATTATCTGACATAGCACCTTCTGACATTTTCCTTCTCTCTAAATCAGGGAGAACAGCGGGTAGGAACCTCACTGGTTTGTTGTATGGAATTAACGAGTGGAAGTCAGATCCAAAGACCAGCTAAACCCCCTTCCTCAATCCCTGTACTTGCCTGAGCCCTGCAAGGGGAGAGACAGTATCTTGATCGTCTTTGTGCTCAATGCCTGGCCGGGGGTCCATCAAAAATTACGTGCAATGACTGAACTGAACAAGCCTGCCTTCCTCATATAGCTGGTCAATGACCTGCTTAATGATCTCTTTCCTCTACAGACAAGGTCTTTGAGAACAGGTTTCCACCCCTGCCTTCAGTTTGGTTCCACAGAAGCAGACACTTGATTAGGATTTAAGCACAGATAATCAATGAGAGAGGTGATCCCAGAACATACTGATAGCAGAGTGGAGACGTGAAATAAGGAGACAAAGGATGTCAATGTGAGGTATATTAAAGAGCAGGTGGGCAACGGTGGTTCAGTTCCTGTGGGGAACCACTGTTTATCAAGGGTAGTATTCATCGTGGCTTTGAAGGTGTTCATTTCCACAAATTTCTGTCCCCACGGAGGGCACTCCAGGCAAGATTTGCAGATGCTTGAATAGAAAGCTACCGGAATGTGTGTGTGCGTGTGTGCTGAGATGTGGGTAGGGAATCAACATCTATCATAGGCACATAGTGTTGTAGAAATATTTACTGAGCACATGGCTAAATCAACAAATGGCTTAAAGCACTGACTAGTTAGCAGTGTGACTTTCTTAGGCTTTGGTTCCTCAACTACAAAATGATGACTCAGTTGATAAATACAGTCCCTAGAATCCTTCCACCTATATATTTTGGTATTTCCACTGAGTAAGTGTTTTGTCTTAGATCACACACGAAGACCCAGTAGCTGTGTTCATCTATTTCTTTCAGTGAGCCTTTGATTACTTTCTCTTCTCCTGTAAACATGCAACAGAATTTAAAGAGATCTCTTTCAGTTCTGAACAACGAAGGCAACACATCTTCTTTTTTTTTTCATTTGAAATCCCTCTGACATATTTCTTTAAAAACATGTTTAAGCCTGAGAATCTCTGCATCATTATTTTTCTTTTTATCTTGAAAGATCAAGTCAAAGTATAATCATTTATCCCTGAAAAATAAGAACTGTTTTTCTGAGGGTAGAGGTGTTGAGATAGAAACATTCCCCCAAATAGCTTGAATGAACCCTTCTAAGAGGTAAATAGGAAAAAAATCAAATCCCTTTACTCCTACCAAACAACAACCTGGTAATCTCTCCATTAGAGCATAAATTAACTCTCCTAGATCAACCGCTGCTACCTTTGAAATGAAAGACCATTCCTGTATGCTTAACTAAAGTAGAAATCACAGTTTTTTCTAGGGGTTGGATTACAATTTAAATCTGTACTACCTCTCTGGGAAAATAGTTTCACTAACAGTACAAAGAAAGGAAGGCTGCTGCCGAAGAAACGAATAGAACAATTTCTGACATTTCAGAAGCCCTCCATTCCAGCTGAATACAGAACTGCTTTGGAAACAAACAAATTCCTCCCAGCCGATACTTCATTAGCCTAGTTTCAGTAACTGTATTTAATTAAGTTGTATTTCAAACAGCTTTTTTTCGATTCAAACTGTTCACTCAGATATAACTTGCCTCTAATTAAAACATGCATAATTGTTAAAGTGTTAATTTATGAAAGCCACAATCCAAAAGATTCTCAAGGAATTCAGACGACTCTCAACATACTTCTAGTTGCATTTTGTCTGTTGTCCAAAATTTTTAAAAAGAGGGACGGAGAAAGAAAATTCTGTGGACCAGGCTTTTTCCCTCAGACATACTTTTATACATTATTCATTTTAATTTTCATAATGTGCAATCTTTAAGAAAATGTAATTGTTTTTCTTGAGAGTATTAATTAAAGATATTTTTCAAAATATTACAGAGTTGTACCAAGCAGAGGCAACATGATGTAATACAAATAATTTAAAAAATCTGAATTCTATTTTTCAGTTCAATTATTAATTTATTGTGACAAACAAATAAACTATCCAAAACCGTTTGTCCCCTAATTTACCACCTGGACAAAGAGCTCCAACTTCAAAGGGTGCCATAATAATGTAATGTTATAATTTAACTGAAAGAACTTTGTAAATTTTGAACATACACACACATATATATAATTAATATTATTAGACAGTATTCAAATTATATTTAGACTGTTTTATACAATTATAACCAAGGCCATTATATAAGTACCCAGAAAATATTTGTTTCAGTGCTATAATTACACAAAAAATACAATAAAAGAAAGTTGAAATATCAAAGAAAATTTTCCATAAACAATACAAAACGAAACAAAAGAAAAAGGCATTTATCTTGGCTAAGTATAACTAACGAAATTTAGATAGTTTCAAATAAGAAACTAAGGACAAAGGAAGACTGATCAGCTAAAGAACTTGCCTAAATGAAGATATTTCAATCACAAGAGGCTGGTGTCACTCCAGGGGAAAGCAAAAATCCTGCAGAGAAGCCAAGCCAATTACAGAGTTGTCTACATTTTAAACTATGCTTCCAGATGTGTTACTGAACAAAGGAACACATCGACGTGCCCGTCTTTTGATCAAATTGGCTTCTTTCCTAACGCATAAGAAAATCAGTATGAAAAATCCTTTACATATAAAGAATCAGGAAATTTCAAAGTCAATATCCAGGTGAGAAGTGGAACGACAAGGTATTAGCAGCCAATTAACCTTTATAGACACAATTTCCTCTCTACAAAATTAGAAGGCTATGTTTTTCTCCAATCTGTTGTATATTTTGGACACTTCCATGGATTATTTGTTCGGTAAAAATATAGCCGTTCTAGAAACACCCAAGAAGAACAAGTAAACTGAAAGCAGGGCCAGTGAAATTACCATTTATATTTTACATGTTAAAGGTAAATTTTTCAAACAGTATACAACAGATGAGAGAAACCTAAAAATGATTATCAAAGTTGGTAAGTATTAATATACATTATGTCCTTCCTCTCCAGTCCCCATCTAGTAAATGATACAAAATTGTTTACAAACTTAAGTTTAGGATTCCTCAGTGTGCCTGATTATATTTTAATTTCAGATAAACAACAAATATAGCTTTAGTATAGGTTTGAAACATACTTTTTACTAGAAAAAGTCACTATCCACAATTCACATTTAACTGGGTGTCCTCTGATCTCTATTTTATCTCTCAGTGCTCAAGAACTAAGATTTTCTAAAGCTCATACCTAAAAATTCTTAGCCCAAGGTTTCCTCAACTTTTTGTATTTATTGAGCTATGATTGCTTTTTCTGAGGAATCCAAAACTTATGTTTAGCACCAGTGTGTTATTTATTACTATTTATTAATTCTTTGAGAATGGTCAGAAAAGACAAAGATGGCTGTCATACCTACCAACCCACAGACAATCTAATCTAGGTTGATGGCCATGACCTGACCAGTCGGGTGGTTACACAGTGAAATTCAAACCTATTATGTGATCCTTCTAACTTGGCACACCAGGTCAAACGGTATAACCTTCCCAGACAGAGGTCATTCCTGTTGTCGACGGTACACGAAATGCTGACAAGTTGGTAAAACCCATTAACGAAGAATTTTAAGTGACACTTAAGTAATGTTGTTCACCAGCTATTTTGTTGGGATGATTTTAAGCCTAGCTTCCTGGGAAATTCATGAAAAGGACACAGGACTATCTTCAACAAAAATTCTAGACAGTTATAATTTCTAAACTAAAGGCAAACTAGTCATATATAAACAAAACCAAGTACACTAAAAATGCAAAGTGATAAATTATATATAATTAAAATATATACGGACTTGTTTTTAAGATTTTATTTCCCTAAAAGTTCATCATTGTAGACTTAATTTCTAATTTCCATAAGTATAGGATAATAGCTCAATTACACAATTAAAAGTTGCTCATTTTACCATTTTTCTCCAATCTTCACTTAACTGACTTTTGGATCTATAGTATTATCTAAAAATAACAAGTTATGTAAAAGGATATAATAGATCACCAGATCTGTACATGCATAATACAAATTTATTCGTGATAAAATACCACGTTTACAAATTCCAATGCCTTAAAACTTTTAACCATAGCTCATTGATGTCCTCACAACCACTTATTGATATTCAATTGACCAGTCATTGATTTATAAGTGGGCTTTGTGTAAGGACATCAGGAAAGTTGTATTTGAAATGCTCTAATGGAGATTTTTCTAAATTTCTCCCTCCATCCACCAAAACCCTTTAAGTATTATTGGTCTAAGGCTTATGATTCCATTCATTTTTTTTCTTAAATTTTTTTTTTTAAAGATTTTATTTGACAGAGAGAAACACAGCGAAAGAGGAAACACAAGCAGAGGGAATGGTAGCGGGAGAAGAAGGCTTCCTGCAGAGCAGAGAGCCTGATGCGGGGCTTGATCCCAGACCCCTGGGATCTGACCTGGGCCGAAGGCAGACGCTTAACGACTGAGCCACCCAGGCGCCCCTTAAATTTTATTTACAAGTAATCTCTATACCCAGAGCGGGGCTCGAACACACGACCCCGACATCAAGAGTCACACGCTCCATGGACGGAGCCAGCCAGCCAGGTGCCCCTGTATGATTCCATTCTTAGAGCCAACCACGAAACGCTTATTGAAAAGGTCAGTTAAAATAAATATTTCAGCAACAATAATTTTTTAAAACTTAGAAGGAGGAAAAGGTTAACCGCTACAGAACCTATAATCCTGTAATGAAGCATTAAATTTATCCATGAACTACTTCACAGACTGGAAAAAAGGAAATTGTGATCAGTAGCATCAGTCTAGTCTGATGAAAAGGATAAACAAGATTCTTCCCTTGAGCCTTAAGCTCCCTTGAGCTGCTTCTTATAACCGAAGCCTTGAAGGACACTGAAAAATACAATGGTCATAGGTCTTCAGAGGTGTTTTCACAACAAACACACACAAAAATTCTTTAAATAGTCTCCCCATTCCCTCTGTCTCCATACACTTTCATACATAATTAAGTATCATATGCTTGTATACACTGACAAGAGACAACGATCCAATACCATTCTTTCTTTTAGGATTTTTTAAACTACTTGCCAGCACAAAACTTTAAGCAAAGTGTTTTAAGAAATGTGTGAGTTTTATACATTTGCGGAGGAAAAAGAGAACCTAAGATGACCAGCCCTCATTTTTCTTCCCAGAAAAAACACTACAGCACGTGGAACATAGACGCATGTGCACATAATGTGCACTGAAAAAGACTTGCACTGAGCTTAAAATGAGGTATAAAATAGAATTCAGGAAATGAATGCCGGTTGATCTTTGTAGAGCCAGATTTGTAAAACAAGGTATAAACAATAATAATGACCACGCTGTGTCCATTTACTGATAATTTAGTCTGGAAAAGTATATAATCTCATGCAATACTCTCAATTACCAAGGGGATGTATATTACTATAATCTATACATGAGGGAACATGTATAGATTACGTACACATTGGTTTAGGATGGTAAACCAATTTCTCAGTTTCTCAGTGAGGAGCAAAATAGAATTTGATTCTAGATGTATTTAACACAAAAATTCATGTAATTTCCTCTAGAGCAAGTGAATATCCTCTTTTCATTTACTAATATATCACCCTTGTATATTCTATATGTGTAAATATGATGCATATACCAATAAATAATAGAAGCATCCTTAGTATGGGAATACTAAGTGTTCAACCTCTCAATTTCTAAATAGCAGTATTCCCTCCTGGTCAGCTTCTAAAATAGTATTTTTTTTGCCATTAGTGACAGAAAAAGAGCTCCTCAAAGCTTAAATTTTCTCTAAATCGGTCTCTGGGCTTCTTCAAATCCCCCTGACTGGTTTTTGCCAAGAAGATCAAGTGTAAGGCAGATGACCTAAAAAGACGAATGACAATCAAACGGTGAAAGGGTATAAAAGATAAGGTTTCATCACCTGGAAAAAAAGAAGTGTGAAAAATTACTGTCTTCCTTACTGTGTATTTCACTAGAGAACAAACAAAACAGCTCAAAGTTGAGGGAAACATAGTCAAGAACGTCAGCAAAATACTATTATCTTTGGATAACAATATATTGACCATGTCATGTTTGCTTAATGTCAATATTCACATGTTAATAATATTTTATTTATCATCTAACCTAATTCTTCCAACATTCAATTTACCAAAAAAATTGGAATGTGAATAAAACAGGTGCTGCTGCTTTAAAAAGAAAAGCAGGTTTAGAACTACAAATGAATTTTTGTATCATTAAACACTTGGCATCGACATTTAAGATTTAAAAGATTAAACACACATCAAAATGTAATTGCAAAATATCTAATGGCGTGATTTAAAAAAATTTTTAAATGTACACAAGATATGTTGGCACGCTAGACACTCAACTTTATGCCCACATTTCTGCTCTAACTCAATAAACCTTGTTTTAAAATTTAGCAACATTCAGTAAGTACAATGCCTATTTAATTACTTGTTTTGTTGACTTTTCTTTACTTTTGCTTTCTATGTACTTCTGGTATCAGGTATCCTAGCAGGAAACCCTTTGTAACCAAACCGCCTTGCACAAATAAACTCTGCAGGGAAGCTGGCAAAGTCCTTAAAGTTAAATTCCTGCCCTCGATCAGTTTCTTCCATGCTGGGAAATCAATCTCAAGCAACTCAGAAATCAGTTCTGATTTCTCTACGTAGCCAACCTGCACTCCATAATCTCTGATAATTTATTGCTACCCGACTTTTAAAAGAATTATATACCTCTCCACATACATTGACTGCACCCCTTAAAAAGCATATAAATAATTGAGAAAACTGTAATTTTAGTATAATAGTAAATAAACTCCCATTTTTCTTCCCAAAAAGGAGACATTCGTATACACAATCCCAGGTAACAGATTCACATACAAAATGTCAATAACCAAACTATCAATCACCATTAGTCACATTTTTCCTTCCTTTCTTTATTTTGAAGTGAGATAGAGGGGGAATTGAAATGGAAAGCCAAGTCGATTTCTCTTTCACAAAAAATGTGCTTGGACTTTCCTTGCTAAAAGTCTTCTGTAAACATTCTATAATCTACTGTGAGAGTTGCTTAAAATTTACAGTTTCCGTATCACCAAGCTGACTAGCATTAACGTGATTACACAGGCTTCCTCTCAAACCATGCAACAGATGTTTGATACCCTTAGAAATCAAAGTAGTTTGATGAACTTAATTTGCTCAACGGTAACCTTGAATCTTCCATCTCCTGAAGTTTAAAGCTGTTGAAAGATAACAGCCTTCTTGGCACTCTCAGGCAGAGCTATGAATTATAGTACAATTGCCTGTCTTCATTCTAAATTCACAAAGCTTTCAACATAGCCAAGCAGCGCTTTTGTAGATAGACCTTGGCTTTTCTTGTCATTGCTGTTTTTTCCTGAGAGTCACAAAGCATGAATCAAGACAATTTATATTCTTCAATGAGATACCCTCGACATTTGAAAGTACCGAGAAAAGAAACAGCAGCAAGTAGGTCATACAAAGCCCCCATGCCAGAGAATCCAATGTTCTAAAGTTCCACAACATTCTCTTGGTGTTTATTCCATTGCATGCAAATAAGAAAATAGTTGGATGAAAATGGCACACAATGTGACTATTCATTTTTGGATTAAAATTGTTCGGTTTCCCATCATTCTGACTCGCAACCACAAACTAATAACTAATTATGAAACAGAATATAGAATTAAAAGTATGCACGATGGGTGCCTGGGTGATGCAGTCAGTTGGGTGTCTGACTCGGGGTTTCCTCAGGGGTCGTGGTCTTAGGGTTGTGAGGAAAAGCTCCACGTGGAGCCCGCTGTTGGGCTCTATGCTGGGTGCCAGTTGGCTTGGGATACTCTCTCCCTCTCCCTCTGCCCCTTCCACTGATGCTTGCTCGCTCTCTCTCTCTCTGTCCCTCTCTCTCTCTAAAAATAAATAAACATTTTTTTAAAAAAGGTAATAAAGCCCAGGAAGATAGAAGAAATTTTAGAGATTAAAATCTAGGTTATCATATCAAAAAGATAATTTCATGAATCAGAATTTCAGGGAAAGTTCAGGAAGCAAAGGAGCTGATTCTCACGACTCCTGTTTAACACAGTACCCGATTTCCTAGCTAGAGCAATCAGGCAAAAAAAAAAAAAAAAAAAAAGAAATAAAAGGTATCAGAATTGGAAAGGAAAAAGTAAAATTGTCTTTATTTGCAGACAATGTGATTTTATACACAGAAAATTCTAACAACTCAAGATCCATTCTAAAAACTGCTAGATCCATTCAATGAACTCAGTGAAGTTGTAGGATATAAGATTAACATACAGAAATCAGTAGCATTTCTATACACTAACAAAAAATTTCTGAAATACAAATACAGATATTGATTCCACTTACAATAACATCACAACAATAAAACAGTTAGGAATAAATTGAACCAAGGAAGTGAGAGATGTCTATGCTGAAAACTACAAAACACTGATAAAAGAAATTAAAGACACAAGTAATAGAAAGGTATTCTGTGTCCACGGATTAGAAAATTAATATTCTTAAGATAATCAATATTACTGAAAGCCATCTTTGGTTTCAATGTAATCCCTATCAGGATTCCAACTGCATTTTTTAAAGATTTTAAAATCGGGGCACCTGGGTAGCTCAACGGGTTAAAGCCTCTGCCTCCGGCTCAGGTCATGATCTCAGGATCCTGGGATCGAGCCCCGCATCCAGCTCTCTGCTCAGCGGGGAGCCTGCTTCCCCCTCTCTCTCTGCCTGCCTCTCTGCCTGCTTGTGATCTCTCTCTCTGTCAAATAAATATATAAAAATATTTTTAAAAAATAAAGATTTTAAAATTTATCTATTTGAGAGAGAGAGAGAGAGAAAGAAAGAAAGAGAGAGAACAGAAGGAGAGGGCAGAGAAAAAGAGAGTCTTAAACAGACTCACACTAAGCAAAGTGATATGGGGCTCGATCTCATGACCCTGAGATCAAAACCTGACATGAAACCAAGAGTCAGATGCCTAACCAACCGCGCTACCCAGGCGCCCCTCAACTGCATATTTTGCAGAAGTCTGAAAAAAAGAAACCTCCTAAAAGTTACAGGGAACCATCAAAGACCCCAGATAGCCAAAGAAGTTCTGAGAAAGAAGAACAAAGCATGATGCATCACAACTCCCGATTTCAATCTCTACTATAAACCTACAGTCATCGAAACAGTGTGGTATTGGCATAAATACAGACCCAGCGCGTCGGTGGCTCAGTCATTAAGTGTCTGCCTTTGGCTCAAGTAGGTCAGGATCCCAGGGTCCTGGGACTGAGTCCTACATTGGGCTTCCTACTCAGCGGGAAGCCTGCTTCTCCCTCTTCCACTCCCCCTGCTTGTGTTCCTTCTCTAGCTGTCTCTCTCTCTGTCAACTAATAAAATCTTTAAAAAATAATAAAAGATAATTTAAAAAAATAAAAACAAAGAGAACAAGAGAACAGAATAAAAAATTCAGTAATAAACCCAAGCATATATTGTCAACTTGTTGCGGAGAACAAAGGCAAAGGAAGTACAGAAAAAAAAAATCAAATTTCCTTACAACTTACAGCCCATGACAAGTACCTGGGACAGGCAGAGTGACCTTCTTCCAGGAACTCAACTGCCTCAATGTTAATACTTTGGTAAAGGCAAAAGGCAATTTTAGCTTGACATTACCCCGACCTCCAGGATACTAAGTCTCTTTAACATACGAAAATCCTTTGGGAAATTCCCTTTCCCAACTGCCCACCCCCAACAGGATAATGTTAGCAATCATCTTCCAAATATATGGCCCACTGATAAACATCTGAAGGGTCTCATGATTAAGAGCTTACTAGATAGTAATACATGAACGTTCCCAAACAACAGCTAGCCCCTCAAAGTCCTGGAAAACTTGCTTCCAAATTCCTTAGAAACTTATGCTATCCCTAACCTGTCACTCCTCACAAACTCTGTGCAGCTCTTTCCGCCGCTAGTTCCTGTCCCCATGCTTAACTAAAACCATCCTTTTGCCCCAAAGACATCTCAAGAACTCTTTTGCTCCCAAATCCCAACATTTCAAATCCAATTAATATTTGACCAGGAAGCCAAGATACTCAATGGAGAAAAGACAGTCTCTGGACTCATATCTTATATCACTCAGAAAAAGTAACTCAAAATGCATTAAAAACTGAAATGTAAGACCTGAAACCATGATAACATGAAAGAAAACGGGGACAAACTTCCTTGACATGAGTCTTGGTAATAATTTTTCAGATAGGACACCTTAAAGTACAAGGAACAAAACCAAAATTAAATAATTGGGACTAAAGCAAACTAAAAAGTTCTTGAACAGCCAAAAACAAAACAAAAACAAAACACCATCAAAAAGTGAAAAGACAACCTTACAGATGAGAACAAAACTATCTGCAAACCATATACAAGGTAAGGGGTTAATATCCACAATATATAAAGAATAGCAAAACAAGAACATGTAACATACATGATGACGATAGCTAACACTACTGTACAATATAGCAGGAAAATTGTTAAGAGTAAACTCTAAGAGCTGTCATTACAAGGAAAAATTTTTCCCTTTATTTTATCTTTGTTTTATTGTAATTATAGGAGAAAACAGAGATCACCGAAACTATTGTAGTAATCATTTCACAATATATGTAAATCACCATGCAGGATGTGTTAACCTTACACAGTGTTGCATGTCAACTATTTCTCAAACTGGGAAAAATGAGAATTTCAAAGAAAACCCTATAAAACCTAGAGAAATTTCAGGGAAGCCTCGGGATTAACACCTATGCTATTAAAATAACAGAAACATTGATATTCTCTGTCAGGTCATTTCATTTCCCTTTAGCCAAAGAAAGAGGCTGCAGTCATCTCCAATATATCACTTGGACATTTTTACTCAGCACAAGGATTATGAGAAAAGAATTTAGCCATTGAAACATCAAACATACATTTTAGACTTATTACAACTTGGATTCTGTAATCTGTTCTCTCGAGTGTAACTAATGCTCTTTATTTCAAAACCCAAAACCCTCAAAACATAAAATCATAAAAATGCTTAAGATTTTCAAATATGAGTGTGGAAATGTAAAGTTTATTAGATTATGCCGATTGTGAGCTGGAAGGTAATGGGATTTTAACACTGATACCAACACAAGGAGTGCAGAAATGCTTTCAGGACATTAAAAGCCTAAAAGAGCTATGCAGAAATATACGTGTGTGTGTGTGTTTCTTCTCAAAGCAAGAGTACAATTTATCAAAATCGATATTTTGATTCTGTAATGCCATTGTTTCTTTAACATTTCACAGTTACGTATTCTGGAAATCTTTAAAAATATGTTTCCAAAGGGAAAAACAGCACATTTGTAAGCAAAATCAATCTCAACACAGTGTATTGATTATGTAGATGTATTTGTGTTTGATGACGGCAGATTGTTGGACACTTTGCAGATTCCACCTGGAAGCAAGCAGGAGGAATATAAGAAAGGGGAAAAAAGACTACATTTGATTGTTAATAAAATTTCAGTCATATTTGTTTAGCCAACATTGAATGCCATCAATTTCTCAAATACTGTGATATCCTTTGTATTTCCTTTACTTAAGCTTGAGTCTACTTCCCAAAGACCTCTGCGAAGGCTTCCATGCATTGTTTCAATTAAGTTTCAAAATAACTCTATGCTCTTGGTACCAATATTATTCCCATTTTATTGGTGAAGAAACTGTGGCCCAAAATCACACTATAAGAAAAAATCGAATTCTTTCTGGCACCCAGGTTGGCAATCCTTTTAATTAGAGTATGTTCCTCTTAACTATAATATTTTCTGACTTGTTTAATGGCTCAAAAATAATTTTAGGCTTAATATTAAATTAGATTACAAAATATTTTATTGAAAGAACTGGAATCAGAAGAACACTCTGAATCAGTATTTCTCTTGTGCAAATGGTACCAGCTTTAGGGTCTGTTTAAATATCAGACTATTTTCTGCTTTCTAGATCTTTGCACTGGTTTACATTATATTTTATTTCCTTCATGTTTCCTAATAATTTGTTTAAAAGTAGAAATTATAATATCCATGTGGTGTCTGGGGGGTAATCAGACATATATTTGCAGGAACAATGGTGTTGAACATTCCCTATTTTGGCTTCGAAAATGCAATTAATTCTAATGCTAGCTACTGTTTCCTATTTCTTACCTAACAAATGATAGCTATAGAACATAAAAGGAAATAAATCCTAGTAGGAAAAAGAAATGGCAATCCTCATATTGCTAACAAGAAAAGCCATGATTTAATTGTTTTTACCGTAAGTCTCGCTGTCTTCTTGAACATTAAAATCAGTCTGGAAACATGCAAAGTACAGAACATATTTTGGGAGACAGTTCAGACTGTTCACCTTAGTGGAAGCCCCAGACTCCCTGGGGATTCTCTCTTCTTCCTTCTCCCCCATCATCTTTCATCAAATCGTAGTTTATCCAGAGATTCAGGAATCCATACAGAGCCATTTTGTGGGAAGGGGAAGGAAAAAAGGAAAACTAACGAAAGACATGTGAATATAAAATAAAAATAAGAATTAAGACCATGGCTCTTCACAGTCTCAGAGAAATTACAGACTTATTCTTTGAAATAAGGGGTACAGAGAGAGGGTCAGGAATATAATGCAAGAAGATAAAGGATAGAGGACGTCTAACGATGAGATTATTTATAAACCAGCAGAGGAGTTGCCAGAAGTGACAGAAAAGGGGGAGATGCAAAACAGATTATTTAGAGAAGAAAGCTACATGAAAACAAGGAAAGCACAGATGCATATGAAAAGACCATCATTCCAGACAGGCTTCGGGAAATCATGCCAAATGAAATGAAAAAAAAAAATAAGGATCCTTAAAAAAGACTATAATAGAGCAGATTCCAGTTCCGGAAGACAGAAAAGGTGGTCCAATTTACATTAAGTCACATTCCTGATGAAAAGAGCATTAAAAAAAAAAACAACTACACAAAAATATTCAAAAAGATGCTGAAAGTACATATCTCTGAAATAAAATTAAAACTTTAATACAAAGACACCAAACAATCAACAAGAAGACGTATCATTCCCAGTTCAACCTCAAGACTGAAGAATGTATTAGGAACAGGCAAAAAAATTCAACTCAGGATGGGGTCCAGGGATTAGAATCAGACTGGCTTAAGACTTCTGTAGAGCCATTATCAATAACAGAAGACAATGAAACAATGCCCCAAATTTTCAGGTTCCAAAAAAAAAAAAAAAGGTGTACTTAGCTCAAGTTTCTTTGAGGTCCAAAATGAAATCCCAGAAATTCTCAATCATGCAAGAACTCAGGGATTGCAGCATCCTATGGCTCTTCTCAGTCAAACCACTCGACAAAATCCATCCGATCAAATTATGAATTAAAGAAAAACAATCTTATAAAGAAACAAGGTCTATATGGAAGAGCTACAGGAGAAGTCCTGATGATAGCATTTAAGCCATCACAATATACAACCAGGATTAAATACTGTAGGAATTATGGTTTTTGAGCCGAAATTGTAACGCGACAGTAATAATTTTATAAGATTGAGGGATGAATGAGGACAGTCAGAGAAACACAAACATGTTGCTTTATTCTCAGTAGAATGCACTCTCCAGTTACATGTTTGTAAGTTCTGTTCAAATCCTTTAACTATGTACTTTTTTTTTTCTTTCCTGGTGTATGTCAGGAAACCGTACATGAAAAGGAGGTAAGAGATAAACTACACATCATAATGCTCACGAAAGATGAACAAGGAATATATCTGGTTGTGGCAATTAACAGAGATTTTAATTTTCCTTTTGTAGTTACCTACATCATTTGGATTTCTGACATAACGATCCTGAAATATTCTTACACAAACATTTAAGGTATTATTCTTTCAGAAGGAAAGTGACTGAACAAGCTTGATTACTCTCCCTATTGCTGTTTGGGTGTTAAACCCAACTAGATTTTTTTAGAGCATCCGATTTCTTATTTAAAATATTCAAATCTGGGGCGCCTAGGTGGCTCAGTGGGTTAAAGCCTCTGCCTTCTGCTCAGGTCATGATCTCAGGGTCCTGGGATCAAGCCCCACATCGGGCTCTCTGCTCAGCTGGGAGCCTGCTTCCCCCTCTCTCTGCCTACCTCTCTGCCTACTTGTGATCTCTATCAAATAAATAAATAAAATATTAAAAAAAAACATAAAATATTCAAATCTATTGATCACTCAATCCCTTCTAAGCTTTAGCACTGCATTCAGACTCATAATCATTTTTCATTTTTATTCTTAGAATTAATACGTCCTCCAGTTAGTAGTTGTCAACCTTTCTCCTGTGAATAAAGTTAGACCCAGGCCAGAGAGGTCACACTCCATCAGTTACACCGCTCACTAGAGAAGGATTCTCAGTGTCTTGGCTTCACCTCCATAAGGAAGTCACTGAGAACTCTGGGGGAGAACATAAAGGAAGACTTTGGGGGGGTTTAGGGGGGAAAAGCTTTCAGGTGACTCTGGTAAGATCCCCAGGAGAACTGTTTACATAGTGATGAAACATTGTAACAAAGTAAAGCAGTTTTTGCAATTTGGGAATTTCAAAATTTTGGGATTCTAATAATTTAATTAACGTATAATATATCCCGTAGCACACAATACTACAATGCCATGATAACTAATTTTCTATAAACATTCAGCTATTACGAGCTCTATTTCTCAGGCCAGTAGGCTTTTTGATGAAGCAGGAGAAGGTATCTGTTAACTTAAACCTGAATTCAGATATAAAACTTCACATTTTTCTGAGCCCTGAATTTTCACTAAAAATAATATTTGGTCTTTTTTTTTAACTTGTTGTTACTTGTGCTGCCTTGATTTTATTGTTGCTGTTATCATACGGGCACATTTTTCATGGGCAGTATGAGAAAAGCAGCACATTGCTTTCAAAATTCAGGTTTGTGGCACCTACACTACTCTGTTCTTATATTTGACTGTCTTATTGGTTTAAAATTCTCAAACTTGTTAGTCTTACTTGATCCTCAAAATATCTGTGTCAGAAGGATATGCAAACCCATGTTTCTACTATCTTATAAAATTGTCTGTTGATAAAGCTGCATCATTCTATTTAATTGAGAGTCTAAAATTTTATTAACTATGTATATAAAACAAATTTGTGGATACCATAGGGAAGTTGACTCTGATTCAATATTTGATTAACAATTTCAAAATTATTCTGCTGGAATGGGGGGGTGGACAAAGACAGGGGTAAAGGAGATAAAGGGAAATAAATAGATGAATGATATATTTGAAATTGACAGAATTTATACATGGATCAAATGAGGGGTTATGGCAGAGAAAGAAAGAAATTGAGAATCACTCTCTGATTTTGGCTAAGTTAACCAGGAGGAAAGGGACAGCATTTGAGATGGGAAAATCAACAAATGATCAGCATACTAGGGTAGAGAGTGATGGAAACATCAGTTCATCTGAGCATGTTAGTGACATGCAGGCGAGACAACTAAGTAGAAACAGCAAGTGGTCAGTTAGATAAATGAGCCTAGAGTGCAGAAAAGAGACTTGGGTGGAATTATATTTAAATCCAATGAAATGGATGAGGTGTCTTGGGACAAAGTAGGTAGTAAACAGCAGACTGAGAAGGAACAGATAGTGAGAAAACAGGAAAACTGGGTTCAGGGGGGTTTCCTGAAAACTAAGAAAAGAAAGTATCTGAAGAAATGGGAACTAGTAAGTGGTCCATTAAAATACCAAGCGACCAAATATGAAGATACACAAGAGGATGTCCATCAGAATGGATGACAAGGACATGTGAACTACAAAGAACCATGGATGAAATCTGTAGTCAGATTGGAGCAGGCTGACGGGGGTGGGGGAACAAAGGGGAAAATGGAGAGATCATGAAGGTCTACACTTCTGAGTTTTGCAGTATAAGATAGCAAACAAATATACTGAAGCTAAAAAGAGCAAGGCATATATATTTTAATGATGAGAAGATACTGGAGCAAGTTTTTATGTTAAGGAAAAAGAAAAAGGGGAAAAATGTTGGTTAATTAGAGAGAGGATAACATGACAAATAAATCCACTGACATGCTGTTTTGGAAAGTCAGAAAATGGCAAAAGGCATAAGCTTTAAAGAAGCTGGCAGTTTTGCATGGATGCTGAGAGTTGGTCATTCCTGCAAATTCCCAAAGCATTGTTCTCATATGTATTCAAATCCAGTACTAAAGCCTAGTTACATAACTTATAGATGAATATTATCTAGGCTTTCTTTCCATTTTTTTTTTTAACCTCTCAGGTTTAAATCAAATCTCAAAACTTTCTTCTGTTTAGAGACCTTCCTTCCCTCCTTCCTTCCTTCCCTCCTTCCTTCCTTCTTTCCTTTCTTTCTTGATTAAGCTTTTGGGTGCAATATCCACCCTCAACATCAGCCAAACCTCTGTCTGAGCAGTTTTCACACATTCTGGACACATAATATCCCTCCAGCTAAAAACCAGTATGCTAAACCCTAAGTCCCCACCATGGTCAGCTGTCCCAGCCAGCCCCCAGAGTCAAGATATACTCTACTAGCGACTGAACTCCATGACCTACATAAATTGCCTGTTCCTCAGAATTTGCCTCTTTATTTGAGGCTCCAAGTTTCACCGTAGTGTTAACCCTTTAGGAAGAAAACTCTCTAGGCCGGTTCTTCAATTTGTGAAACGTTATCCATCCCATAGCAATATGAGCAAAGTTAGTAACACAACCCTAACTCCGCTAAATTGAAATTATTCCAGCATCTGATGTAATTCTCAAGATAAAAATTATCTCTGGGCATAGAGTCACTGCTCTGGGGCACCAGTCCACAAGGATCTACAGTAAATAAATAAATGTATTAGTTTTGTACCCCGCTAAAGATCCATTCAGATACACTTTTTTTTTTTTTTAAATAACAGAAAGGACTATACCAGAGCTGTTTCAGGCACCAAGTAAACCAGAACTTCATACAAATACAAAGACAAAACATCAATGCTAAGTAAAGACTTAATTTGATTACCCTCCATACCCTCACATCCCTTCCAAATGCAGTCATTCTACATGAATACAGTCTTATTACATAAATGAAATGTAAGGTACACAGAGTTGAAGTCAATTGAATAAGTATTCGTGTGGTGCCTATTATGGACAGGCAATGCACATTTTCCTTTTTCAAAAGGTTTAACCAGCCACACTTAATCATTAAAAAACAATATGCCAACATTTTGGAAGAAATAAATCTAGAAGGAGGATAGCGCCTTCTCTACTAAAATGATCATTTTTTTTTTTTAAGATTTTATTTATTTATTTGTTTGTTTATTTATTTGACAGAGAGAGAGAGAGAGAGAGAGAGAGATCACAAGCAGGCAGAGAGGCAGGCACAGAGAGAGGGGGAAGCAGGCTCCCTGCTAAGCAGAGGGCCCGATGCGGGGCTCGATCCCAGAACCCTCAGATCATGACCTGAGCCAAAGGCAGAGGCTTTAACCCACTGAGCCACCCAGGCGCCCCTAAAAAGATAATTTTTTAAGATCTTCTAAAGTGTTAAGCATATTTACTTAAACCATCTCATTTAATCCCCAACAGGTTTCTGGAGATAGAATGTATGTAGCAATAGGTCCTCCGTGATGCACCTCAACTACAGTATGATAATAAAGGTTAGGAGTTGGAAAATTATCAGGAATCTGTTCTCATGCATTCATCTGCTGGAGGTCAACTGATTGCTTCCTAAAGGAGAAATGCATACACAAAACTTCAAAGGGACAATGAGGAAAAGGAGGATACAATAATAAGTCTGCTCAAAGACTCCTAAAGAAAGGTGTTTATGCTCTCACTGAGAGAAGTATTAAATAAATGGTGAATGAACTCTTTTCTTGAGGATCTCTGTGACACAGGGGATATGAAAACTAGCTTCCGAGCCCTGTAGGGTCAGGATTTTTCTTGTTGGGTTATAGGAGTTACTTCTGTATTTTCAAGACTAGCCCCTTATCAGATATATGGTTACAAATGTTTTCTCCCATTCTGTAGGTTACCTTTCACTCTATTGATTTGTCCCTTGGCTATGAAGCTTTTTCTCTTCACTTCTTTATTTTTGCTGCCTGTGCTTTTGGTGCTGTATCCGTGAAACCATTGCACAAACAATGTCATGAAGCTTTTCCTCATTGTTTCCAGTCTAGGAGTCCTACAGTTTCAGATCTTACCTTTAAGTCTTTATCTAAGAGACAGCAAGTGTTGGCAAAGACATGGAGAAATTGGAATCCTTGCACGTTGTTGGTGGGAATGCAAAATGGTGCAGCCACCTACACAAGAGGCAATGAAGATAATGCAAAAAAAAAAAAAAGAGAGAAGTACCTAGGACCCAGCAATCCCACTTGTGGGTATATAACCAAAAGAATTAAAATCAGGATACCAAAGATACTAACACTCCCATTTTCACTGCGCTCTTATTCACAATAGCTAAGATGTGAAAACAACCCAAACGTTCATCTATAGGAGAATGGACAAAGAAAATGCAGTCTACATAGCACCTACACTATAACTCAGCCCTCAAAAAGTAGGGAATTCAGCAATACAACAACATGGATGAACCCTGAGGACATTATGCTGAGTGAAATAAGCCAGACACAGAAAGACAAGTACCGTGTGATTCCACTTACATCAAGTATCTAAAAGAGTCGACTTAATAAAATCAAAGACTGGAACGGTAGTTAACATGGGTTCGGGGAGGGAGAAACAGCAAGTTATTAATCAACAGGCATAACATTTCAGTTAAGCAAAATAAATAAGCACTGAAGATATTCCGTATATTGTACCTGTAGTCAGCAATACTGTGTTGTATTCAGTTTTGTTAAGAGAGTAGATATGTTCCTGTTCTCACAAAACTTTTTAAAGGTTGTTTGCATTCATTTCTTCTTTTTAAAATTAATGTGCAAATATTATTTACCTAGGTTTTTAAAACCCCCCCCATGGTTGGAAATAGATCATTTACCCTATTTCTGCATAAGGCAAACTCTGCTTCAAGCTCAAGGGCTTTGGAGTCTACAATGCACCAGGTGACAAGCACCGGAGCAGAACCATATTCTTCCATCGGAGCAAGGTGGGCAAACAGAAAACAACAGCCAAGGGAGCTGGTAGATGCCCTCTGGACCAGGTGAACAGCCATCCACGGACCTCTTGTCAACCCGCTTGTGAACACATGGACAAATCTTGAGGTTTCTGGAAAATATTTTCCTTCGTAGAGAGTTGGGCTTACAGGAGCACAGAGAGACAATAACTGAGCAACCAACGGAAATAAGTATTCTGGTAGAGAATACAAAACCAAGAGTTCTTAAATAAAGTGATATTCAAAAGGCTATTGTTTTTTGAAAACTGCATTGCAAGTTAGTGACAAAAACAAAATTTGAAACAGATTTGCCTAATTCCAATCCCAGTGTTCTGTAACTATGCCATGGTGGTGGGCAAATATATTCAGACATAAAAAGTGCTGTTCGGAACATTTTTCACTATGTTTCCGGTATACCTGACCATAATGTTTAAAGTAAAAATAGATATCTCAAAACCACAAGTAAGTAATTTTATAAAATTACATAAAGGCTACTGCGTGTTATGTATTGCATACTAGACTACAATTTTCTTAGCAATGCATCAGCTACAGTTGTTATTCCCAGGAAGTTTACATTTTAGTACTGAAAGAAAGGAGAAAAAGGAGAATAATGTAGTGAGTACATATTTGAATAGGAATATATACCGGGAATGAGGGGACTATATAAAACAAACAACAAATCCAAGATTAGGGGATCAAAATCAAGAGGAAATTGGAGAGGGAGAGGGGGACTTCTAAGCAGAAATCATCAAAAGGTCTGAAGATGAAGAAATAACATGGTAGAGAAACGTCAAGTAGTTCACTTTGTTTCAGGCTTGGCATTTCAGTATGATAATAGCTACTGGGGGATGTTGCAATAGAAAAATTTAGAAAAAGTAAGATGGGTAGACGATGGTATGCCATTTATGCTAAATGGAGAGTCCCCAAAACTTTTTAAATAAGGAACTAAAAAGGACAGAAGGTTATAGAGCAAATTCTTTGCAGACAATGCATTATTTATAAATTGCAGTGATTCATAATATTTATACATTTGTGTTCATCTTTTTCTTTTGTGGCTGAAAAATTAATAGAGTAAACCCCACCTTAATGCAAGTAAGTGGTGTCCAAAAATTTTAATAAAATGCAGCTCAAGTAGGAGAGGTTAATGAAATCACTAAGTTGGAAAATTCTCTTGTGACAGCTACAAGTTGGCACAAGCCATGACAGTAATCAATGCTAACTTCAATGTCAATGAGGATGATTCTGGGTGCTCTAGATGGCTAGAATTTTTATAACATTGGCACCAATTCCAGGAATCTCCCAATAATTTAGCAATGTTTCTATCAGTTCAATGTTAGGATACGAAGGCAGCACATTGGTCTTGAAAATTACAGAGACCCATGGTCCACCTTCCCGTCAGTGATACCTGTCTTTTCTTCCTCCCTTCCTGAGAAGGTGTCAAAAAAAAAAAAAAATTATACAGCCCTACTTAACTCTAAGTTTGCATTATCCCAAACATATTGTCATGATGTCTTACTTTAGCGTGTTCTACTATACTATCCTGTACTATTATATGACCTTGGCTTTAACAGAAATAATAGAAAGTGAAGTTAGAGAAGATTATTATTAAATATTAAAATTATGAAAAATGAGGCACCTGAGTGGCTCAGTTAGTTAAGTGACTGCCTTCACCTCAGATCACGATCCCAGGAACATGGGATTGAGCCCCACATTGGGCTCCCTGCTCAGTGGGGAGCCTGCTTCTCCCTCTGCCCTTTTGCCCCTCTGCCCTCTCCACTGCTCCTCCTCTCACTCAATCTCTCTGTCTCAAATGAATAAAAAATCTTAACAAAAATTATGAAAAATTAAATCAGTGGTATTGAATAGGTAATTAATGAATGAACACTGAGCTTCTATTTCTCAATAAAAGAAAAAGATAAGGGTTACCCACCTAGAATAACTAACCATTTAAAGCCCATGGTTATTATTTTCAACTCTGCTGTATTATAATGCTCTAACTATGGACATTCATGTATATGCATAAACAAAAAGAATAAGGCATCCCAAATATGCCTCTTTCCCATGAAGTTGGTTTTCTAGAAGTTGGGGAGGAAATTGGTTTTGCACTGTGGCTCCTTTTCATCTATCTTCATAATGAGAATAGTCTGACAAGACTCTTAAAAGAAAGCAGGAGTAAAAAAGTGGAAGATATGTAGCAAAAACATATTAAAATATGTTATTTTTTCCAACAGGGCAATTCCACTAAAGGAAGAAACTAAAACAACAACAATAAAACACACACACACACACAACACAAAAACAAAATCCATCCAGAGCCTAAAATCATTTTGGTTATTTACTAAGTTCAATCATATAATTAATTTATTCACTAATATAGCATGCCACTCCCCCAGTTTTTATCCCTGAAAACAGCTCTGCCACATCCAGAACCTATACCAATTTATAACTTAGAACAATGTTGATCTTCATATGATGTAACCAAAATAAATATGGAATGTTTTTAAAGTTCACATATTCACAATCGTTGGCATCCCAATCAACAGAAGAGATGCCTTCCCATGAAATGAATAAGACAGATGAAATAATTAAATACCTAATGCCAATACCTATTAATTTAACTCCTATAAACACAAAACTCTTAAAGCAACATTTCAAAATGCAATTTGAGCAAAATGACTTTTTTAAGCTATAAAAATAACGCTAAATTAGGAGAACCTAGTTAGCATGATTGGCACTCAATAACATTCAGCTTCACCAGAAAAACTTTCACCTTCTAATTTAGTTTCTCTGTAAAGCTAAAGCTAAAAAAGGCTCCTCCAATGTTTTATTTACTGGCCAATTTCTAGACGTCTGTACTCGGTCTGCAAAGTAACAAGCTGATGCTAATAAGCCATACAAAAAGATCCTACTTATTAAAATACAAATTAGGCACCCCTTATGTTTATACACGAGTAAGTACAATTAATATTGCAAGCTTAGTTGGAAACGAAATTGCTTAAGTTAACCAACCATTGCAATGTAATCAAATGAGATTTCAAACACAACTGGAAAAGATCTGTTCCGTAGAAATAACAGCAATTATTGCATGTAGAACAATTAGTTTTCTAAGCTCTCTTTTTTCTTCTCCCACCTGCCCTTAATAATTTGTCCATCATAAGTGACACAAAATGTCACCTTTAACACCCGTAAGTTGCATGGAGACCCGAAAGGCAGCTGGTAGATACAGCTTATTTACAAATATTAGTTTGAACTTGTAAATGCATGACCGCATAAATCTTAATCCATTTAGAGTGTATGCCCTTTGTTAGCTCAATTGTACATTCAATTGGGACCTGAGTGGTGCCTAGGGAGAGTGTAAATTACAACATGGGCCTTTTCTTGTTCCCAACATTTTCAGCATTTTAGTGCTTTGCCTTTTGTTTTTGCTGTTCCTGAGA
>CM053614.1:68699109-68726358 GCA_028646535.1 Procyon lotor | reverse complement strand
AAGTCTAACCTCCGGAGATGTAATTAGCTCCAAATAAACTGGCAGGCTCTTGGAACACAGAAGCCAGGCTAAAGGAAATGTCATCTGGTAAGAACAGCAAAACTCCTTTGCGTAGTAGTGAAAGTAAATAATACACAACTGGTAATTATCATTACATTTTTTTGTTTTTGGCTCTACAGCACAAAACAATAAAATAAAAAAGATCGTTCGAGTGAATTAATTTCTGTATCAGCTCTCCACACTGAAACCTGCAAAGAATCACCAGATGGGCTTGTTCAACATGCCTCATACAAACCCGCTTAATCCCATCACCACCCAGAGATTCTGATTTCTCTACATTGGATCAATACCTGAAATCTACACGTTTAATATAGTACACCTTTTCCTGGGACTAAACCTTGAAAACCCCCTTCTGGAGGGTAACATTTGTAGCTACCTTAGACATATGGATTTAATTACTCTTGGAGAAACAGTTCTAAAAAGAAGCATAATTTAATGGAAATCAACAAAAAGAACCCACTGCCCTTGATGAGCACCACACAATGCTGTACTCATCTCTCTCGCTCTCTCAACAGACCACTAATGTGAGTTCATTAGGTGCAGAATGCAGTTCTTTCACATCTGTCCACCTCCAATGTCTCACACAATGTGTAGTAAGAGCAGGCACTCGATTAAATGTGTGTGAACATGTGGGAATAATCATTTCCAAGTATTTTTGAGCTTTTTATTTCAGTTGCTTTGAGACTTAAAACTAGGTCCACTAAATTATCATCATTCATTATCATGATGCTTTGAGAGGCCACAGAAATTGTCTTCCTGCATGATAAGCATCTTGCTAGATTAATACATCCCTACCTAATTCACAAAAATAGCTGGATTAATTCATCATCACCTAGTCCTTAACAATATTAGTAGAACTTGGCTGAGGACGCAGTAGGGATCCAGGGTAATCCATGTGATTGCACTTAAGAATTCTAGAATTAATCTATAATCAGTTGCTTTACTCTCTGACAGTTGAGCATCAAAGCAGATTCAGAAACCAGGAAAGCATCAGTGTGGAAAATTTGATTGGTGTGCAAGGGGAAAAAGAAATAGCAACAAGACAGTTTCTAAACCTAGTCTAGTCCTATTCCTGCTGATAATCTGCTCCCGAGTCCCACATAATATCAAGGAACAATATCAAGGTACTTACATGAGGAAATCCCATACTCAGGTAATACAAACATCTCCTCAGCTGAGAACTGAGAATTGAGAACTGATTTCTATTCAATATGGCATGCTAACACTTAGCCTACCAAAATAAATCAAATACCAAATCTAAGTCATCCTATTTTGGTCATTGTACATCCCTAGGTGACCTCACAATTACACAAACAGCATTTATTTTTCACTACTGACAACAAAGATCACAGTATGGTGGAAACAGCCCTATCACTTTCTAATAAGCATGTGACCAAGTAGTAAGTGAAATAACACCTTTTTACCTCAATTTTCTAAACTATAAAATAAGGATTATAGTAGCAGGTGTATCATGTCATATGTAAGAATGATTATAAAGTCCTCAATAAGTGGAAGCTACTAGATATTAAAAATTGAAGTACAGAGCACTTAAGCGACCGAAATGATAAAGTTAATAAGCTGAAAATTCTCAAATTGTTATCAGCAAAAAATATTAAGAGTGAAAAATCCATCTTCAATTCTTTCTGGAATAAAGAAGGTCATCAATAAGGTGTAACTTCGCTGAGACTAGAAACATCAGAAGGGTTTTGACTGTCCTTCCTAATCGGTCCTACTTTCCAATCACCATGTAGGGAGATAATTCTCCCTAGATCTTTCACACTTCTGCATCTCATGTGAACCAAGGAAGGGAGAGCCTCTGCTCTAGAGTATCTTTTCTAGAACATTTGCATAGCAAACAGCCTTGGAAGACAGAGGGAGTGCCTCCCTGTAGGGTGGAAAACAGATTTATTTGTTGCTCAGGAAAACAGAGGGCATAAGTTAGACAGGTTTGCAGGTAAGCTCCCTTTAAAAGACTGAGGTCTCCCGAGCCAGGCTTCCTCTGCTATAAAACAAACTCACAGCATAGGAGTATCCACTAGGGCTACTCAGCATGGCCCCACTGGACTTAAGGCCACGAGTAACTCATGTAAACATGGGGCCCATGCAGTCTGCTGTGATGGGAGTCATGAAGGCCACGGTGTCTGACTCACGAGAGTCTCTAAATCCCTTACATTGTGGTCAGCTATCTTGTTAGCCTGCAAGAAGAGTAAAAATCTTAGACCTTCTACATTTCTTGACCAGCCCATCTGGTTGCATCTGCTTCCATAAAAATGGTCACTGATCCATCTCCAAACCTTCAAACTCTCACCGGCATTTAACTGGTGTCATATTTATTTTAGCCTCCATTCTTTTATTTTTTTATTTGTTTATTTGACAGAAAGAGAGATCACAAGCAGGGAGAGAGAGAAGGGGAAGCAGGCTCCTCACCAAGCAGAGAGCCCGATGCAGGGCTCAATCCCAGGACCCTGAGATCGTGACCTGAGCCGAAGGCAGAGGCTTTAACCCACTGAGCCACCCAGGCGCCCCTTTATCCTCCATTCTTTACAGAGCATGCATCGTTTACTCTGCTTCAGAGTCTTGGTGTCTCTAGTCACTGCTTCTCAAAGTGGGCCCAGACTAGCAGGGGCAACATCACTTGGGAACCGTTTCGACAAGCAAATTCTTAGATCCCACCCTAGGCCTGTGGAATTAGAAACTCTTGGGGCGGGCCCTAGCAATCACAGTGTAACAAGATCTCCTGGTGACTCCAATGTACACTAAAGTTTGAGAAGCACGGCTCTCAAAAAAATAAATAAATAAATAAAAATTCATAGGATTGTTTAACAGAAGTTTGTATTAGTTGAACGGCAAGCTCTGACAGCTATGGGAAATGAAACCACCAAGTATTTGCTCTGAAGCCCCTTTTTTGACAAATATGTTGACTGTCAAATAAAGCATAAAACACAAAAGTCTATACAAGGTAGAAAGGGGGAAATTACTATAGTAATAAGAAAATGCTCAAATCTTTGTAGAAATCAGGTGATATAAAGGAACAACCACTTTAAAAGAAGGAAAGGGGTTGCTGGTTGGCTCAGTGAGTGGAGTATGCAACTCTTGATATCAGGGTTGCGAGCCCCACATTGGGTGGAGAGATTACTTAAAAATATATTTATTTAGGGGCACCTGGGTGGCTCCATGGGTTAAAGCCTCTGTCTGCGGCTCAGGTCATGATCTCAGGGTCCTGGGATCGAGCCCCGCGGCGGGCTCTCTGCTCAGCGGGGAACCTGCTTCCCTCTCTCTCTCTGCCTGCCTCTCTGCCTACTTGTGATCTCTCTGTCAAATAAATAAATAAAATCTTAAATATATACTTATTTATTTGTTTGTTTGTTGAAATAAATAAATAGAAGGAAAAAGATCTGGAAAGGCCACTTTTCACTCACAGATACTTTGTGTGAGGCTCCACCTGCCTTTAAATCTAGAAATGTCTCAAAGTTCATGTGAATTTCATTAGTTTATGGAAAGAGCAAAGACACAACTTAATTGAAAATGGTGCAAACTGATGTAATAAAAAATGTACACCAGATGGAAAAGTGCCCCCCGCAAAAAGTGCCTATTTTTTTGGTACTTTATTTCTACCTTTTTGTTGCTTTTTAAGAAAAAACTGACAGTGAATCTAAAGACTTCAGTTCTTCAAAGATCATAACTAGAAGAATACAAATAAATACATACAACAAAAAAAATGGACTTATAATGTGTCATTAGTTTTATATACTAATACATGTTAAGTTTTTATACGTAGTAACAAAGTGAGAAAAAAAAGATTAACAGGAAGGGCAGATAAAAAAGTTCACCAAATTGGGGGCACTTCGGTGGCTCTGTTGTTTAAGCATCTGACTCTTGATTTTGGCTCAGGTCATGATCTCAGGGTCCTGAGACTGATCCCAGAGGTGGGCTCCACAGTGAGCATGAAGCCTGTGTAGATTTTCTCTCCCTCTCCCTTTGTTCCTCTCCTTGCCCGTGCACACACACACTCTTTCTCGCTCCCTTAAAAAAAAAAAATTATTAAATCTATTTGCTATCCTATAGTGTAAAATAACTTAAAAGGTTTATCCTCTTAGCAAAGGGTCATTTCTTTTTGCATATTTATTTCAACATTTTATAATCCCTAATTGTTTACCACTATATTTTCCTTGCTTTAGTTTAAGAGTTATGAAACAGTTTGATTTATTAACTTTCCAAATCAACCCATAGACAGACATCCATTACCTTCCACTGCCCTGAATTGCTCTTTGAACAGATAACTGACCCGGACAGCTACTATACATACATTTTAATTACTAGTAAATGCAATAACATCCTAATAATATATGGTAACAAAAAATATTACATAAAATTCAGCTGGTCTGAATACAGTTCTGAAATATTCATTCTGACTTAAAATCTTGTGCAACACTTGTTGAAAAAGAATTCAGGAAGCTACAAAATACATACTGATTTTGGAAACGTGGGACATGTTATTTAATTTCTCTGCACTTCCATCCTTCATCTGTAGAACAGAAATAATAATACCCATTTCACAGAATTGTTTAGGGATTTCATGATTTTTATAAAGCAAACACAGCAGTGACATCTCTGTCAATCGTAGCTACGATGAATCATCAGGAAAGGGAAGAAGGAGGAGATCCTTTATTTCACTAAAGGTTATGATCAAACAGGAATCCATCACGATGGTCTAAGTATATAGCAACACACCCCAGATCCTGTCAGATTCTCTCCTTCAGCCACCTTCCACCCTTTTAATTTTACCACAGTGATGATTTCCCATCCCCAGCTCTCCTCCTCACCAACCCTCCCCCTTTGATTCTTATTATATCAAAGGAGATGTGTTTCCTTTACCTCAGGCTACGCTTTGACTGGTTGTAAACAATTTATCATTCCTGCCATGTTATCTTAATTTCTTTTCACTTTTAAATAATTTATCTTTGAGTTTAATTAATTCTCACAGGCTTCCAATTTGGTGAGTGGGTGGGATTTTAAAAAATGTGATCTTAGACAGTAGGCAAATTTTTTGTTTTGCTCATGTTGCTATGGAAACATCTTTTTCTCATTTTTGTGAATACATGGAGAGTGAATGGATCATACTCTGTAATGGAATCAAAATGTGTACGATGTGTTCCCTCCCCACTTGTATAATTTATCCTCCTAGGCCTTGGAAAATCATTATGATGTGTAAATCAGTCAGTCACATTGGTAAAATATTCAATTTACTAGGTTTTTAAATATCAGAAACATCATCCACTACAAATCTGAAAAAAGAAACAAATGCAATTCCTGATTTCTCCTTTTCTACAGAACATGCTTCCTAAATTGCTTATTCAGTAGTTCTTTAGATTTTCACTTTTACTTGAGTCATACTGTTATCATTTCTCCACATTCTCAAGCGAGGAGTTTTTAATGATCTCAATAAAAAGCTTCCAGTAACTGACATTATCAAAATTCTCTTAAATAATTTGCACAATTATTCTATAACTTTCTGCTCATATTTCCTACACATAAACTTCTAAGAAATGACAAAATTTTAAACCTCTGGCTCTCAAGTGGAAAGCTCAAGAAGGCTTCTTTCTTTTTTTTCTGGGAAAAGATAAAATTATATATTCATTATACAATGCACCTGTTATTAAGAATAATGATGATTAATATGTATGTCACTTTTTATATCTTACAAAATTACTTTTGTCATATGGGGAACATAAGGAATAGTATGGAGAACCACGGGGGAAAGGAGAGAAAACTGAATGGGAAGAAATCAGAGAGGAAGACAAACCATGAAAGACTCTAGACTCCAGGAACCAAACTAGGGCTACAGAAGGGAGATGGGTGGATGGGGTAACCAGGTGATGGATATTAAGGGCACATGTGGTGATGAGCACTGGGTATTATATGTAATTAAAGAATCGTTGAACACTATATCAAAAGTTAATGATGTACTATATGCTAAATGAACATAATAAATTTAAAAACAATGACATTTAAAGATGGTATCTCAGTTGACCATCATAATAAGGTCTAAATAACACTAAGGGATGACATCTTCTCAGTACTTACTCTTTGCCAACCACCTTAGAGGAATTATCCCATCTCTTTCCTATAAACTACTTAGTAGATACTCTTTATAGAAGAGTAAACAGACTTCCAAGGGTCAGAAATGAAGGTCAATTAAATTCTCTAAAGTCTGTTCACTCATCTGTAAGTGAAGCTAATGACGGTATCTACTAAGTTTGTAGGAAAGATAAATGAGATACTTCGAATAAAGGGCTTGGTAGAGAGACAGTGGCGGAGGTGGAGGCATGTGAATATTGCTACCTCCTCCAGGGCCCTTGCCCCAATCCCACCTGATGGAAGAAGTTATACAACTTGCTCTCAATATCACCTAAGTAGAAGACAAACTATAAACAAGGAGCAATTAATTGCCTCTGATTCCATATACACTAGAGAGTAGATCAGATCTGTATTAAACAAACCATTAAGCACTTGAAAAAAATCTCCCATAGCATGTCTCTGATTTTTTGTTCATTTTCTAAATCGGTAGCACCCTTTTACGATTGATTCTTTTTCTCTCCCCATCCCACCACACTCCACCACTTTGCTGCAGCATTCACAGACTATGGTAATAAGTCATGTGAGATAAAGCATGTAGCTAAAAATTAGAAAAGCGTTACCCACCCTGGTCACTCAAAAGGAGCTGTCAATTAGAATGACTACCAACAATGGGACAAAGAATCAGATCATAACAAATAAATAAAAAGTAGATTGAGAAGGTAAGTTTTCTCCTCTAAAACTCTATTGGCTCTACTCCTTCCAGAAAGACCTAGGATATCCATGATTAAAAAGGCAAGAGAAAGAGGAGGATTGTACTTAGTTTGGACACATAAATTGTATTCACCCTGCCAGTGTTTCCACAGAGATTTACTACCCAAAGTATTCAGGAGTTTTCAAGAAAATAATTTATTCTAAAGAAGATGCAAACATATTTGCTATAAAAAGATGGGGGATAAGCTACATTTGGGAAAGGTGGAAAAGGTTAATGCTAGATGAATCCTCATGAATACTATACTGTTTATTGTCCTTATCCAGGACCCCTAGGGACACTTGAAAAAAAAAAAAAAAGTAAAAATCAATGGACCAAAATCTCCCTAAAAGACTAAAAGCACAAAGCAGTGTAACTCTGATGTGTGTTAGAGAGCAAAAGAGAGTGGAAGGCATGGAGGGCACAGGGTATTTCCTGTCATTGGCAATACTGAAGTATGTACAACTCAGTACATTCACAAGTTCCCCAGACCTGACATAGATAGAAGAGTATTATCATATCCATGGACCACCTGGCTGGCTCATGTGACTAGTGACCTTGGGGTCATGAGCTCGAGTCCCATCTTGTACAGATTATTTAAAACTAAAATTGGAAGAAAAAAAAAAAAGAAGGTTATTATCATATCCAGAAACAATCGCAAGGAAATGTTTGGGTAAACATGCATTTTAAAGTTTATTATACCTTATTTTTATTTCTAGGATGGGAAACATTTTGGGGAAAACATTACGACAAAGAGAATGGAATGAATAGAATGGAAGATTTCTAGATAAGCGATCTAATATCTAAAAACCATAATAGCTAAAGAGTATATATCTATACATGATGATATATCTGAGGAAGATGCATGATGCAATCAGACACAGATCCGAATTCTAACTATAGATTTAGATCTCTAAATCACAATTTCTTCTCCTATAAAAAGAAGACAGTGGTCTCCCTCAGAAGTTTACAGTAAAGGTGCAAAGTCACAACAGACATAACCCATCTAATATTTAATGAATTCACAATAAATACCAGATTTCTGAAGTTGTCTCTTCGTTCCTTAACACCTGATCTGTTTCTAAGATCACAAACAAGAGTAAATGATTTTATAAAACACGTGTATTTAACCCTTACAAATATCTGGCTTTAAATACACACCAGTAATAAAAAAAATCTGGCATAGTGAAAAAAAACTATTTGGTAAGGACTTAAAAAAAAATTGGGGGGCACCTGGGTGGCTCAGTTGGTTAAGTGTGTGCTTTCAGCTCAGGTCATGATCTCTGGGTCCTGGGATCAAGTCCCAAATCGGGCTTCTTACTCAGTGGGGTAAGTAAGTGCTTCTCTCCCTGCCTGCTACTCCCCCTGCCTGTGCGCTCTCTCTCTGACAGAGATAAAATAAAATCTTTAAAAAAAATCATCTCTACTCTCAATCAACCTCAAAGGTTAAAGGCAAGTACCATAATAATGCATAAAATGAATATATTTCCAAAAGGATTAAATCATTAAATTGGTATTCTTTCAAGCATGATTGAATAGCAAACCCAGAAACGATCTAAGCTACAGAGTAAGCATTGAAAAATATAGGTTCACTTAAATTCACCTGATAGAAAGTTAATCTGAGAAATATGGACAATGCCCAAGAGAATTTATTATGCCAGTAATATGGAGAACGGTATTGTGGAGTAGAGAACCATTTCAATTGTAACATCAGAGAAGATCAAAGGATGGGTACATGTAACAAGAAAAAAAGATAGGTTATAGTCAAGATTTCTGAGGAGATAGTTGAGACTCATCAACAAATTAAAATTGAATTAATAAAATCAGTTTGAACATATTTATAAGCACCTACTTTTGTACTTTTATAAGCAAGTACATAGAACTTGATTTTAGAAGCTTTGTAGAATGCTGTGACGCCTATAAGCTAAACTTTATGCCCAAATCATGGAACACATCATCATCTAGGAGAAGAAAATACCAAAGAGAAAAAATAGATATAAAACAGAAGTATACTAAGGGAATATTAGTCTTGATTAGATGGATTTGTAAAGAAAGAAGGAAGCAAAACAGGATTTCAGCATACCGGGAGAAAATGATATCTGGTGGGTGAGATAAAAACAAAATAATACAGTATTCATATTTAAGGCATATTGTACCTGTCTGGCTCATTGAATGTCAAATAAATTGATGTAGCACAATTTTGTCTCAGAAAATAAGGTAATACGCTGTTGAAAAGTATCACCGTAGGAACTTGGTACAAGGTCTACTTTCCAAATAGCCAGTAAAGAAAAGTAGGGGTTTTAGGAATCCACTAATTTCAACACTATGAAAGGAGTATTGGGTCTACAGTGTTCTGGTCTTACTGAACATATAGACAGAAGATTAATGAGATTACTTAATGGTTAAGCAGAGTAATAAAGACTTATGAGTGAGACTCCAGAAAGAGTAGGCTGTATTTGTGCCTCAATTTTTCCCTCCTTGACCAACAGAGCTCAAAAGTTTCTCTCTCCAAGACTTACTCACTTGGCCCAAACATACACTACCCAATTCAAAAGTGTTTTATTTTTTTATTTTATTTTCAAAAGTGCTTTTAAATTGAACTATCCATGGGAACAGTCACCATGAATTTTCCTAGCATGGAATTACGATGAATTAATCCATACTGGTTTTAGATGGAGAACAGTATACCAGAAAATGGGAAATTTTACAAAGATTTAAAGTGAAGGAGAACAAAAAGATTATTTTAGAATTAGAGCTCCCGCCAGGTTATGGCATATGAGTTTAAAAGTTCCTAGCGGTGGATCCTGGAGAATAAGGGAAGAACACAGAACTTGATTTTTATAGGAGGGGGAAAAACTCAAGGAAGAAGCCTATCAGTAGGAAAAAATGAACTTTCTTTCCTGAAGCTTAATTGAGCTTCCACCAGGCTAGCTGCTGGAAATAAACAGATGAATAAAGCGTACAGGCTGCATTAGGGCAACTGCAAAGGATACATATAATTTTGCTTTAGGAAGGATTTAAAAGAATTCTTTTAACACTTGTGAAAATTATTGTGGGTGAACTAAAAGTTCACACTAAATAAATAAAACAACAGTACCTACAAACTTTATTACAGATATATTTCAAAGCTAAGCAATTTAAAATGAATTTATCATTTGAAATAATGAGCTAAACCCTACCTTGCCTTGAAAAAAAAACCAAAAAAAGTCTCTTACGGTAGAGTTTGCAATCAGTGTAGTGTCTGACCATGGAAAATTGCCATCTGGGGACTCTTCAGTGAATGCTTTGGAAGAGTCAAAGAAACAAAATTTTGTAACTGCAAGCAACCATATTAGAGGCCAAAATGATATTGCTCTTCACATCCACAGGAAAAAAACCAACTCCACAGCAAGATTGTACTGCTGTTGTTCTATGCATGAAAAATTCAGTTTATCGATTATCTTTTCTTTATCCTGAATGTAAGCCAATGTTTAATTGCTTCATATCCATAATTGTATTAAATGTGAATAAATTGTTTTAAATAAAAAAAATTGTTCTATGGCACAAAGGAGATTAATTACTAAAAGATAGTAGCAATCCTTTGCTATCAATCAAACATGAAGAAAAGCATAGCCACCTAATGTGGATTCAGCTTCATTAATTTTCCTCAAATGTCATTTGTAATATAAAAGACCACCCTATATTCAATTTTCAGAAAGATAAATTTAATCAATCTGATAGTGTGTGGATTTGTTTACACCCTTGCCATCTAACTGCAATCTCATGCTCTTTTCAAACTGTAATACCATCTTATTAAATATTTTCTGAGAGCATTGTGGAGTATTTTCAATTAAATAAAGGAGTCCTCCCAATCTCCATAAATCCATCACCATTTTCTCTTATGAAAGCCAAAGACAAAAAACATCAAGTCATGAAATCATATGTTGTTAAAGATTAGAAGGGATCTTTGAGGTCATCTAGTCCATCCATTTCACTTTCCAGAATGACAAAATAGATAATATAAAGGATCAGTATTTTGGAGCATTGAGTCAACAAGGGCAACCCCAAAATATTTTTGTTAGAAAGGAAGGCACAGGGATGCCTGGGTGACTCAGAAGGTTAAAGCCTCTACCTTCGGCTCAGGTCATGATTCCAGCATCCTGGGATTGAGCTCCGCATCGGGCTCTCTGCTCAGCGGGGAGCCTGCTTCCCCCTCTCTCTCTACTTGTGATCTCTCTCTATCTCTGTCAAACAAATAAAATCTTTAAAAAAAAAAAAAGAAAGAAAGAAAGGAAGGCACACTAGTGAGTAATACTACAAAATTGCAAGATGTATTCCATTGCATTCACAGGGAAAGAATTCACATTTAAGAGTATACTGCTAATGACGGCAATCATAAACACTATGCTCATAAAGATAAAGGTTTAATGTACAACTCCAACAAATCTATGATCTATAATGATTTTCTTTTCTTTCTTATTCCTCATCTACATATGATCCCTTTACCAAATAATTATTAAAATTTGTGAAGAGAAATCTGAAATCTAAGGGGTCATAAATTTGTCTTAACTATTTGTCTTAACTATTTGTCTTACCTATTATTAGAAAATATGTCCCACCACACTTATGGACTGTGTATCTTATACTTTTGAAGAAGATATATTTTTGTACCTATTCAATGTAGGATTCCAGCATGCATATTTATTTAAATGTTTTTATAATTTATTTTCAGTCTCAGAAATAGTTTTTCAAAAACTATTAGTTTAAAAGACTTGCAATATTAGCTTTCTGATAAAAGCTTTGAGAGTTTCCCAAAGCAATCTGGATTTATTGAGCTGCTTTTCAGCAAAAAGGTGTTTAATTAGGTTGTCTCACACTTCTCTAAATCTGAAAACCTAATCACCACCTTCAAACTCAAAGAACACAGGCAAGTTGCTTTGAATATTATCCTGTATAAAACCGCTGGTTTTTCCTTCCACTCGATTCCACCTACTTTCTGGGAAAACTCTGACTATAAAAAAGTATTTTTTTTAAATGAAAGAAAAAATGATATATAAAAAAAGTCAAAGCCATATGAATACAACCAAATAACTTCCTTCTTCTCTTAATAAGGAGACATGTGTGTGTGTGTGTGTAATCAATTTCAAGCACAAATGGGTATTTGAAAGGAGCAAATCAAATGAAAGGAACAAAGAAAAGTAAAGAAAATGGAAAAAGTAAATTATAGTATTAATGGATCTATTTCAAAGGAACAAGCTGCAATATACCAGCTTACTCAGAAATACTTTTCTCTCAATTAGGACTCACATTCATCCTAGAAAACCAAAGAAAGATAATCACAATGTACTGAGAGTTTGAGCTCCACACCCCTCCACAAAAACCTCACCATATAATATGGGTAATTTCTTTTTCTAAAACATGTTTTTTTTTTAGGCGCTAGCTTTTTTTTTTTTTTTTTTAATCGAAGTATAACTAACATGCAGTGTTTTGGGTTTTTTTTTAAGATTTTATTTATTTATTTGACAGAGAGAGAAAGACCACAAGTAGGCAGGGAAGCAGGCAGAAAGAGAAGGGGAAGCAGGCTCCCCGCTGAGCAGAGAGCCTGATGCGGGGCTTGATCCCAGGACCCTGAGATCATGACCTGAGCCAAAGGCAGAGGCTTTAACCCACTGAACCACCCAGGCGCTCCTACATGCAGTGTTAACATTAGTTTCAGATGTACAACATAATGATTCAACAATTCTATACATGACTTAGTGCTCACCATGGTTAAGTGCACTCACCATCTATCACCAAACAATGTCACTATAATCTTACTGACTATACAGACTTATTGCCACAGGTAACTTCCTAAATCCATAGTCTCACAAACGCATGCATTTGAAAAAAATGTTTGACTCTTGACTACCCCTCTCTACTGTGCCCTTTAAGCACCAAGGTACAGTCCCTGCCCTTAAGGATTTCGTAATTTAACCTAGAGAAACAGAAGGGGAAAAGAGAGAGAGAGAATAATGAATGTATAATGCCCCAAAGTTACTTAATATTCAAGAGGACTCAATATTCAAGGAAGATTCAAGGAATAATATTCAAGGAAGAAAATAAGTGAATTATGACATTTACTACTGAGTGCCAAGCATCATGCCAGGTAATTTCACAAAAACCCTATCAACAGGAATTACTACCACTGTATGAAAAGTACAGAAATCTTTTTCAGAACAGGCCCAAGATCACCGAGCTAACTACAACAGGAAATCTAGAAGTATTTTATTCAATAATAAATGAAGTTAACCTCTAAAGATGGAGAAAAAATAAGCAATACAAGTTCTGAGTGGTGTGTGGCTCCCAGAAAAGAGAGACCAACAAAGTGGTGATTTGGATTTCTGAAACTAAATGGAATATGGGGACTAGATAGGGAAGAAGCAGAGTAAGGGTAACTGGTATTAAAGAAATTTATTCCTACAGGGGCTCCTGGGTGGCTCAGTGGATTGGAGCCTCGGCCTTCGTCTCAGGTCATGATCTCAGGGTCCTGGGATCAAGCCCCACATCGGGCTCTCTGCTCAGCGAGAAGCCTGCTTCCCGCTCTCTCTGCCTGCCTCTCTGCCTACTTGTGATCTCTCTCTCTCTGTCAAATAAATAAATAAAATCTTTAAAAAAAAAAAAAAAAGAAAGAAATGTATTCCTACAAATAATGAATTTCTTCTCAGGAGACTAAATCCTGTGAAATAGAAGTCTACTGTGTTGCGGGGTGCCTCTAGCTGGGTTTACAGACACAAGCTTGGAAGTCAAGCTTAGGTGAGTGGAATTACTCTGCTTAATGGAAAATGAACCCCCCCCCCCCACAAGGGGGCAATTCCAGAGCATGTGAGGAAAGGAAGGGTTTCCAGGCAGGCTGCCTGGTGATGGGAGGGCATTAGGGAGGGCACAGATTGCATGGAGCACTGGGTGTTACATGCAAACAATCACGGAACACTACTTCAAAAAGTAATGATGTACTGTATGGTGACTAACATAACATAATTAAAAAAAAAAAAAAACTCTCAGAAGAAAACATTAAATAAAAAAAAAAAAGAAAAGACAGGCTCTGAACGGAGAACACACGGAATGAACCAGTGACAATTTCTTATCTTTGCATAGTCCAAAAACTTTTTAATTAACTGGGAGGCTTAGTTCTCAACTGGGTTTTATTTCTGTGACAGAGACTTAAATCCCTCGTCTAACTTCTGCCCCAATCTTTAGAATGACACTCAAGATCATTCTGGGAAATCAAAGAAATGCATTCAGTTTATTTGAGGCCAATAGCGTGTTAGAAAGAGACCACCACGGTGCAACCATAGTTCAATACGAAAATGACTCTGATATTTCATAAAAGCACAACACTACTGAGAAGGGACTTTTTGAAGCAAATGTTAAAGGTTCCGTTTGAGATTGTGAGGTGCATGTGGACATTGAGAATCTGGGTAGAGATTTCAGTGTTTGGAGAAAGGGAACTACGGCTTTAAAAAAAAAAATCAATGATTCACATGCTAGCCATCTTCCCAGATGTGAGAGAGGATATAAAGAGAATGGCAGGCAAGGAAAGTCGAGGGCCAGTCCTTGAGCAACATGTTTGTTAGGTAGAAGGATTAACCAGTAAAGAAGACAGAGAGCAAGAAATCTACATGTTTCAGAGTTGGTTCCATTATGGACATGTACTTACATTTTCGGTAATAACAACAAAATGATAAAATAATAAAAATAAGGTAAGTATTATGTAATGTATTATATGTAAAGTATTAATGTAAGTATTAAATCCACTCCCTTTGGCTGAGGGCCAACTGCCTAGATTTTCTTATGCCTTCTCTTCGATACTTCTCATTGTTTCTATATTTTCTACTTAGATTTTTAGAAATAGGAACTGGAGCAGTGATCTCGTTACCATTTTGATTTATTCAACATCTACCTTAAATACTATTCACACACAACACACACCACACATTCTCTCCATAAACCTTTGAAACTGGCTCCAGAAGGTATCATTCTCCTGTACAATGGCAACTACCCTGACCTACAGAGAAAATATTAATATTTTAGTCATCATCTCCTTAAAACAACAACAACAAGTTGTATTATCAAGGTCACCTTCAAATCATCAATAAAACTAAGTAGATTCCATCTGTTCTAATTCCTAATCCCCTTTGTCTTATCCTTGTCTCTGCCAAACTATACGGGGGAGCAATATGCTGATCTCAAAGGGGGTACCAACATGAACCTGAGGCTTCACAGTTAGATATATCGAGAAATATACATTTTACCTGAGCTCTAACTCTTAACAATCCAAAATGGTAAACAAGGCCAAACATTTAGAGAAATGCTTAAATACTATGATGTTAAATACAGCTGGAAATTTTTCTGAAGTAATTTCAAACAATACACATTAACACATTATCTGGGTTTTTTTGATGACTAATGGCCATATGACAATAGAAAATTAATCTCTTCTACCATTCGTGTCCAAAATAGTTCCAGGCAAACTGACAAATATCTGGGATATTTTTGCAGTCTTTGGAATTAACAATAATTGCTTTCATTGTAGTTTGCCAAATCTTTTGAGATGTGTGGGTCTGTAGGGATATTTTTAAGTCTAAAAAGATTTAGCATGAACAAAATGAAATGTCTCATCTATATAGTATATTAAAAAAAAGGAATCTAAACAAAACATTTATTATACCTGAGCCTTGGTCTTTAGTAGTGCATACAACGTTGAAGGGAGTATAAAAAAGTTAAAGCACGGAATTTCATAGTTTTCTCAATCACTGTGGCAACATTTTGGAAACATTGTGGAATGCTTGAAGTTTTAATCTTTCCCTAACTCCACCCAAAATTCAGTATTGGAAGAGGTTGTGTTATTAAAAACAAATGTATTGAACAAGGTAGCTAAGTAGGACACTTGGTATGTTTAGCTGCTCTCTAACCTGAAAATCATTCGGTGGTCCCAAATGAAATCTAATAACATATTTATTAATGCTTTCAAAATACTCCCTTTATCTATTATGTATATTTTGTGAACTTTATTATATATATTATATATATGTAATATTACATATATATACACCTGAAGAAGACAAACATAAATATTAGCAATAGGTAAATTGTCCTCTGGGTTTTTTCTTCAGGGATTTCCATTAGCTTATCTATACTCTTTTATGACATAATCCATATATCCTGGCAGGAGAAGGTTTATTTATACCCTCTTCCGTGTGTACCCCAATATGTAATATTACATATATATAATATATATATTTTAAAAAGTATCACATCTGGATAGCTACTTTCAGACTAGACTGCAATCTCACTAAAGTAATTACACCATCAAAATTATGAGACTCCACTGTGGTTTAGCAAATCCCCTTCAGTGAGGAAGTCTGTGTTAAATTAAGTTTCCTAAACTAAGCAACCTTATTAGACTAAGATTTCAAAGTAGCTGCTAAAAGCCCTCCATAGCTCCACGGGAGCTGGCACCAGTCACTGGAAGAGTCCACAATGTTCTCCTGTAAGCAGCTCGGGGGGAGCCGAGTATTGGTTCCCGGAAACAACTTCCAGCTGAGAGCCTGCGGGAAGCAGTTCTCCTAGTCACATCATGGCAAAGGAGCCCCCATGATTGTCTCCACTCAGCCCTTCAAGATGACAAACTTCATTACGCTTTGTACCAAAATCACAAATGACAATAAGTCTCTGCAAATTCCAAGAGGGTTAAGAAAATAGGTTCCTATATTGGAACAGGAGAAAGTGAACATGTTCTTCCCTTCATGATTTGTACGTATGGGAGTGGATGCATAGGTACCGTTCAAGGGCTGAGGTATTTGCTCAGTGGTGCTCACACCCATTTTTCCTTATATCGCTTTTGGGTTTTGTTTGTTTTGGCTTTAACGAATTATAGCTAGTAAGCTAAAGTCATAGCAGAAACATCAGAAATCTTAATGAGAAAAGCAAGCAAACAAAAGCACATCGTATTTTTAGTGATATATATTCACGTCTTAAAGAACAATTAATTCTGGAAACACTTTCAGGGGTGGGGAAATGGCGTCAACAACAATACATGGCAAGGGTCAGATTAGGGAGATGAGGGAGTTGAAAGAGTAAAATTATCTGCAAGGAAGGACTGAAACATCTACAGTGAAAAGGAGCTCTCAAGTGTATTCCGTAAAGAAGAGACTGAAAATACCTGATGGATGAAGGGTGAGCAGTGTTGTACTTTGACACCTTCCCAGCACAAGGACAGAGCTAGAGAGCAAAAGAGGCACAGACAGCGCACACGGGAGAGAGAACTTGCAAGCAGTTACAAGAAGGGAATCAAAATAGGCATAGGCAACATTGTGAATTCATCTGTTATGGAAAATATTTTATCTGCAATTTTTAAAAAAAATTCTAATTCGTGAACTATAAAGTATTTTTTTCAGATTTATATCTCAATGTGATGCTAACATTATCAATTAATTTTCATTTACAAAATTATTTAAGTCAATTAAAGACCCTGAGACCCAGGTCAGGGATGCAGCTATAAAAGAGAATGACATACTCTCATAAGAAAGATAAAAAAGGGGCACCTGGGTGGCTCAGCTGGCTAAGCATCTGCCTTGGACTTGGGTCACAGTCCTGTGATCAAGACCCACACTGGGCTCCCTGCTCAGAGGGGCGCTTTCTTCTCTCTCTTCCTCTGCTGCTCCCCTTGCTTGTGCTCTTTCTCTCTTTCATATAAAGAAATAAAATCTTAAAAAAAAAAAAAAGATAAATAAAGTCACCAAGTCACCAGGTTGATGGGTGATTGGGTGGAAGGGAGTGGGGTGCCGTAAGAAAATTTAAGGGAACACCTAAGGTGACACGGGGTGTGCTGCGACATTACGGGAGGCTCCAATGAGAAGGTGATCTTTCAACTGCATCTTAAGATCATACAGGAGTCAATCAAGTCAGGAAGGTGATGAAGGAAGTTCAAAGTATTTTGAGAAGACAGAGGTTAGGACTAGAGGGCTGGTGATGAGAGATGAAGCCAGAAAAATAGCAAATATTTAAAGGCCTTGCTTACTACCAGAACTGGCATGATTTTCTTTAAAAAGTCTGTTGGACACTGTAGGCGCAAGGGGCTGCCTCTCTTCCTTCCACATCAAATCTCCTTTCTCTGCCCCTGGAATATTATCTCCTCCAGATTCTGTAATTTTCTAACCACGTTCTGGTATTTAAAAACAAAGAGACAAACAAAAACACCAAAACTCTCTGGCCTAATGACACCTCTCTCAATTGAACTTTTCAACCCTCTTACTTTAGGTTGTCCTGACTCAGTTAAAGAAACTTGCAGAATAACTCACACTATTTTCTCCCAGGCTCTATGTCTTTCCTCTCCCACTTGCTGCAATCTTTTATTAGTTGGCATAGGGCCAAGAGAAGTAATGGCACAAAGGGTCTTCCTTGGTTGCAACAATTTGCTGTTACAATTTGCCATTGTTGGGTGTGAAGCAATCCCAGTGCTAACTCTGCTTCCTGGGAAACATTAGCAGTTCCACAGAAATTCCCTCCCTGGCGATTTCTAAATGGGGCCACCTAGAAATGGTGATTCCTTCCCCAGCTAGCCTGTGAACCTCTCCATCCAACTGGGATTCTGGTAATCCGACAGCCTGGCGCTTTTGGTTGGGGACATCTTGACTCCCACCAGGGTTCCTCTTTGCTCTTTATTAACTAGCCTTAAGGTGAGAGATTAGCAAAAATTAGAACTAGACTGGGGACCTATTCTGCAAATCCTATACGCATGGTATAATATTTCTCCTTAGAGCAGGGATCCTTGGCACTTAAGATTCTTTGCTTTGGGACCCAGCCAAAATTTCCAGACAGGAAGAGTCTCAAGTTAACAACCAATTTAATATGCTACGAGGTTTAGGTTTTAAAGGCCCCTGAAGCATTCTATGATGGATGCTGGAAAGACGGGACGGACATTCCTCAGGTGGGGATTCCTGCTGAAAAGTTACAGACCTAATCCAGCAGGAAGAAAATGATGAGATCCCACTTTCAAACAGGGACACCAAGAATGGTGATGCGAAGGAGATTCAAGAAGCAGAAAAGGGGTAGTAATGAGAAGAACTAGGCCTCTGTGGCCTAGAGATAATGCTGTTTTATGTTTCATTAGTTGGTCTTTTCATAGATTTGTTTACTCTCAAGAAAGAACAAGAGAAAACTCCCCTTGATGGAAGGGAGCAAAGTCATTAAAGAGTGGGGAAAGACATCCAAATAACAAGAGAAGATTGCTGGACTTGAACAAGGAGAGTCCAATTACCCTGAGTCAGAAATAAAGGAGAAAGATGAAGACAGTTGCCGATTAGAGTCAGATGAGCAAAGAAATTGAAGAGGTTCCCACCCGACAACCTCTATTTTCTCTCTGAGTGAACAGAGTTGCGTTAAATAAATTCAGTTGCGTTAAAATAAAGGATAGGCAGAGTGGAAAGAAAGTGGTACAGTTTTGAAATAATACTTTTTTGGGAGAATTAAGTGAGGACATTATCTAGAGATAAGTAGCATAAGTTGTATAGTCTTTGGTAATTTTTTAAGGAAAAATATCCTTTTCTTACGTAAATTGAAAAAAATCAAAGTATTGCATAAAAACACATCAATGAAAAATTGTGGCTACTTTAAATATTTAACTGTCATATATATGAGTTGGTTATTATATATATATGAGTTGGTTATTATAATACAAAAAAGAAAAAAGTTACTTCATTAGAGATGAAAATGTACATAAAGATTATTTAACGAAAAACATCATTCATGTGGCAGGGTACAATAATTGGGAATTTTCACAGAGAGAGTAGCTAAAATTTAAAGGAAGTTTATGAGATGAATAGAAGGGGGTATTTTAAATTTCAACCTATCCATGGTTCTCTGAATAACATATTTTAGGGGCTTCAGAATATATTTCTAAAATAAGCTGATTTTTATAATTCAAGAATATAAGGAATGTTTAAAATCACATATGTGCTATAACTCTGTATACCATAAATCACAATATAAATGTAGGGCATTCTACTGCAACGACTAGAATTTAAAAGCATATAACTTTTTATTACATGCAGCAGAATAACAAACTACGCATGTTCCTTTTATTGTGTGGTAAAAATTACTTTTAATGCACTGTGATATGTTACAAGCACTTACGAAACCTAATGACTTTTGTTAAACCTGGTGATTCTTCACAAAGTCTGTTGTTACATGGATGTTCCATAGACATGACACAGACAAGTCAGAAACTATTTTTCAGAACACTTAAACCTTCAATTATAATTACTTTTAACATAATATGCAGAGAAACTAAAATTCAAGAAGAAAATTAAGTTTCATATCTTTTCCTTCTGATATCTCTTTAAAAATCTATCTGCTACAAAAAAAAATCTATCTGCTACAATGTGATTCCAACTATGTTTTAACTTAGCTTGTTATCCTAATGTCAGTGACATTTATGGGGAATTTTATACATACTATATAATACATTGTAAAAATATGTAATAAATAAGAATGTAGAAATAAATATACAAATACATGTATTTTAAATAAAGGGCAAGCACTTTTCTCCCCATATTGCAAAAACGTTCATTAAACATCAGAGTCTGTACTGAATGCCAGATAAGGAGAGAGGAGTCCCTGTCCTCAATGAGTTCACTGTCCCTTGCGCATCTCATTCATTTCGTGCCCCCAGTAGAAACAACAACAACAACAGTAAGTGGATATCGAGCACCATGCTAAGCACTCCAGAATCTTTTTTGACTAGCACAACCACCCTACCAGTAGGTACCATTAAGAGCCCCATTGTACCAATGAGAAAACCAAGGGAGGTTAATTACCTAGAGAAGCAGTAGGATGCGAGGGGTACATCAGCAGCAAGCGAGAATACTACAGTCAATCTTGGCTCTGCCCCAGATATTCTATGTGAACCTGGGCAAGTCCTTCTTCCTTCTAGGGCTCAGCATTTCCACCCGCAAAATGAATGCATGAAGCCTTATGAGCTACGAGGCTCTAAGAGGGCAAATCCCAAATGCTGCTGGGCATGAGAAATACCAAGGAGCTTCCAAGTATCTTGATATCATAGTTGGATCCCAGGCCAGTGAAATCAGAACATCTGGAGTGGGAACCAGGCACTGGTGTTTTGTGGTTTTGTTTTGTTTTGTTCTGTTTTTTAAGATTTTATTCATTTATTTGACAGAGGGATAGGAGAACACAAGTAAGCAGAGTGGCAGGCGGAGGGAGAGGGAGAACAGGCTTTCCAATGAGCAGGGAGCCCAATGCAGGGCTCAATCCCAGGACGCTGGGATCAAGACCTTAGCCAAAGGCAGAGGTTTAACTGACTGAGCCACCCAAGTGCCCCAAGGCGGTGGTGTTGAGGAAGAAGTTTGAACAAGTCTGTGTTACTACCTAGTTCAGTGTGAGACAGGGTAAGCAAGCTAGTTCCTTCTATTTATAGTCAAAACAATCAAAGATATTTGGAACTTAAAAAAAAAAGGAGAAGAAAAGACAAAGATGCATGTTACTGCCCTCTGGATTGCTGTGAAGGAAAGAAAAGAGATTTTAGAAAAGAAACTTAACAAAACCCTACTCCTCTGCTCCTTTAATACGATGCTGTTCCAGAGATTTTTTTGATCTTCCCTTTTACTCAAAACTAATGAGTCACAATGTTTGTTTCTTCGAATTACTGATGGGCTTAATAATAGGTTAATAGCTTAACCTATTATCTTGAATTAGGGTTATGATCATTTCTTCTCATTTTTTCAATATTCACAAGGAAGAGGTTGGATTTGCCACTGTCTTCGCAGAAGAAGCAATATGTGGACATCTTCCCTCCCACACATTCATGATTTCAGTTTATAGCTGTGGTAGTCACAGGTACTGTCCCCCTCCACGATGTCAACGTGTTCAAAAAGTGAAATGCTATTTACATATTGTAGTATTCTCCCAGACTTATTTGGCTTTTACGGGCCTGTATTTACTTAGCAATTATTTACATCAATGAGTCAATTACATAAATACTGATGATCATGTGTGTGTGTTGTCTCTGAGTACAGCCTTGATATTTGGCATGTGGTCAAGGACAAGAGCAAGAGCAGGAAACACGTATTTTAGAAAAATTAATGAAAACAAAATGTCTTAAGCAGTTATATTATAACTAATTAACTATTAAAGTAATTACATTTGTTTTATCACTAAAAAAGCATGAGTTTGGGGGCTCTGGAACATGTAAAACTGATTTAAAATAATGCACCCTAAAAGCTTTTCTTCACTAACGAATTATACTGGTTTGTGAGACGCCGTTTTACATAAGATACATCCGTATACAGAGACAAAGATTCTAAATGCTTCTGAACACTTCATCTTTAACCCTATCTATATGATGAGAGATATATTAGAAATAATTAACATTTTTTAAACCAAAAATCACCTTCATACTGAGCTTTCTTTGTTGGCACTTTCTTATGAAATCACATATATTCCCATCTTATAACCCAAAACTCCATGCCTAAATATACAACTCCACTTACCCCACACACCAAACACATGCAAAATAAAAACATGGCCACAAAAAGCCTCATGGAACATTTTTCACTGCAGTTTTATTCATAAAAGCAAAACAAAACATCAGAAACACCATAAATGTACATCAACAAGAGAAGGGATAAATTGTGGTATATTTATGAGAAATTACTACTATACAAATCAACACATAAATGAATCTATTAAGTAGTATGCTCAGTAAAAGAAGACAGATACAATAAGAATGCATAGCACATTATTTCCTTTTATGAAGCACAGAATAAGCAAAACTGGGGGAAAATAATGAAGAAAAACTAACCTATAGACAGAAGTCGGAATGGTGTCTGCCTGGGGCTGGGGGCAAACTATGAGCATCATTAAAAAGAGAAATACATCTGCGTGTGTACAAACATACATACCTGTACGTATATATTCCAAAGACAATGCAGCAAAATAGGGCTAAAAAATTATGAGTGTTTAACGTTCTTTTATTTAAATTCAATTTACACATAATGTATTATTTTTTTAAGATTTTATTTATTTATTTGACAGAGACAGAGTATGAGCAGGGGGAACAGCAGCAAAGGGAGAGGGAGAAGCAGACTCCCCATGGAGCAGGGAGCCCGATGTGGGGCTTGATCCCAGGACACTGGAACCACAATCCGAGTCAAAGGCAGATGCTTAACTGACTGAGCCACTCAGGCACCCTGTATATTATTATTATTATTAGCATTCTTTTATTATAAATCAAACAGGAATGTATATTGTATATAGTTTACCAAAAAGAAAGGCGTAAATGTTTTTATCTACCACACACACATATATATTCATATAGATATTTATAAAATGTTCATATATCAATGAATCACAACATTAATAAGAATATAACTTTGGATATTAAAATAATTACATCTTTTATTTTTGTCCTAAAATCTTTCATAGTGTCCTATTTTTCTTTAAATTGTAGCATATATTTTTATTTCAAAAGAATATTTCTATTTTGAAAAAGAATAAGCACAACAGTTGAGTTTTATCTCATTTCTCTTTTTTTTAATATTTTATTTATTTATTTGACAGAGAGAGAGATCACAAGTAGGCAGAGAGGCAGGCAGAGAGAGAGGGGGAAGCAGGCTCCCTGCTGAGCAGAGAGCCCAATGTGGGGCTTGATCCCAGGACCCTGAGATCATGACCTGAGCTGAAAGCAGAGGCTTTAACCCACTGAGCCACCCAGGTGCCCCTAATCTTTATTTCTTGAGGAACTTTCTTCTTCAAGGCCTTTATTTCGATCCTTCAGCATTTTACCTTTTCTGTCATAAACTGCTGCCCATTTGTAAACATACCCTAATTGCAGGCTATTCCATACTTTTTACCATAATGACCCTTAAAGAGTCTGAACACTGATTATGCAAAAGAACATCCCAGAGGAATGATTTGTGTGAAACTCTGGGTATTCAGGAATGTGAAGCTGTTTAGATAAGCTGTTTAGCTTTTCTAAGAGAAGCCAATTATAAAATAAGAAAGACCGTGAGTTATGCAGCTTTTAGGGCTAGAAAACCTGCTAAGGGAGCATGATAGTGCCTGTCTGTGTGCTCGTGCACGTAAGCCAAGCTTGGAAACAGAGATATGCCCTTTACAAAGAGGTTCTTAATAAACATAGTTGAAAAAGAATCACAAAGTGTGTATGTTTATTCATTATTTGATTCTGATACTAGGTGGCTGCGTTCATGTACAGTACCCCCAGTTCATTCACTCAGCAAATACATAGGAGGGACCATTAAGTGCCAGGCATTGAAAGAAGTGCTTGTGACAGAAGAGTCATACGACACCGTGTAGGAATGCTATCAACCATATGAACCAGCATGCTGAGAATGACAGAGGACATGGTGAGGGTGTGAGAAAAGGCTAAATGATACAAATGCAGAGAAGTATCTGTTAGTGACACTAAAACTTCAGAATTTCAGTCAGCTTGTCTGGTATTCAATTTGCTTTTCTGGGTCTCACAGTTCTAATCACATTGTTTTAGTCACTAGAGAATGTGTATCACAGAGATACTTCAGGGACGTCTGGGTGGCTCAGTGGGTTAAGCGTCTGCCTTTGGCTCAGGGTCCTGGGATGGAGCCCTGCATCGGGCTTCCCTGCTTAGTGGGGAATCTGCCTCTCCTTCTCCCTCTGCTACTCCCCCTGCTTGTGCTAGCGCTCTCTCTCTCTCTCTCTCTCTCTCTCTCTGTCAAAAAATAAAATCTTAAAAAAAAAAGATATTTCAAACAATGCCTTACATGTCTGAATGGTCTGACCAGTATCACAGCCTCAGAAAGATTACTCAGCAAATACTTACAGATTACCAAATGTGACTTAATTGATCAGATAGTCATGGTGCCTGTCCACTTACCCTCCGTGGAACCTCAAGGTGGCCAAGCACACCCATCCCTCAGCTACAGTGGGCTTTAGCTGCAGTATGGCTGCCCCAAATGAGCGATCTCTTTCCCCGTGTGTGGGACAATACTGTTGCAATGGAAATCCTGATAGTATATGGTCGCAGGTGGCCAACAGTTTATCAAAACCAACTGGTATAGACTAATAAATCTTTTCCACGGTATTCAGCTTTTAATCTCTTGCTCGTATGCACTGTATATCTATGTTTCACTCCTATGTTAATTTACATCAATCTCTGCTATTTTCTTTTAAGCTTTATTTATTTATTTGGGAGACAGAGAGAGTGCTGGGGGGAGAAGCAGAGGGAGAGGATTTTCAAGCAGACTTCCTGCTAAGTGCGGAGCCCAAAGCCGAGCTTGATGCCACGACCCCTGAGATCACAACCTGAGCCAAAACCAAGAGATGGATGCTCAACAGAAGGTGCCACCCAACTAACCCAATAGCTGCTATTTTAAGCTCCCAAATAAGTAATTTATCCTTTGAGGCTGGTCACTATAAAATCCCTCAGTGAGATTCTGATAAAAATTTCTGGGCACTTTGTTCTCTATACACAATTGCAGCATTAACTAGGACATAATACTTTCAGGTTTCAACAATAACTAGGATAGCGCATTATGACTTGGAAGGGGATAGAGATAAAATAAGAGAAAACCTGTATGGATATACATTTTAAGAAATGTCAACTAATTTTTTGGGTAAAAAGTGATTGCAATCAAATATTCTTAGTAACTAGAAGAATGTAGATAGTTACAACTATTCGTATATTGTATGTAATTGCAAGTAATAGATTTCTCTATGAAAAGGGTTTTTAAAAAAAACAGATCTACACAAATATAAATTCGACCTGTATCATTTGTAACTATTAATGCTTTGAAGTATTAAAAAACTTAACCACAGAAACCATGGAGCTATGATACACTCTGAAATAGTTCCCATAAGGAAAAACTAAATCAAGTTCAACTGATTCCCTCTAGCAATTTCAGTCCTACTCTATAGGATGTTCCTAAGCAATTTTTATGTTGGTAGATAATGCAACTTAAAAAACTCTTTGTAAAAATATCAGTTATGTAAAAGTTAAAGAAAAACATAAGAGCATAGAATGGAGTTTTCCCATTAATGTCTAAAGGATATGTTTCTGAGGTTTATGGCACGTCTATTAATTGTAACTTTAAAATATGTATTTAATAAAAAATGGCATGAATGTGAATATTTTGTGTGCTTTTTCCAACTTATTAGCCAAATGTTGATCTCTTACTTTTGGAAGCATTTTTACAAGTTCAGTGCGAATCAATTGCGCGCGGGGCATATATCTTACTTGTGGCGATCAGTGTATATCTCTACATAGACATGTATTTTATTCAAAGACTATGCTTTTAATAGGAAAAGACTATTAAAAATTTACCTATTTTCTTATCCCCCTTCATGAATGAGGAAAGTAGGAGAGGTAACTACAATACCATGAACTCAAACATTTATTTTGCTTAATTGTAACAAGTCGCACTGTACATGGTATTTTATTTTTATTCCATAACCTGTCAAGTGGCAACAATAATACTAAAGTTCCATAAGCCAAATTAGATATTTAGGAAATAAAATAGTTAGCACCTTTCAAATCAGATATTAAATATATGCAAAAAGATGCAAATTTAATTGCAAAAAGAACACTTCCTGCTGTTTCTTCAGGCAAAGCCTGAGGCCAATTCCTTTCCCCTTGGTCTCAAAATAGCAGAAGCTAACCAGTGCCTTTGGTGATATGGTATAACAGCAGGATAACAAATTTAAAGAGGGTTAAAAATTACTTTCTAATAGTGACATTACTAATGTGGAAAAAATGAGAACTAAACAAAGTACACTAGATATAAAGAAAACATGTATATTTTTTTATGTGTATTTGTTATAGGTGACAGTCAAAATGGGAATGAGGAATTATAACTATCCATTTATTAGTTTACTAATTCTACTCATATTCTTTGGAAAATAAATGTTTTTTTAACCATATCATCTTACACATTTAATAAAAACAAACAAAATGTGGAATAAATGTATTAAGTGGAATTTAAATGTGCAAATAAAATTAGAAGAATCTCCTTTCCTGGTATGCATAGGGACTGTAAAGGTCTCTCCACAGACACATTACAGGATTTGGGGGCAGTGAAACTCTGTTATGACTGTCCCTGGGCCCCCCCACTAACTGCCAGCGACTGTTGGGGCACCTGGGTGACTCAGCTGGTTAAGCCTCTGACTCCTGGTTTTGGCTCAGGTCATGATCTCGTGGTCCTGAGATTAAGTTCCACCTTGGGGTCCATGCTCAGTGCAGAATCTGCTTTAGATTCTCTCTCCCTCCTCCTCTAACTTCTCCCCCCACTCACGCTCTTGCTCTCTCTCTAAAATAAAGAAAGAAAATCTTTTTTTTT
>CM053614.1:68673244-68698609 GCA_028646535.1 Procyon lotor | reverse complement strand
ATGCGGGGCTCGATCTCAGGACCCTGAGATCATGACCTGAGCTGAAGCCAGAGGCTTTAACCTACTGAGCCACCCAGGTGACCCAAGAAAGAAAATCTTTAAAATAAAAAATAAATGCCAGCAACTGTTATTGTGACAGCCAAAACACACTTACACAATTTCATAAACTCCCTTGGTCAAGGCCGGGGAAGGGGGGTTCAGTTGGTGAGGGAGGGTGAGGAGAAGGCTGTTAGATCAACCTTTGGGTAAGAACATGTTGAAAGGAACAGGTGGAATTCAGGAAACCTGATACTGATCCTATCGTAGTAGCTGTGTGATCTCAGGCAAATCTCGGCCCTCTTTGTGCCTCAGTTTATTTTCCTGTAATGTGAATTTAGTAACAGCTGCCCTGGAGCCTCACAACGTCATTGTGTGGATCAAAGGAGACCGTGGCAATAAAAAAGCTTTATATAATGTCAAGTGCCTCCCAAAATGGTAACTTTGTTCCATTTAACATTTATCCAATGTTGTACTTTTCATGGTTAATTAGGGCCGATTTAAGATTTTTTTTTTAAAGTATGTAATACTGTCTAATTTGAACACAAGTGTAGTAATTTAAAGGCTCTGATTTTCTTCAGTCATCTATGCTGGAAGCAATTCGAATCCCTGACCCTGTGTTACAGCCTTAATGAGGCTCCAGTCACCTGCTGGTAGCTCCAGTGTCCAAGGAAAAGCAGCAGGTACTTAGCAGGGATTCAATAACCTCTTAAGGGCTGATTCTGAAAAATCCAGTCTTTTATAAATGACATCAACAATATGCCCGTTTGAATGTACTTCTGTGCGTTTAGGAAACCACAGAGTTTTCCAGTCCATGGTGGTGGTTTCTTATTTTTCCCCTATGTTTTTACAAATATACACAAAAAACACACACATAGTATCTCACTAGGGAAATGAGCGTATACATCAAGTACAAAACCATCTTTTTTCTTCATTATTGAAGAAAACCTGGGCCTCGTAAAAAGCTTATAAAGCTGTCAAAATTTAAATGGCAAAGAGCAACACGTCACATTGACTGGCTGTGAACTTGTGCCATTTACCTTAGGAGTGAGAAAAGGGGGCTGTCACTTTAGAGAAAGAATGCTTCTGTAATAGATTGACAGAATTCACAGCCTAAATGTGATAAGGCAAGAATCACTAAATTAAAAAAGAAGACTCAATTTCAGATTTGTTTCCTAAAATTGCTTCCTACTTTTTAAGTGTTTAATAATAGAAAGGCATTACATATATGTCTAATATACATGAATTATACTATTTCGATTCTATTCTTTGACATAAGCTTTCATGTCAAATGCTAATGACTTCATATTATAAATAATTTATCAAATCCCAATAAAATTTACATTAAAAATATTACAGGCTAATGGTTCAAGCTATCAAACTTTTTGCTATTTTTGTGTCATATCAATTTCATACAAAGAGCTTGGATTGAAACATATAATTATAATGAGATTACCACCGGTAACTTCTCACATAAAGAATAATTTTTTGAAGAAAAAAATCACTTAAAATGAGTGACCTATTCTTACCATTCAGAGTTAAGCCATTAGTCATTCACCCAATCTCAAATTGTTTTCTTCAAATGTGATTTTCAAAAGACATCTGAAAATGATTTTGAAATCACTGTCAAGCATTTTTTTTTTTTTTAAGATTTTATTTATTTGACAGAGAGAAACACAGTGAGAGAGGGAACACAAGCAAAGGGAGTGGTAGTGGGAGAAGCAGGCTTCCTGCCGAGCAGAGAGCCCGATGCGGGGCTCGATCCCAGGCCCCTGGGATCTGACCTGGGCCGAAGGCAGACGCTCAACGACTGAGCCATCCAGGCGCCCCCACTGTCAAGCATTTAATTAGAATTTTAACAACTTATTATTACCCAATTTTATTAGTTTGGATTTACCCAAAAAAGCCCAACTTCAAACAAAAAATGATTTCAACCACTGCTTTGTAAAGTCTTATCACTGAAGTCACTGCAAATTCAAACACACGCAGGTCAGTCAGTCACACACACACACACACACACAGTTTAAAAGGAAATCCTGCAGAGCACATTTCAACCAAATATATCTGGGGAAAATTAAACTGGGAAATAGAGACCATTCATGGATTCTCAGGGCACTGGCAAAGTCTTCCTGCCGCTACTTTTCATTCGTGAGAGCTGTCATAAATCTATGTCCACTGATCCACTCGCATTTGGCATAGGGGTTGGTAGATTATTTATTGAAGGGATTTCTGTCATACTGGGATTAAGACGTCCTGAAAATTCCCAAGTGGGCAATTCATCACAACGCAATTTAGAGAGCCACAATAGACCTCGGTAACAAAGCGGAAGTGAGTGATAGGTGAACCAAAACCCCCAGCTTGATCTAAAGAAAGCAGACAACATATACCAATGGTGTCAATCAAACTGTCTCCTGAGCAGCCTCATGAATATGAAATAGGGAACAAACAGATTGGTTTTTCTTTCCTCGTTCCCAACAGTTATAAGAAGATATTCCAACACTAATGAGCTCATTTCTATATATACGCCAGGTAAAGTTCTATCTCTAATTCTTTCTTACAGTCAAAGAAACAAAACCAGGCATCGTCTCTGAAATAATGGTGGTCGTGAAATGTCTCACTGTTACCAAATTGCTTCCTCTGTAGCCGCTGCCACACATGTGCACTGTGTGAACCAAAAAACATCTCGCCTCTTTGTTTCTAAAAATCAACAAACTAAAGTATATTTTTGGCACTTCCAGACCAACGTTTACAACACAACCTAAAAACATCCTCAGTGTAAGTGTGAATCTTAAATCATCATGTTAATCTTTGAGTTAAAAAAGAACAAACAAAAGAAATAACTTTCAACAATAAAGCAAATGGCCTTATGTACCAAAATTCTTTTGAGATCAGCAGTCATTAACTTAGACAAAATTTCTCAACTTAAGTATAAAACCAATTTTTCACAAATGCTAATATAAAATGACGATAACAAGAATCCTGCTTAGGAAATAGCATGTACTTTATAAAAATAGTCATATAAATGAATCACAAAGATCATTAGTAATGGGTTCGTTGTTTTGCTTGTTAACATTAGTTCAAAACACCTCTCTTTAAAATGACACCGATACGCAGAATTTTGAAGTTGTAAATTTCATTTTAAGTATTCCTCGTCTACTGTATCTTTTACCCTGAACAGATACATTTTTCGCCCAAGTTAACATCATATAATCTGGATGGGTCTTACAATGGATGATGAGACCTAGTTTATAGATTTTTTTTAAAGCAATATTATACTAAATCCTACAATTGATAGCATCTCAGATTTTAAAAAAATAGTGAAACTAATATTTCCCTGCCATTACTCTTTATCTCCAAGCATGTTAATCATCTCTAGCATCCATTGTAATACTAACCACTAATTTCCTTCCTGTATGCTTTGTCTTCTCAAAGGGACTGTGAGCTTCTCAGAGCAGAGACTAATTCTTATGTTCCTTTGTGACCATTTAATGCCTCACACAATGCTGGCACATACAATCATTCTATACGTAATCAACCAAATAGTTAATGAGATTAGTGTACAGCATGGAAACTTGCCTATCTGCCCCAGCTTTCCAGGAATTTCTCAGTCTTGGATCACCACAATCTTTCTTCTGCATCTACACCACTTTATAAATTGGTACATGATGTGGACTGAATGTTTGTGCCCCCCAAAAATTCATGTTGATATCCTCACCCCCAATACGATAGCATTTGACCCAGGGCCTTGGGGAGGTAATTAGCTCCTGAAGGTAGAGCCACCATGAATGGGATTACTGCTCTTATAAAAGAAACCCCCAGAGAGCTCTCCTCCTTATTTTCCACTTATTAAGGAAAAAAAGAAGTCGGCTGTAGGTAACCTGGAAGAGAGCTCTCAATCAGAATCTAACCACACTGACATCCTGATCTCAGACTTCCAGCCTTCAGAACTGTCGAAAACAAATCTCTGCCATTCATTAGCCACGCAGTACGGTATTTAGTTGCATATCAATATGCTCAGTGTTTCCCTAACTTGAAAAGTGGTGTTCTTTACCCTGTGTAGCAATGGCTACCTGACATGCATATGAGAGTTAAATGAGTTAAAGGTTGTCATGTGCTAAGTAAAACATCACACCCAAAGCACTGAATAAATGAACGATATCACTAGTATCAGGTACTAATAATGTAACTTCTCACACATGAGCAACATAATGTGAGGCACTTGGTCGAACAGCACATACCTATTGCTTCAGAGAATGATAATTAAATAAATGAAACACAGTCAAATTTATGACAATGCTGCACATAGGTTTTCTCTTGTACAGAAATGCAAAGTTATTTTACCACAGTGAGATAAGGGAAGCCTAAATATCAGGGTAGGATGGAATTAATTTTCTAAATAAATTAACGTATATTATGTCTATATGTCTACTGCTTTTTTTTTTCAAAGAAGTTGGGTATCTGTTTATTGCTAATTTTCGAAGAAGTTGAGCTCAAAGAACTTGTGTAAGTATGGATTAGGGAAAAGATGATATGGGTAGGACTGAGATTTGTTGGTTAAAAGAATGTTAGGTTAAAACAATAACTGTCGTCTAAAGTTTACATATTTACCAATTTACTTCAAAGAGGTAAATTTCCATTCCTTTTTAGAGAATGTGGAAAATAATTCGGAGATCTTGGCTGGCCCCCTGCAATGCTCCCAGAATTACTACCTAAGGTATAAATATGCCTCCCTAATGTGGTTCCAGGCAGATCCTTGTTAGGGAGACATTTTACTTTCAATTTTATCTTTAACAGGCAAATCTAAACATCAGTACAACTATTCTTCCTTGAGGTTTCTAAAATAAATAAGTACATAAACACAACAACTGCATCTTAGTCAATTTTATCTTTGGTTTTCTGAACAAAGAGAACTAGAGAAAATGGTAAACGGGGAGAATCACTCTCTGAACCACTTTCTTGGTTGCAATGAATAGAGTCTTTACTCTTCGTCCTCAAATGGTCATTTGAGCAACTTCACAACTCTGTTTTTTCTCTAATATTAGGCTTCGTTTCATAAAGCTTTCCTAAGTGAGACCTCTTATCTACTACTTTCTCTGTTGTGTGGATTGCCTAAGAGGCTGGTTGATACCAGAAGATTACAGACATACCGGTAGAAATCGCCATAAAAGGAATAAATAGCTCTGGGAAAATAGTAATAATGTTGAATTGTCAGGTCTTCTGAACAGTCTGGAAAATGAGACTTTGTGCTGGGGTAGAAGCTGAGAATGTCTCTCCTAGGCTATAGAACTATAGAAGCAGTAATTTTTAATCTTCATCTATGACGTTGGTAATAAGGGGTCATACAAGCTGGGCATTGCAGACAGAGTTTAGATTCCTGGATGGGTCTGTGCAACGTTACAGGAACTATGGCTAAGTCCCGGGGTGGAAGGGAGACAACCAGCCTCTGTGGTTGGAAACATGGATTTCTGCAGAACTATCACTAATAGCCAGCTCAACATAAATTATCTAGGGATTTAAAATGTCCATTCCCTTTGAGCTACTAATTTCTCCTGTTCCTAGGAAAAAATCCATTTAGGGAGGGGGGTGCATGAAGATGTTTAACAGATTTATCTCACCATTCTACTGTTCCCTTTATTCCTACCTGAAAATTGTCAAATAGTACAAAATTACTCAGGACTAGTACCCTTAAAGAATGGAGCGATTAGTTACGTGTTAGAATCGGAAGAATAGTAATAATACATATAGTAGAAAACATTTACAGAGATTTCTGTGTGCCAGGCACTGTGCTAAGAGCTTTCAAATTATTATCCATACGATGCAACCTTCACAAAAGTTCTATTACATACCATTCTATTTGCTGATATTTTTTTTTTGTTTACTCTGTGCACAGCTTCTCCTCTTAAATACTAGCATCTCAATTTTTGTTGTGGGGCTAATTCCCCCCCCCTTCTCAATCCATTTGCTTTGGGGGGCGGGGGGACTTAGCTAATAAGGGTTGTAACCAGGCCTAGGGGACACTCCATCATTGTGACGAGAGTGGGGGATGCAGGAAAAGACAAAAGCCCCAAGAAGTGATAGACACTAGCAAATAAAAATATAGGATAACCAGTTCAATTTTAATTTCAGATACACAACAAATCATTTCTTAGTGTAAGCACATTCCATGCAATGTTTAGGTAATAATTAAAAAAAAAAATGATTCATTGCTTATTTGAAATTCAAATATATTCAAATTTTATCTGAAAATCCTACAAGGAGAGATGGTAAGATTCAGGCCAGCACTTATATTGGACCGTTGGATGAGAGGCATTTCACATCTTTTCCACAAGTGCTAAATTTGTAGAACATATGCCTAGAGTTGCTGGGTGCCATCTTTAGTTCAATGGGAAGTCCGTCTGGGAATGAAGCTTTCAAAGACTCTAGCAGAGACACCATTCTAATGATATCACTGGAACTCTTGGATCCATGAGGGTCTCTGGACTTTGGATCGGCACAATTCAAAGTTATTGTGCCAGCATGTTCCATTCTTTAGTCTTCTTTCCTTTTTCCTTTTTTTGGAACATGAGTTTGGTTTATGTCAGATAAAACTGAAACATTCTCACCTAACCTGTCATTATTGTTCCCATAAGTAAAGACACGGGTATTCTTTTCTGGTAGATTTAAGGGCTCAGAGCAAGTATGTGGTAGATCTAAGATTTAAAACATGTAAAATAAATAAATAAATAAATAAATAAAATAAAATAAAATAAAATAAAATAAAATAAAATAAAATAAAATAAAATAAAATAAAATAAAATAAAATAAAATAAAACATGTAAGTCGGAGCGCCTGGGTGGCTCAGCGGGTTAAAGGCTCTGCCTTGGGCTCAGGTCATGATCTCAGGATCCTGGGATCGAGCCCTGCATCAGGCTCTCTGCTCAGCGGGGAGCCTGCTTCACCCCTACCCCCCGCCTTCCTCTCTGCCTACTTGTGATCTCTCTCCTCTCTGTCAGATAAATAAAAACTTTTTAAATAAATAAATAAAGCATGTAAGTCTGTATTTCTTTTTTTTTTTCCCTTAAGTAGGTTCCATGGCCAATGCGGGGTTTGAACTCATGACCCTGAGATCAAGAGCCACATGCTCTACTGATTAAGCCAACCAGGCGCCCCACAATCCTCCTTCTTTAACAACATTCTAGACTGTCTCATTAAAAGACAGATAGTTCTTTAGAAAATTACAAAGAGTCCTTCGCAAAATATATTTACACACACATACTCGAAGACACGCTTGAGGAGCCTGTCCCTTTTAGCTGACACATTGGAGAATCCCACAAGTAAACATATACGGCTCTCACAGGCAAATTTATACCTCCAAGTAATGCAGAAGAAACATCTCTCCCTCCTCAGCTGGTCGTACTTCTTCTCTAACTTCAAACCACTTGGCAGACTTGAAATCCAAACTCATTAAAAACCAAAACCCAAAACAAAACCTGTTCACAATTAAAATTATAGAAGAAGATACATCTAAAACTCACACATCTAAAATCTGATGTTACCTTCCTGCTATAGGCAGAGTATGCTTTCACTGTGTTGACATGTAAGAATTTTCATGATCTTGCCATGGCCTGCTGTTCTAGCCTTATCTCTTGTCAATCTCTAAGCGCACCTGCTGATTCGTCATAATGAACTTCTAGCAGTTCTGTACCTGACCTGTGGTTTTTTTTTGGGGGGGGTAGGGGGTGTGCTTCCAAATGGCCTACGCTGTTCTGTGTATGTACCTGGAATACCCTGCTGGCCTCTTTCTCCTCTTTCTCCCATTTGAAAAGGAAACTAATGTATCTCCTCTGAGAAAGCCATTCTTGATCTGTTACCACCAGATCACTGGTGAGATAATGTTCTTCTGTTTATGATAGAGTTCAAGGGATAGGATGCCTCTTTTATGCTGTATTTACCCCCTCATCACACATTTATGCAGACTCTCTCCCTGGAGAGGCCTACCTATGGGCAAGGTGGCTTTCTGGGGCTGAGTGCCACCAACTGTCAAATCTCCTAGCAGCTGAGAGAATAAGGGCCTCCATCCTCAAGAGGGGCTCAAAGTAAGGATTTAAGTGGAGCCAATGGAGCACATGTGCCCAGTCTGGAAGTTAAAGGGGTCAGGAATGAAACTATATCATCAGAGACCAGACAAAATATTCTATAATTTATAAAAACGAGGGACACCTGGCTGGCTCATTCAGAACATGTGACTCTTAATCTCAGGTCATAGGTTCAAGCCTCACATTGGAGGTAGAGATTACTTGGAAAAAAAAAAAACAAAAAACCTCAATATAACAACGAGCATAGTCAATACATCCATTTAAAATAAAAAACAGCATAAATGATTGCAGCAAATACAGTATACATATAGTGGTTTCTGTTTGTAATACATCAAAATTACTTCTTATAGCAAGGTAAGTATCAAGAAAATCAATTCATTCTTAGGGTCTTAATAATCTAGTAAGTGAGGGATGCCTGGGTGGCTCAGTCAAGCGTGTGACTCCTGATATCACGGTCATGGGTTTGAGCCCCGTATTGGGTATAGAAATTACTTAAAAATAAAATCTTTAAAATAATACTAATAACCTAGTAAGCTAAAAAGCATGCATAAACTTCCAAAGGGTACAACTATTATGAAGCAATTTAAACAACAGACTACGTAATTCCAGCTTTATCAACAGTCTCTTTCTCAGGGAAACATCAGAAAGAAATATCACTTAAGTTCGCATTCCAAAGACAATTTAAAGGAAGCTTTTATAAAAAGCAGTTAACTGTATATTAGAATCATGGTAGCAAGCAGAATTTCTTATAATTTTGTTCCAAATACGTCAAGAAATTTTAGCCCCAGCATTTATATTTTACATTCTATGAAAAGAAATATTGGTTTCTCAGAATGTTTTAACAATAAATGAAACAATATAAAATATAATTAATGTCTACTGTAATTCATGTACAGTCTTTTACAACTATTTTAAAAAATCACTGTTAAACCTTTTCATTTATTCACTATGTCCTATTTGGTAAGCACTTAAAATACTTTTAATTGATTAATACTCTGTTAAAATCCAATGCCAGTCTTTTAACTACATTATATTTCTTCTTCACCATGAGTTCTTCTTTTATGCCAAAATCACTTTAACAGAAATCATTTTCTTAAAGCGCTAAAACCCAAAATTTCCTTCACCTAAAAATGTTTTTCTGGGGGAGTCGGTTAAGCATCGGACTCAATTTCAACTCAAGTCATCTCAGGGTCCTGGAATCAAGCCCCTACATTAGCCTCCATGCTGAGCAGGGAGTCTGCTTGAGATTCTCTCTCCTTCTCCCTCTCCTCATGCTCGTGCACGCTCTCTCTCTCTCTCTCAAATAAATAAATCTTTTTTAAAAAGGTTTTTTTCTAATACTACTATAATCTTTTATCATCAGTTACACTTACTGATATGTAATGAAAAATTCTGTACAAGATGAACATAACCTATGTTCAATTCAATCAGACATAAAAATAGCAAACAAACAATAAATCTTACTGTGCCTTAAAAAATTTAGCCATTTTTGCCTCAAATTGAGATTTTTCCAGCTTAAGAAAGCACTTTCTCACTTAAATCACAGGTTACTTGGCCACATTGACTAATTATGAAACTATGGCTGTTCATTTTTAGTATGTACTATCGTCAAGATGAAGAGGTATCATATCAGCACCTTCAAAAAGTAGACCTTTCGGGGCACCTGGGTGGCTTAGTCCAGTTAAGCATCTGCCTTCAGCTCAGGTCGTGATCCCAGGGTCCTGGGATGGAGCCACATGTCTGTGAGGGGGAGTGGTCCCTTCTCAGTGGGGAGACCCCTGCTCAGCAGGGAATCTGCTTGTCCTTCTCCCTCTGCCACTCCCTCCCCATTTGCACACTCTCTTTCTCTCACTCTCCCTCTCAAATAAATGAAAATCTTACAAATAATTTTTAAAGTAGACCTTTCTATGCTATAGAGTTACATAGCTTCAAATATACGTAATCATATCACATATAGAGCTTTGGACATAGGCAAGAACATTTTTTTAAAGCATCTCAAATGAATGCTGTGTTTGAAATAATTTTTCATAAACAGTATGTCAGCTCAGGACCAATTTGAAAAGATGTTCCCAGGTCTAGAATAATCTAATAGAAAGGTCAGAAGGAAACCACAGAGTCCACTAAAATCGAGATCAGCAAACTATTTCTTGTCTTAAACATAAGCAAGTCGTTGCAAAGCAGTGATGTACTCAACTTGGTCTAGCATATTTTAAAAGTAATAGATATTAAAATAAATTTTAATATAATAGATATTTTTTTAAATTCTCATTTTTTCTTTTATTCTCCTGACATTCATGCCTCTTCTTTGTTTCCAAATATTCCTTACATTGTTTAAATTTCTCAGCACACAAACCAAATTTTTCAGACAGACTAATAACAGTTAAATATAAAGCAGTTTATCAAAATCAGTTTGGTTTGCTACATATTCATGAGATACTTCATTATAAATATTCTGAACTTCCCTTTCCGAAACTTAAGCTATTGATTTATTCGTCCTTCTATGAAATATTCTGGAACTCAAAGCATCACAATAAGACAATTTACTCCTAAGAATGGCTTCACTTTTGTCAAATATTTTAGTTATGCAAAGACCAGACTTCTGGCAAAATCAAGTAAGGAGAGTACAATGAATCCAAAAGTAAGCAAAAGGAAATGATGTTCCGAATAAGGGGAAATATCCATAAATAGGCAACTAAATGGGGTGCCTGGGTGGCTCAGTCAATTAAGCATCTGACTCTTGATTTCAGCTCAGAACGTGATCTCAGGGTTGTGAGCTCCAGGAGTGGAGAATACTTAAGATTCTCTCACTTGCTCTCTCCCTCTGCCCCATCAACCCTCACCTCATTCTTTAAAAAAAAAAAAGAAAGAAAGAAAGAAAACAAGCAACTAAAAAAAACAGTAAATAAGTCTAATGAACAAAAACCAAAACGAAGCAAATAAATAGCTATGGACTTAAAACCTCTTCATCTTCAAACTGGCTATAAACCTAAGTGAGTATCACTAAAAGTCTGGGTAGCTGAAATACAGAAGGAAGGAAGGGTGGTAGGGAAAAAGAAGGAATGAGGAAGAGAGAGAAGGGGAAAAGAAGGGGAAAGGGAGAGAGGAAAGAAAGAAAGAGAGATAAAAAGAATGCTAGGGAATTCAACAACTATTTGTATTTTCTACAAAGATGGTGTTGAAGACATTTTAAGTTACATTATATGATATCCTTTTTATGCCAAACCAGGGGAAAAAATAGCTCATAGTCACTTCATATAAAGTGCAACCTCCCTTCTCTTCATAATGTCTGACTTTCTCCATTAACGACAAAAGCTCACATTCTTTTATTCATATCACCCACCTGACTGGCCTAGCTTGTGAGTGATTTTTAATTTACTACTCTCAACCACCTCTTCTCTGACCCCTTTGAACAATATACTTTGAATTAATCTCAAGTCACACACACAAGGTGACAGCGTTCGGAAGCCCTAAGATCTAAACTAGGAAGCTAATCAGAACACGTAGAAATCAAGATTTGTACTTCACGTTACATTTATGTCTGTTACATCTTGTTTTCTTGTTTGGTTTGGTTTTGTAAATATCAGGAAAAAGACCCTGTCTTTGACATAAAGTGCTTGAAGAGTTGGGTTCAAATAAACCAGACACGTTTCCAAATTCAACCAAAACAATTATTAAAAAAAAAAATTTAAACAGAGGGAGGCAATTCCACTTCAGGATAGAGAGGTGATTGCAATAGTCTTACTGCAGCTATTGGCTTACTGCCGAGCCAGATGTGCCAAGTTATGGTGAGGGTTCACACACATACACACACAGAAACATTTTTATCAAGAGAGTGACCAGATGTCCAGCTCATCAATTTCAAGTACAAGAACTACAAAAATAAATTTCAAAGCTATTAAAATTCAGAGTAGTTTCAGGGGCAAAAACATCACTAATCACTCCTTCATGAAAACTTCTCCCATTCTCTCTTCATCACGGTTGCCATCCTCATCGCCAGCGTCACTGTGGACAACACTTATTAATTTCATTTTCTCCCTAACAGCTGAGAAACAGCACAACACACATCCGGCTCAGTCTCGTGCCTATACTGCCTTTTGGTAGAAAGTTAGCTATTTTTCTCAAGAAATGTCAGGCTGTTCAAGTGGTTTATTTATGCCATGAGCTGACTGAAATCTGGAACAGTTACATATTTTGGATTTTTTTTAAACCATTTCTGTATCATGAAAATAAAGAAATCAGCCCATCAATAGAAGAAAGAAGCATGGGTAGCCATGTTTTGCCTAAATGGTCTTCACGGGACCCTCTGTGTCAGGACAGCTCCTTTTCCTTCTGTGGTGTGGATAATTGATTGTAATTCTAGGCATTTATCAAAGAGATGTTTTTGGAATGCGTTCACTTGTAAAATCACAATGGTATAACCTAAGGAACTCGCAATTGTTTGAGGTAGTTGCCTAGTAAATACCTAAAAGAAATGAGAAGTGCTTTTGGAGGGCAAAGTCTTAGAAGACAGAAACCTATACAGTCTATAATCACATGGGTAAAAGTAATATAGGTCAAATGTTCATGATTTAGTAAAAAGTATTTGCTAACTTTATTACTGGCAATTTAGTAGAATATAGCACACTTCAGAAAATTATCTTATAGATTTTTTTAACTTGGAAAACAGCAAATGTACTTATGAGACTATGTACTTAAGAGAATCTGAGGAGAAGATGTACTTACTTTTTTTCAATTCTGTAGGGCTTAGATGAAGGCATCAGGATCCCTACCATGTCTACAGTTGTGTTTCCAACAGTAACAGAAAGTCATACATTTTGAGTTATTCAATATTTTTGCTGTTTATGTGTGACTTTTATTAAAGGTTTTTAAAATATTTATTAAGATTTTATTTATTTATTTGAGAGCGAGAGAGAGAGAGAGAGATAGCCAGAGAGAGCACAAGCAGAGTGAGAGGGAGACGCAGGCTCCCCACTGAGCAGGAAGCCTGAGTCAGGGCTTGATTCCAGGACCTTCGAGGCCACTCAAGTGCCCCCATGAGTGATTTTAATGTATAACAATTAAAAGATTATCTACTATGTATGGTACTTATTTTAAATAAGGAATTGTAGCTAAAAGTCAAGGTGACATTAAGTTAGGTTTTAATATTTTTGAAATATTTTTTTAAAGGTTTTTATTTATTTATTTTTAAAGATTTTATTTATTTGACAGAGAGAGAGAGAGAGAGATCACAAGCAGGCAGAGAGGCAGGCAGAGAGAGAGGAGGAAGCAGGCTCCCCGCTGAGCAGAGAGCCTGATGCGGGGCTCGATCCCAGGACCCTGAGATCATGACCTGAGCCGAAGGCAAAGGCTTTAACCCACTGAGCCACCCAGGCACCCTCGAAATATTTTTTTTTAATTTTATTTATTTGCTTGAATTGGGGGCAGAGGCAAACATCCCGTTCATAACAATAAGATTAGGAGGGCCAATACTGTTTCCACTTTACAATAGAGATCAGAGAGTATACCTTAGTCTCGTGTATTTGTTAAAACCTACAGAGAGTTCCAGGGATTTGTTGTCTTATCAATACCAAGAAGAGTCTGAAAAGAAAATTCTTTCAAGAACTTTGTATTACAGATCTGATACAAATCAAAAGTGATACTAATTGCTTTAAAAATCTACAAGATGCAGATTTTGTATTCGAGTATCACTGTAAAATTGCTTTAAAAATTAGCTGCCTAGATTTAAAGGGATCTTTATTGTGTTTTATTGAAGTCAGTGCACATCTTTATGTCAAGGACAACCATTTTTTACACCGGTTATTTCTTAAGTGTTTTGGTTTATGACCTCTTTAGACTCTTAAAATTTATCGAGGACCCCAAAAAGGTTTTGTGAATTTGGGTTGTATCTATTAATATTTACCATAATATAAATTAAACTGAGAAATTTTTACATCATTATCTATTCATCCATTTAAAATAATAATTCTACTCATAATTAATGATATATTTTAATGAAAAATATTTTATAAAACAATGAGAAGATGGGCATCTGGGTGGCTCAGTGGGTTAAAGCCTCTCCCTTCGGCTCAGGTCATGATCTCAGGGTCCTGGGATGGAGCCCCGCTTTGGGCTCTCTGCTCAGTAGGGAGCCTGCTTCCCCCTCTCTCTCTGCCTGCCTCTCTGCCTACTCGTGATCTCTCTCTCTCTCTCTGTCAAATAAATAAAATCTTTTTAAAAAATAAATAAAACAGTGAGAAAAATGAAAGAAGTATGTAATTGAAAACAAAGGAATATTTTTAGTCTTTATTAATAATGGTGGAAATTCTTTTGTGATAACTGCACTGAAAATGAACAAGGGGACATTTCTTAGTTTCTTAAAGATCAGTGCATTGTGGGGGCACCTGAGCGGCTCAGTCAGTTAAACGTCTGCCTTCAGCTCAGGTCATGATCCCAGGGTCCTGGGTTCAAGTCCCACACTGGGGTCCCTTCTCAGCAGGGAGCCTGCTTCTCCCTCCCCCTCTGTTCCTCCATCTGCTTGTGCTCACTCACTCTCTCTCTCAAGTAAATAAATAAAATCTTAAAAAAAAAAAAAAAAGATTAGTGCATTTTGGAATCTGAAATCCTACCAATGAACTTTTCATTCTTGCCAAATTAAATCCTTTTGGTCTGTCTTGCACATGGGACGTATCCTTTACCTATTCGTGATTTGTACCTTGCAGACCCTCTGAATGAGTTGTGGAGACTTCTAGACTATACTTTGAGAACCAATGTGATTATTTTAATATAGACAACTCATAAAACACTGCTGCATTATACACATGCCACATAAATACTATGCTTCAGGACTAAATATTACACATACAATTCACTCCTAATACTTTTTCTGCAATAAATTCTCAAGGGTTCTATAAGAGCTAACAGGGTCTTGGATTTCCAACTTCAGAGTGAAGCACCTAACTGCTGTTAAATCAGTTCACTGATTTAATAATATAATATAAAAATATTAGTGTACTACAAATTCTAGTGGTATATTAAAATGGCTTCAAGACAAGTTAAGTTATAGGATATTTTATATAATGGCACTTTTGAAGTCAATAGTCATGATTTTGATATAAAGAAAAACTCGTATAGTCTGAAAGCTGAGCAGTTTGGGATGATGAACAGCCCACCAGATGCAATGAAATTAAAATAAGAGGTTCCTATTAATTTATGTCAAGGGGGTTTGTTTTTTGTGTTTTTTTTTTGTTTTGTTTTGTTTTGTTTTTTTACCAGTAGATGAGGAATCCCAACCTCCATTCAGAAGTTAAGATCATTTCTTTCATTTCTTTAGGTGCTAGGAATATCATTTAAAAATGAGCAAAATGAGGATTCTGATGAGGGGTGGGAAGAGATCAGAACAAGTGTTTGCAAAACCAAAAGCAGCAGCCCAAAGATGAAGCTCAAATTAAAGGCAGTAGAAAGTGGAAGGGCCCAAGAAAGTTACTCATGCATGGAAGGGATTCAGAAAAGTCTCAGTCAGGAATGGGTCTTCTTACAAGGGACTTCCCAGAGGACAATGACCAGAAGCTAATATGATTCATGGTAGGTTGAGATCTGGGTGGCTAGAGAGAGCTATCCAAGACTACAGATAGGTTCATATATATACCTCTAACTGTAGTCAGATATACCTGTGACTACATTTATATGGCTTTCCATACTGAAGAATGACAACTTTTTTACTCCATGGTCAAGTCAACTTTTCAATTGTGTCCAACTTTAACAGAAGCAATGATCTATCACAAATGCATTCTCCTGTCTGAAGACTTTCCTGGCATCCTCAAGACACATAACCGCTTACTTACCGCTTTGTAAACTTAAAATAGAAACTTAATCTTTTCCTTTGATATAGGTTATTGTCATTTATTATACAGCTACACTCTTGCAAGTAGGTATGTCTTATTCATTGTTTATCCCAACCAGCTAATATAGTACCTGCCACATACTAGGCATTAGATAATTGTACCGATTATTTATTCAATAAATAAATGCCCAATTAAGAGTTAAAAGCTGTTTCAGGGTTTTTTGTTCTTGTCACTTTTTGGTTTTGTACTTTCCTTCTAATGCTTTATTTTAAAATGCTAAATTACTGCTCATATTGTTCCAAAATAAGTTTTGAATTTTCCTTTTTTTTTTTTCCTTTTATTCTCAATGCATTGGATTTCAAAATACTAAAAACTCCAAAGCCTCAGCAGAGGGACAGGAGAGAGTACAGAGGAGGAGGAAAAAAATAAGAACAAAAAACTTTAAAACCTGCTACACAACCTCTTGTAGATTCTCCTCAATCTACCATCCTTACAGCCTTTATCCCCGAGGTACCCACTGTGCTGGAATTTACATACGTGTGGAAGAAGAAAGCTCAAACATAGCCGGATAGTGACTGATGGGCTGTACTTGGTGATTTTTCTTTTTGTCTTTTATTTTCAGCTACCGAAAGAGCATCATGCTGTATCTCCACTTCAGTTGCATGACCTTGGGCAAATCATGCCTCTAAATGATAATAATATTTTCCTCTTCGGGCTGTTGGGTGAATTTGGCAATATATATATATATAGAAAGCACCTGGCTCACGGTAAGTATTTAATATATCATCGGGCCTTTTTCTACACCTTCACCTATTATCGGGCTAGCCCCAAACACCATTCTTTCTACCTTAAACCACTGCAATAGTTCCTAAATAACCTTCCTCATTCCACGCATGCCCCCCACGTTCCACAGAGCAACCCCAGAGAGGCTTCTTACGGTGTAAATCCCATAAATCACCCTGTTGCTCCATCCAATGGCCCCCTCTGCCTGTTAAGGCTGACAGGGCAGGCGCCACTCACGGGTCAATGTCATCTCTCTGCCATTCCTACCGCCGGCCTCCAAAGGGGTCCTTGAACATGCCAAGCACACTCTGACTTCGGAGCCTTGCTAGACCTGAAAACCCACTGCCTGGAGCGCTCTTCTCTTCACTTCTCACCCTTGACTTCAACGGTCCGCTCGAACACCCCTTACTGGCCCGCATTAGCAGCCTCTCGCAGCCCCACTCCATCGTTACTCATCCAGGTTCTAGGGCAGTGCCCGGTACGGAGGGACCCTCAAAACTATTTGCTAAATAAATAAATATATTATTGGTAATAATTTCTAAAATTCCCAGGTAGCGTGCGGCAGAATTATGAAATCATGGAGAAACATTCTTCCTTACCTTAAATTTAAAAATAAGAACAGCTTTTATTACCTGGGCACGTATTTACTATACACAAGGCATTAACTCATTTGGTCTTCCTACAAAACATAAAATAGAGGTAGAATCACAGTCCCTATTCAGCAGGTGAAAAAGCCGAGGTTCAGCCAGTTATTTAACTATAATGGTAAATAATGGTCTGGTTTTAAACTCCGGCATTCCCGATCCAGAGACTATCTCAATCACACACTAATTTCCAAAAGGAACTTCCCAACGAAAATATCCTGGTCTCATCACAACATTCATTTTCTTGTAGGGTTCATAAAATCATTTTGATCTACTGTTACTATGTGTTAAATGATTTGTTACAATTCAAAGAGCATTTTTTCCTGTCATGTTCGGATGGGTAAGAAATAAGACAGGACCTATTTCTCAGTCAGCCCACACCTGATAGTTCATAAAGGTCTGAGAAGATGTAGCTCCCTGTCTTAACAGCAACTGTGTGAACTACTCCTGTTCATCAATCACGTAGAGGCTGTTTACTCGTCCCCAGGCCATATCTCTCTCCCCCCACCCGTGTCATCTGGGGCTTCCCCTCAGCAGAGCTAAAATGTGCAACGACAGATGAAATTTCTGCTTCTATTTGGATGTGAAATTCAAAGCTAAGTTGGAATGTCCCACTGTTGGAAAACAAACTTAGATCACTAATGAAGCACAAAGTTTCTGCTTGATAAAACCATCCAATGTAAAAAGACGTCAACAGCTGATCATCGCAACAAAAATTAATACCGAGAATTATTCAAAAAGTGTTCCCTTTCTCTCTTAACTTACCCTATTTTCTCATTTATACATTATATGTTGTCTAAGTGGCCTTGCTATACTTTGCTGAGAAAGTGGGTTAAATGTAGAAAACAAACTGACAGGAAAAAAATGGAAGGAACAGTAAGAATTACAAACAAAAGTGTTTACATAATATACAATACACAATACACACTCTGCTGATTATGGAATTAAGTCACTGTGGACCCACCTAGGAAATAAGGGAAGAAATGCTAAAGAATTAAGAAGTAGGCTTTTTTTATTTGTTTGCCGCTGAAAAACATAGCCGAGTGACTTATCTCCTTTGAACTTCAATAAACTCACTATAAAATGAAACAAACTGCCAAGATTTCCCTTAACTCAAGTTCACTGAAGAACAGTGCTGACTGAGATTCATGAACCACTTACCAGCATTAGATTCTGGGGTTTCATCAATTTCTAAAAACCATTCACAAAATTTTGTGTATGTGTGTATATATCAATTTTTCGATCTCCCACCAATTTTTCAAGGGAATCCATGACTTAACAGAGGTTTAGAAAAAGACTATTCAATATAATTTAACAAAAAAGTTGATACTTGTATTTCATATGCACACATACACAAATATATGGAAGGACATCTTAAGACATGCAATCAAGCCTTTCCTTTGGGGAAATAGCCATCCTACATAAAGGAACGTAAACCCATCCTCTATCTAAACTGCTGCCTTTACCAACATGTTTAGTAAACATGTGGTGTTTCTTCTGATAATTATCCTCTTTTAACATGAGGGTATTTCTAAAATGGCTTTTAATTGACAACCTATGCATATTAATTAAGGCTTTCCATACAAATGGAGACTTGGGGTAGGATTAATGTCTGTAAAGAAACTAAATGCTATTCAAATTATCATTCACACATCCATCAAAATAAAACCAATTCTGGAAATGTAAAATATGTGTTAGGAAACCCAACATAATTCTACTTTAACATGGTTTTCATACCAAATATTGAACTATTATTTCTTTAATGTGTCCCAGGTAGTTAGTTGTTTAGTTGGCTTATAGGCAATCAGCTCTTCTCTGACAGGTGAGTAGCAGTCTCCTTGATGGCCAAGTAACTTTCTTAAACCAAAGACGCGTTGGTTCTCATTGATTCACAGAAGTGCTTATAGCTGAAAATACTATCACCAGTATGACCACAGCCATGTCATTTACTGAGGGCTGACTCACACTCTGCTAGACTTCTCATTTTCTCATTTGTCCTCACAACAACCCTTCAAGACAGAGACTGAACTGCATTTTAGATGAGGTAAGCAAGTATCACCGAGACCTGCTTTCTGAAATGGTTCTTCCTAATGCCCATTCTTTTCATTGAAAGGGAAGAACTGATTTAACTTCTCAGGCAGGTGTGCAGGCTCTGAGACACTCTGTCATCTTGCTAGCATATTGGCTCTTCAGAGGGATCGATTAAAAAGCAATTGAGCTACCGGACCAACAAAGTAGGCTTCCTGAGTAAGGACGAGGAAGGAACTCACTCAATCATCCATTATATTAGAAATTAGAACAGATCCATAGACCAAAAAAAAGCAATTAATATCATAAAGGAAAAAGAAATATAGGATTCAGAGGCTTAACTCTCTAACTATATACCTGGAAAGTATCTTACTATTTTGTATCCTTCAATTAAACCCCAAATAGCATGTTTTTATATACTTTGTTAATGTACTGAATATTTTCAACACACCTTCTAAATGAAGGATCATTTGAGCCAGACACAGTGTTATAGTTTAACTTGTAATATAAAAATGGTCTTAAAAGGCCCTCCCTTCGCATTATATAAAATAAATATCATTTTTATTTGTGCAAGGACAGTGGACAACTTTAAGCTCCCTTATTACTTTTTACCTTCTCAAAATCCATGTTAATAATTAAAAATATATTCTTTTAAAATCTGGGATACAGAGTAAGAAAGTTGAAAGATGTTGCTAAAGAGGTCAGTATAGCCTTCAGATATAAATACTTGAAAAAGTAGTAAAACATCCATTCTGCCACTTAGGGAGAAGAAATTTATTAATTCTAAATGAGCTGTGGACCTTCAGCCTAAAAGAACCTGGTGCAGGCTAAGAGAAATTGAAAATTAGTCAGCTGAAACTATTGTCGTGGTCTTAAATGACTCACGGAAAAGAGCAAAGGGGCTTTAAGACCTGAGATACGCAAGTGCAACTAGTCTTCTGAAAGGGAAAATAAAGTGTATAAACGACAGAGTTGAGAGTTTGCTAATACTTCTGGACCAGGCTCTAAGGTGATGGGTTTGGAGCCCTGAGGAGATAGAGTCCAACATGAGGTTAGTGACTGGCTAAGCAAGCTATTAAAATCTCTTTCAAGCCTAAAATTACAGATGTATCCATAACAGGGACTTGCTTTGGCTTCTTGGGATAAGCATGTCCTTAGAATGATGATGGGAAATTCACGAGATTAGTGCAGTTTAATAAAAACATCACATGAAAGCGTACAGCCTGGTGGTTCAGAAGGATTCCTCCAGATTTCATTAGACCAGCTTGCGGTACTTTTTCCAGATCCATCATTCCTCACCTCAAGTCTTGAGACCAGATAGTTTAGAATTTTTCTTTTTTCTTTAAACTTTAGAAAGGAACTATGATGGATATTCTGTATATTATATTAACATCTCCAGCACCTGGTAACCAAACATAGTGACCTGTCGGAATATTCACACCAAATAGGATAAACAAAGGGCTACGGATAGTCTAACTTCAGTGTAAGTCAGATTCTGTCTCTGTAAATAAGGACTCACATACCTCTACTTGTGGAACTTTAGATAAATTATTAAATTACTATAGGCAAGTTATTTAACTACTATGACCTCCAGTTTCCTCATCTTCAAAAGAAAGATAATCACATCAACTATCTCATAGGATGCTGGTGATAATTTTAAGATATCTAAAACACTCCACAGAATACCAGGAACAACCAGTTAAAATGATATAGATACACAGATACAGATATTCATTTTATAACCTTTGCTCTAAACCACTGGATCTCAACATGAACCACACAGTAAAATCACAACATCTTAAACAACAACAACAAAAATAGCAGTACCTGGGCCCTACACCTTACCAATTATACTGGATTCTATGTCTGCTGGTAGGGAGAGTACCATGTACCATGTTGAGTCAGATTAGGAACCACTGTCCCAAATATATGGTCACAGACAATCCACACTTTTTGGTGTGTGCATGTAGCATTTAAAGGCTATTTCTGAACAAACTCACCCTCAAGAAAAGGAATGTCCAGTTGTTGAACAAGATATGCCCACCGCTTCATATAAATAAACTGTCTTTCCATTATAAATCCCTTACATAAGTTCAGTAGATATGGTTTTAGATTAGTGAGGTAGGTATTTTCTCATACCCTACTACTGTGGGGAGAACTGACAGATCACAAGTCTAGCACCCAAAACAGAAGCCATCAAGACTTCAATCCAAAGTATACCAAATGTGAGATTCTGACAGAACATGTCACAAGCGTAGCTTGTCTACTGATTCCACTTCCACATGGTTCGTTCTACGATGACACTGCACAGCCAAACGCACTGCTCAGACTGTAGAGCACAACAGAACTCTGACCCACAACTTCTTTTTTTTTTTTTTTTTAAAGATTTTATTTATTTATTTGACAGAAAGGAGAGAGATCACAAGTAGGCAGAGAGGCAGGCAGAGAGAGAGGGGGAAACAGGCTCCCCGCTGAGCAGAGAGCCCGATGCAGGGCTCGATCCCAGGACCCTGAGATCATGACCTGAGCCAAAGGCAGGGGCTTTAACCCACGGAGCCATCCAGGTGCCCCTGACCCACAACTTCTGAAGCGACCAATGTGGGAGGCCAACCCACAACTCCACAGCAACTTGCCCAGGACTAACAGAACTTGGTCCAAGACCGCCAACTTCTCAGGTTTTTGTTTGTTTTGTGTTTGTTTGTTGCTTTCACACTGGCTTCTAACTCAGGGCAAACCAGAGAAAGACAATTATGCTCCAACCAATCACATAAGACGCCCCCCTTCTGGCCAGCCCACCGCCCGCCATGCGATGTTTCCATGCCAACATCCTCCAGCCACAGCACAACTGAAGTCTATGCTTCCCAGTTCCTGCCTTACCTATAAGTGTCTGCCCATTGCCAGCGATGGTGGCTGCTAAAGGGAGTTCTGAATAAAGAGCCTCTGTTTTTGTTGGTGGTGGTATGATTCTTCATTTATTTCCACAAACAACATAATAGACAAGGAACATGGATATCAGGAGGACAGCTCCATCTCCTGTTACATTTTTCCAACCAGTCACTTACTTTGTTAATTTTTAAACTCTGTGTTGAAGTATAACATCGTAAAAAAAAAAAAAAAAAACTGTCAAAATCAGCGAATTTTCACACACTCAAGTTCATGTAACTAGGAGCCCCCAAACACCCTCTTTTGAGTCTCCCCAAAAAGAGCAACCCTTGTGTTAATACCATTGAGTAGTTTTGTTTTATAGTTTACTGATAGTGAATCAGAGAACAGTATCTATATTTGGTGTCCAGCTTCCTTTGCTCAACGTGGTGAATTTTCGAACTTTTGCCGGTTTGCACTGCCATGTGATATTCCAGGGTAATAAAAGTACCACAACTTAAGTTCCCATTTTATGACTGATGGGCATTTGGGTTGTTTCTACCTTGGGGCTATTAAAAATAATGCTACTATGAACACTCTACTGCGTGTGTTTTGGCAATTTACATATTTCTGCTAGGAATGTATCTAAGAGTGAAGGATGATAGTGTATGCATGTGCTTCACTTGGATAGATACAAAAATTATTCTTTAATAATAATAATAAAAAGCCAACCTCGTATTTTCTACTGTGCTGTTATTTTTTTAAACCATATTTTTTTCCCAAGGGGGGGGATCCACAGATATTATGCCAGTTTTACTTCTAGAAAAATATAGGCTATGAGAAATGTAATTTACATCTACTGGAAATATATATATATCTGAGAACACCAGTGTAATAAAGTATTCTTGGCTTTCTTTCTGTGTCGTATAAAAAGAGAAAGAAGTTGCTTGCATTTTACAGAGCCTTGAAATTAAACAGGACAAACTTCTCACTTATATAAACTGCCTGAGGCAGGGACCCGGCCAGATGTGTCTTCATATCCCCTCCATCGGTACCTCAGGTACATAGGAGGCTCTGGCTGAATGTGGAATAAATGAATCCTCAAAAAGCCATGTCAGCAAATGTTCCCCTTGAAATGTTCTTTTAATGAGGTGGTAGGACAGTTGATAAAATTCATAAAATCTGCCTTCCTAACCCTCCCTTTGTTGTTTCTGCTTCTAGCTCTAGAGCACAGGGCCAAGAACATGTAGACAGGCCGTGCCCCTCTGTGGGAGGCTGAGAAGGGCCTGAACCAGAAAAGAGAGGAAGGTAAATGTTTACCTTTTACACCCTCTGCCTCCACAGACTGCTCGCCTATGCATTCACATAGGTGCCCTCAGCCCTAAGGCCAGACGAAGCGATATTCTGCTGTATGTGGTTAGAACTAGAGTTGAGCCCAAAAAGGGATAATAGCAAAACACAGGTTAGTCACCAAACCTGGAAGCTTCCAGAAATCATAGCATGTTCATAGTCGTTGTTCCATGAACTGTGCTTATAAAATAATTTACATTTACCTTTAAATATACTAAGAAATATTTAGGTCTAATTTCAGCGCTCTCTTTTGAAGAGAACCAAACACAGGATTCCATGGCAAACATCTGAATTTTGCAAGATTTTAATATACTGCCTTTAAAAAAAAGTTACATTGTACGGTAAACAGAAACCAGTATGCGGGGGAAAAATGTTCTTGGTCTAATTAAAAAACAACTGCTCTTATTTTCATTCTGTACTCGCTCCCTCTCCCTCTCCACCTCACCTTATCCCAAAGGTAAAGAACAAAATTATAACATTAAAGGAACATTATCACTCCAATTCTACCACCTTAATTCAAGAGATGTTTACATGTTCCTAATTGTTATAAAGTCTTTGCTCAATTTTGTTTAAGTATAAAAATAACAGTAATCATGACATGCACAGACTTCTTAAATTTTACTTTTATCCACGGAGACAAACACTTCAAAGTAATTGTTTTTAGATTATATAGTACTCTACCCATCAGATAAATTTGAATTCTAACTACTCTACTGTCGTGTGATATCCAGGCCACAATCCTTTACTCTTCCGTATTTGTGACTTTGCAACCTTATTTCTATTCTTCCAATTATTTCTTGAGGATACAGACCCAGCAAAAGGAGTTCAACAGGAATGAACGTATTTATTGTTTCTAAGATAATTTTGTCAGTTTTACAAATTAAACAGTCACAGAATTAAAATGTAAAACTAAGTAGCAGATGAAATTAGAATACCATCGTCATTTAGCCCATTCCCACATCACAATGATAAATGCCATCTACACCATAGAGATTTTTTTCATCTGGCTAATGCTCTCATAAAATGATGCATATTTCAAAGTAACAAATGTTCATTTCTTTGTATTGCCAGAAAGCCAGAAAACCCATCCATTTCCAACAGCACACTGAGGTAAGATCCCCATGGAGGAAAAAGAAAAACAAAAGCAAACAAACAAAAAAAACTAAAAAAAAATTAACTTTTACTGAAAACATATCCAGTGCCACACCTTATGCAGGAGACTTTCTCATGTGTCATCTACTTTAAGGCTGACAATTACATAGTAACTGCTTCTGTTTTTACAAAATTCAGGGAAAAGCACAGGCCACATTGTTTCTACTGCAACAGCCCAAAGACATAAGAAAGAAATTACCAAACTAATTATAAAGATGCTTCAAGACCACTTTCAAGCACAAGTGTTGGAACATGTAAAATCAGTCAGGTGCTGGGAAATCCAAATAAGAGGCACTGGCAGATAAAAAAAAAAAAAAAAAAAAAAAATCAGTCAGGTAACTTCTTATGACACACAATCATTTAAGTGGCCACATAGAAGAGAAATTTCTCTTTCCTGACTGAGCTAATTATAAGGGGGAAAAGTACTTTGTAAAATCTATTTTAGGTGAAAAAAGGTATTCTAAAGCATCTTAGAGTGAATTCTGTAAAGAAGTATGTTTCAAAGTACATTTTTAACCTCAACAGGTCATTATTTTCATAACACGACCAATTCTAGAATTGTGTATAGGTGTTCGCAACTTTTTTTCCTAATTTAACTTACTGTTGAAAATAGTA
>CM053614.1:68627347-68673144 GCA_028646535.1 Procyon lotor | reverse complement strand
AAAAAATATCATGACTTGAACAAGGTAAAAGTTCTCATATGGAGCACTTAAATCAAAAAGATAGAAATTACTACCATTCCACAAACATCCCTTTGTGCTCTACCTTCTAACACCAGAGGTGAGTTTTGCCTTCCCAGATGTTTTTTAATCTAGCAAAGCTCTGATAAATTTGTTGTGACCTTTATTGAAGTATTCATTTAATTTCTGCTAGCTCTTCCATTTCTTCACTGAAGAGACAAGTTTATCCCATGAGATCACGGAAAGTGAACCTGATGAAAATAGCAATATCAAACTGGCACTGATTGAGACAGACTTTGAATGTCTATCATTGGCACACACTATACATTACAAGACCCTTATTTCCTCTCCACTCTTAACAACCACATCAAAGCCAAAGAGACTGTTTCACTAAAACAACTCAGAGAGAGTAGTTGTATTTGCATAACATGATTTATTTCTTAGTTCACTACCATCTGTTTTCATATTTTAAGTAGAAAGGTTTATACATAAAACAATCTTATATAATACTCACAAGCTATTTTAAAGAGCAATTGGCCCAAATCCAGATTATTTTTTCTATGTATATAAAGTTGTTTTCAAAAAGTAGGATGTAAACTCTCCATCAGTATTTTTTCAGTAGGAATCATTTAAGTCTTATCACAGTGGTGATAATGAAAACTGTTCCATTTATAATGCATTAATTGAAATATGCATAAAGACATATACATTCCGATATCAAATGTTTTAATCTCTAAAGAGAACATAAAACATATACTGAACACAGGAGAAAAAGAAAACTTTAAAAATTTAATTAATGTTTATTTTCTCTGAACTGATCAAGATTCTTTTCCTAATCAAGAGTAAAATAGAATTATGTGAGAAACTAGATAATTATTTTAATAAAAATGTTAGGATTTAATTACCAAAAGCATACATACATATAATATAGGCTGGTTCATATCCTATACTATCTTAATAGGTTTTACGTATTAAGTGAAACTTAGTTAACAAATTCAGCATCATAAGAGACATACTTATTTTAACTGCTTATTAACACATCTGCACTAAAATGTCATAGAGGCTGGAGGAGGGAAAGTAATGATTTCAAATATTTTATTTACATAAACCCGACCATTTACTTACCTAAAATATTAGATATTTGACCATACATTATATTTTCAATGAATTGATGTCTTTATTATATATTAGACTATTCTGTGCTTTTCGAAATCATAGCCTTGGAATTTTCAACAATACCATTTTAGAAAAAGATAACTATTCTTCAACCTTGGGAATTTTACATTAGTTGACCACAAGGGGGCCATAACTATCTTTGAATTTTTTAGACAACCCAACTAGCAGAGAAAACTGAAAATGGACCCAATCAACTCATGAAAAGGAAGTAGTTAACATAAGAAAACATTTATTAACGTAAAAAGATGATTGTTGAAAGTGAAATGAATATGAATTACCTCGGTTTGTCCCATATATGCTGTGCATTTGAAAAGACAAACTTTTTCCTACTTCTCTTTCCAAAACAGGGATACCCCTGTACCTTCTGGACTAATAACAGATCTTTAAATATTTAGTATTCAGTATTAAGTATGATGGTTTATGAGAATTACTCATAAAGATGTAATTTTTCTTTTTTTTTTTAAGATTTTATTTATTTATTGGAGAGAGCAAGAGACAGCACCCACGAGAGGGGGGAAGAGAGAGAGAGAACATGCAAGAGAGGGGAGAAGGGCAGGTGGAGGGAGAAGCAGAAATCCTGCTGGGCAGGGATCCTGATGTGGGACTTGATCCCAGGACGCTAGGATCATGACCTGAGCCGAAGGCACTTGCTTAACTGACTGAGCCACTCAGACGCCCCAGAGATATAATTTTTCAGAGGTCACAACTTGACAATTAATCTCTACCCAAAACCTAACTCAGTGATCATGGTGATGATCATGATCAACTCGTGACCATGATCATGGTGAAATGAGAATGAGTAAAATTTCCAAAACATGGCCACCAGGCTAAAGTGGTATGTTTTAATTCTATTCCTCTATCTTTCATTAAAATTACTCACAAAACAGGTAGAATGGTAAAATCTAGAAAGCAACTAAACACTGTGTTCACATATTCTCTATGTTACAATGGGCAAAAATCAACTCTTTCCTCTGCAGATAAAAATATTATAACGGTGATCTTCTCCTTAAAGAAACATTCTGAACCAGTGCTAATGTAAGACGGAACTAAACCAATTTTCTTTTATCCTTTAGCTAGCTCTAGAGAAGATGTGATCTGGCACAGCAAAGGGAAATGGACTTTCCCTGGCAACATTACGGCAACATCGCGAATTGCCTAGATCGAATGATCCTTTAATTGCCAATAACTCATTCTATGATCACACTTTAAGTTTCGTGATACCAGAAAAGTGAGGTGTTGATGAAGATGATGATGATGAAGATGATGATGATGATGATGATGATGATGATGATGATGATGTCATGATATTACGTAACAGCTGGAATAACTAAAAATTAGTCATCTTAAGAATACTGATTGATCGGGGCGCCTCGGTGGCTCAGTGGGTTAAAGCCTGTGTCTTCGGCTCAGGTCATGATCTCAGGGTCCTGGGATTGAGACCTGCTTTGCTTCAGGCTCTCTGCTCAGCAGGGAGCCTGCTTCCCCTCCTTTCTCTGCCTGCCCTCTGCCTACTTGTGATCTCTCTGTGTCAAATAAATAAATAAAATCTTTAAAAAAAAAAAAAGAATACTGATTACTCTACTGATGACAGTTCTAACAGTATCATTTATATTCATACTCATGGTTTCATAATGTTTGAATTCATTTCATTTTTCTAGGTTTTACCTAAAATGTCAAGGAACAATGCCAAACCACTCTGGTGGCTGGATACTAGAGTCTGGAGCAATAGTGTCATAACCAGTCAATGCGCCACAGATAAGGGGACAAGACTGGACTGTGTGCATTCCTAAAATGTCACTGTAGATGAAGTCCAATGACGTCTCTGTACTAAACAAATGAGATTTGTTGGGGCACCTGGGTGGTTCAGTGGGTTAAAGCCTCTGCCTTCGGCTCAGGTCATGATCTCAGGGTCCTGGGATCGAGCCCCGCATCGGGCCCTCTGCTCAGCAGGGAGCCTGCTTCTCCCTCTCTCTCTGCTTGCCTCTCTGCCTACTTGTGATCTCTCTCTCTCTCCCTGTCAAATAAATAAATAAAATCTTTTAAAAAAAGAAAAAGAAACTCCTAGCAAGTTACCAGATAAATCTCCAATTACAGAAAGTAAAAACCAAGTCCCCAGGCAAGAATGTTTTTTTTCCTACACAGCTTTTAAGAGGCTCTGGATCCATACTGCAGCACAGGCTCATTCTCTCCAAAAGGCAAACAGAAACAATGTGATTCCAAGAGCCAACCTGAATTAAAAACAGTGGTGATCAATAGTGTACTTGGCATCTGTATTCCAAACTGGTAGGTACTCCAGGCATGCATAACTAATGCACAGTCTTTCCTATTTGTTTTTCAAAAGACCTTCAACAAGTTGCACTTGACATTCACAAAAGTGCACATTCTCTGTGATGCTAGTTCTCTCTTTAGTTTTAAATTAATTGTGACATTCATAATTTAATCTCTACACTAACCAACTGCATATCAGAAAAAAAACTGACTTGGAGTAAGCATTTTCTTCATTGATTTAAATTAGAATGAGGAATTCAAACAATGGTATTAGCAGCTTTTGTTCCTTGCTTTTTAGTAAACTTTCTTACATTGAACTATTTCTAAAAGTATCTAACTTGATACAACACAAGTGGAAGAAAAACCTTAGTATTTTTAAGTTCTATTTGACTGATCTGTTCTGATCTATTTGACTGATCCCTCCCCAACCCCCATCTCCCCACCCCTCCATCTCCCTACCCCTCCATCTCCCCACCCCTCCATCTCCAGAGGGGGCAGAGGGCAAGCAGACTCCCCACTGAGTACCGATTCCAGGATCCCAGGACACTAGAATCCTGACATGAGCCAAAGTCAAAGACTTAGCCAGTTGAGCCACCCAGGCGTCCCTGAGTGATATGTTCTTAATAATATTTCCTCACAGCATTTCATGCCATAAAACAGCCTAACCATCTACAGAAGGTGATTTTTATTCTAAGTTTTGAAACTGTATATTGAGAGCCAAATAAATTAATAAATAATCCAATGAGCAATATCTTGTTTAAGGAGACCTGCTTCCTCCACAAATGCTGGACCCACTTACATTTCTACCTGGGTATTTTAGTACAGTTATAAATAAAATTGTTCTTTATTTTAATGGTCCACCTAAATCATATACTAGCAGCAGTAAAAATAAAACTTACTGCACTAATTCTATGGCGCAGTTAATGTACATTAAAATAACTTTTTCTAACAGCTCTTCCCTTATGTTATAAACCCTAAAAACTTTTCAGGTCTCTGCATGCTTTAGAAAATTCCACATACAAATACTCCTTTCCTTTCTTCTTTCTCTCTCTCTCTTTTTTTTTTAATATATGGTAAGGTCAGAAACTGAACAGAAAATCTATACCTAACATTTATTTTTTTTTATTTTATGTATTTATTTGTGAGACAGAAAGAGAGAAGAACATGCACAAGCAGAAGGAAAGGCAGAGGGAGAAGCAGGTTCCATGCGGAGCAAGGGGCCCAATGCAAGACTCGATCCCAGGACCCTGGGATCATGACCTGAGCCGAAGGTACATGCTTAACCCACTGAGCCAACAAAGTGACCCAATATCTAATATTTCTAAAACTAGCTTGGTGAATTTTTACTGACACAAGATACCAGAGTTGCATGTGTTATTGGCAAAACATCAGACATACACACACAAACACACAGAAAACACAAAAACACATATTTCTGTTCTGGTTTATTGTTGTTATTGTTATTTTTTCCCCCTATCTTTGGCTAGTTCCCCCTCCCCCACTGGTATTATCATGTAGAAATAGGTTGTCTCAAGTCTCACTCATTTCAGTACTTTGTATTTTACAACCGTATCATGACCACTCATTAATCTTAATATTTCAGTCTCCAATGGGATTATCGTTCGAATGCAAAGCAACTGCTGGTGCAGTTGGTGACTTAACGAGAAATTAAAGATGTCAACTACAGAATAGAAGATCCAAGGCACACTTAGAATGATGGAAACATTACTTGCTACTACTGTCACTGATAAGTGTTTATAGTTAAATAGTAGTACCTTTTCAAACACTACCTCCTATAGAGTTCATTCTATCAACCATCCTACACTTGGAGAGACAGGTACTATCTTCCTTTTGTGGTTGACAGAACTGAAAGGCAGATGTCCTGAAATCTCTCACATAGTAAATCACAGAACAAATTTATACTGAAGAAGAGAATAGGATTCAGGGTGGTCTGTATTTTAGCCCAGGGCCCAACCACTATCTAACATGTGGCAGAAGCTGCATTTTCTTGTGTTCTCCATTAGCAAGTGGACTCAGACTAACCTTCTGAACAAGTTCTTACTTTTGACACCTCAATTCACTTAAGTCCAATCAAAAAGGAAAGCAGCAGGATTACATCAAAGCAGCAGGATTACATCACACCAGTAGTCATTTCCAAATGCGTACTGGAGCTATTCATTAGTCATATGAGGGTCAGTCCAAAGAAAATCAGGTCTGAAGAGAAAGCCTCAGTGACTTGAAAATACTTTGAAAATGGACTTGAAAGGGCCTCAGAGTCTGAAGTCTTCAATTTTAACATGTACTAGAGGCCAGGCCCTAACATGGTAGTAGTCTATGACCACACAACTAGCAGCCAGGTAGGAACACATTAGTGCCTCCTCTGGGGTGATATCCATAACCTTTATGAATTTTTTTGATCATCTAAATATATTGGAGTCTGTCCCTTGTAGAGCTTAGTAACTGTGAATCGGGAGAATAAATAACAAAGAATAAATAATTATGTGGAGGGCTCTGTCATCCAACCTGTCAGTAGCTGGTCTATGGTGCCCATCAGGCACCTCCAAGGGTCCAAGGCTCATAGGCCCACTACACATTCGTGCATGTTTCATGTTTTTCTCTAGCCTCTCTTTTCTGTTGTTCACTAGGAATATGATATGAAATTTTGAGACATCCATTAGATATAAGAGAGTGGGCCTCTGTATTAAGGTTAATTTGAATGAAAAAATACATATTGAAAACAAATTAAGGAAGTGTCTTCAGTAGGTCTGACTTATCTAAAGATCATCTCTAACACCCTTAAGGAGGGTGACTATAAATCACGTTTACACTTGTCTAACAGGAAATGCCCACAGAAGTGCCCAAGTAGGATCTCCTGACGTTCTCAGATCCCAGAAAATGAGAGGTACTTAAAGAATGTTGTGGAACAAATGACCTGCCGATTGTCAACAAAGAGCCAGTGGCCATGGGTCCTTAGCAGTGAAAGTTCTCCCTAGTGAGAAGTTGTTTCACCTCTGGCCTTAGTCAGTTTATACTCCCAGGGCCTAGATTTTTAAAATCCAATGTGATCCCTTAAATTCCCTCAGTTGCTGCCTGTCATTTTCAAGAAAAATCCCAAATTGTCTAACATGGGATTCTGTGTTGCTACCCAAGAGACAGAAGAAAATGATTTCTTCTGTGGGGTTTCTCTATTTCCACCAAATTACTTTCTTTTTGCTTCCAAACATGTTTTACATTCATCATTCCCCAGGGCAGGCAGTAACAGTACCATTCTCACTCCTGGCCCGAGATAGGCAACCACTCTTTCTGTCAACACAATCCTAAGAGCCATAGCCATTATCAACTGTAGACTACATCTCTGTTTGCTAGAAGAGTGTATGGGTTCTTTGACAAGAGGAATCTTTAAAAAAAAAAAAAAAAAAAATTTTATTATTTATTTGAGAGAGCACAAGTAAGGGGAGTAGCGGAGGTAGAGGGAGAAGCAGACTCTCCAACGAGCCCGATATGGGACTCGATCCCAGGATCCTGGAATCAGAACCTGACCCAAATGCTTAACCGATTGAACCAACCAGGCATCCTAGACAGTCTAGGCAACCTACACACTTTCGTATCTTCAGTGCTATCATTGTTTCTCTTATACAATAGACGTTCATTAAATGCTTGTTAAACTGAAACATTAAATAATGCCAAGCATGTAGTTGGCTCCGATGGATCTGTCTTTGTTGACAGACTAGATGTTGCTTGAAGATAAACATGGCAATTGAATCCATTCATCTTATTCTCAAAACTCATTATAATATCTGACACATGACAGATGTGCCAAAAAAAAAAACTTTGTCAAATGAAAAAAAAGTCACTGAGTAGATGAATGATGTATTAAGATATGGACATTTTGAGAGAAGTAAAATATTACTAAGTAATATATTCTTAGGAGGTTCCTTATAATAGGTTGGGAGCCAAAATACTCAACTGGTAGAAAGGAAACAGCAATGCAGGGGAGGTTCTAGTAATGACTATTTTAATTTTTACAAGAGTATTTTAGTTATATCCATTACTTTTTCCTCTTTACCCTAATATCTTTAAGAGCAAAAGAATGAATTTAGAAATACTACCATGTCAGGAAAACAAAAGATGTTAGAGAAGATTCTGCTAGTAGAAACCTAGATTTTCATGTGCCTAAATGAAAGTAACAAATAAAGCCATGCATGGGCCTAATGTGATAAATTTAGAGTATGTTCTAATAAAAGATGAAGTCTATGTGAAGACACCACAAGGGAAATAAAATTTTAGCACTATTCAATCATGATTCAATGGACCAATAATTTGAAATATTCAGTAGACCTAATTCCCTCCTCAAAAAACCCACTGCTATTGTGATGCCTCCTTTGTTTCTTCCAAGTTTCTCATTAGTAATGATATCAGTAGGAGCTAAAAATAATTGTGCTACCTGCTATCTTTCTTCTAGTAAATGTACTCTTCTCTTTAATGCATGTTAATGTAAAGCTTTTTACTACCAAAAAAAAGATAAAGAGTAATATTCCCAATATCCATTATAAAGATATCAAAACCTATGTTGTTAAAGTCAATGCCAGAGTTTCCATAGAGTACAACTAAGTCTGTCTCTTTTTTTTTTTATTAGGAGCCAACTGCATCATCATAATTTGTTTTTGTTTTGTTTTTTCTAAAAGATTTTATTTATTTATGGCAGAGAGAGAAAGACAATGAGAGAGGGAATACAAGCAGGGGGAGAGGGAGAAGCAGTCTCCCTGCTGAGCAGAGAGCCCGATGCGGGGCTCGATCCCAAGACCCTGGGATCACAACCTGAGCCAAAGGCAGACACTTAACGACTGAGCCATCCAGGTGCATCATGTCGTCATACTTTGTTGAAGGCAGAAAAGCCCATTAAAGTATTTAGCCTATTCACAGGGTCTACTTGAATTTGTCTATGTGCTTGTGACGTACACACCCGTGCACTTGCACGTACACACACACACACACACACACACTCTACCACCACCTCCACTACACAGACCAGTTTTCAATTTCTTTATATACTAACAAGATCTCGGTGTGCTTGAGTTCTTTTCATAATAAACAATAAAAAGACAAAAACATTAAATGTAAAGAAGCAAGAACTAGTGTAGATGTCACTGATTTAGCTAAGAATTGGCACACAAAAAATGAAACAGCACTGAACGGTTCGCCGGCTCTCATTTCAGACCCTCTACAGAGAGCATGGAGTAAGGAAAGGACCCTCAGCTTTGGGGTCATTCAGATTCAGACGCAAAGCTCATCCTACCAGTTGGATCACTTGGGCAAATTAGTTAATATCTGTGAGCCTGTTTCCTTCTCTATAAAAGTGGAATAACATCACTGAACTCATAATTTTACTGCGATGATTAAAGAAATGACGTTATCTAAAAGAGCAGGTTCTCAATATGTGTTATCTCTCTTCACCTTCTCAATCTCCTAATTTACTATAAACCTCAAGAGGATTCAAACTTCATTCCTGTTCTATAAATCCCATTTTATATTTTGAACCCAAAACCTATACCTGAGTTTAGAAAACTATTAGCCTCCTTTCAAGACAACATTAAGACATGACTCTGAGTTTAAATCTCAAAGTTGACTCGACAGTGTCAACACATCAAAGTAGTCTCATGAACCTTATCTCTTATTTTCTATTGTTTTATCTATCATTAGTTCATCAATTACTGTATTAAATTATTTATTAATTTCTTAAAGCCCTCTTCCTTATATTTTACCTAAAAGGCACCTTTAAGGTTTTGCTTAAAAGGTGTTTTAGGTGAAGGGAATTAAGAGACACAAACTTTCAGTTTTTAAAATAAATAAAGCAAAGGGATGAAAAGTACAATAGTGTAGTAACACTTATGGTAAGAGATGGTGACTACACTTATCCCAGTGAGCATTTCATAATGTATGTAATCAGTGAGTCACTATAACGTACACCTGAATGCAACATAATATTGTATGTCAACTACAATTAAAAATAATTTTCAGAAGGTGTTTTGAGGTATAGTTATTGAAATACTTCACAATTAGAGCTGAATTAAGAGTACGCAAACTCAGGGGGCCTGGGTGGCTCAGTTGGTCAAGCATCTGACTCTGGATTTCGGCTCAGGTCACGATCTCAGGGTTTTAAGACTGAGCCCTGCATCAAGCTTTGTGCTGGGCATGGAGCCTACTTAAGATTCTCTCCCTTCCCTTCGGTCCCTCCCCCCACAACCTCTCTTCTCCTCCCTAAAAAAAAAAAAAGTACACAAACCTAAGGATCCAAATCAATCCTTAAAACATCTACAATTTGGTAACTTAGTCTCAGGCTCTTGGTATAATAATTCTACCAGTGGTATAGTAGGACTGATGTAACTTGTACATAGACTGAGAAGAACATTTCAGATTTTCTCAATAGCTATTAACCTGATTATGAATCAGACACCTTTATAACTTTTATTAATGGTTTAGATTAATAGATTATTGCTTCTCACAGATAAAACTATGTCTTTGTATTTTAAAGTCTTTGAATTTCTGACCTAAATCCTTTTTTTTTTTTTTCTTTACGTTGCTCTCTCCACCATGTGTAAGCTGCAGAGAGAATTGTGCTACTCGGGACTATATTTTGCACTAATTCAGGGACTTCTGGAGCTCCAGGGAACAACTATTCAGACCTGCTTAAGGTCAGGCAGCTGAAGAGAAGCCAGAAGCCCACAATGAAATTTCAAACATCCTGGGACTCCTTCCTCTGTGGGATCAATTTGGGGATTCCTGACAAAAGGAGTCCCAAGAGACCTACTGATACCATCATCATCTCACCTTTCATATCTTAATCTCTTCATCATTCTAGAAGGGTTAGGAGAGAGGGAGAGAGAGCATGCGTGTGTGTGTGTGTGTGTGTGTGTGCGCGCGCGCACATGCATTTGTGCTAATGATAAAAGGAAGGGAAGGGAGGGTGAGACACGGTCAGAAGGGTTAATGCTGGGCCCAAGCACACATATGTGGAATTAATTCCTAGGTTTAGTGTAAATACTACTATATCAACAGTATGGATTTAAATACAGTAGCAAGCTAGCGGCATAAACAGATGTTACCCTCTTTAATTCCTCTAGGAGTATAATTGCCTCACTATTCATAGCATTGCTGTATTGAAAGTCCTGGGACAGGAGAAAATATAATTTCCTGGGCTGTAAGAGCAGACTTAGGATGACATCTCTTCAGCTCCTTTTAATCATTAAAATACGTTTCTAAAATAATTCTCCAAAATTCCTTTACCTTCATAAAGAAGGTAAAATCTGTCATCAAAAGGTTACTATGAGAATCAAATAAAGGAAAAAAAAAAAAAAAAAGAAAGGTGAAAATGTCCAGTATAGCGCATGACCTATTTTAGGGATTAACTGACATTATGTGAATCTGAATATCCTTAAAGTAATGGTAAATTAATTTTATTGCCAAGTATGAGAAATAATGGATTAGCGGTAGAGACTAGCCTATGATACACTAGACCAAAGTAATTAATAATGTAAAATGTTTTAATCAATCACCTAACCTATCTGAGACATTATTATCCTCGGCAGACAGTATTCTAGGATGTACAACTAAAAAAACTTACAACAGGTAAATGGGATCACGCATGGTCCTATAAGCACGTCTCATAATGTCAGACAGCAAGTCATCAGTTTAATATTTCACTTCACTACAACTACTTCATTTTTCTGTTAGACAAAGATTTTTATTTGTGGATTTTACCTATCCAACATCATCCCAGTATGATTTTCGGTGTTGCATCTTTTTAAAAAAAAGGCCACTTTTTTATGCTCATATAGTAGCTGGGATGACGTCATGTACAGCCAGTAATCGCTGAAGGAAGAATCATCTCCCAAATGCATAAGATTCTATTCGATGAAACAAGTAACACAACAGGGATTTTCACTATATAAGATAGAAAATTTTCCTTCTCCAAACTGGTTCACTGCGTTGATTTTTTTCTTCTTGATTTGTTTGTTTTGTATTATACACGGCCACATGTTCCAAATCAATGTTGAATCAGGCTCATACCGAATTCATTGCAGAAGGAAAAAAAAAATACTTCTGCAAAAGTCATGAAAATGCATTTCGTTCACATTTTATTAAAATTAAGAGTGTGCCTTAAAATCACTTAAAATGTAATGCCAGAGTTAGGAAACAGTTCCTTGTACTGGAAAAGTCGATCTTGATTTAAAACCACAAATCAAATTTTCAAGGAAAACTTTAAATTATTTAGAAGTTGTACATTTAACTCTAGATAGTTATGATACTAAAACATTCTGGTATATGTTACACAGATACTTGTGCTTCCAATACCTATTTAAATTCTGTACCAAAACATTTTAAACTGTACTGTTCTGGTTTTATATTTCACAATAAAAAAATCCTTTAAACAGGGCATATGAAATTGAAACTGGTTCTCTTATTCCCTCTACCATCCCACCTCCCACAAGGACCACTAAAGTAAAAATCTTATTTATAATACACCTTTCCAAAGAAGAGAAGGAGGAAGAATCTTGGCTGATTTTAATTTAAAATCATTTAAAGTTCACGTCTGCGGTGTATTTCATGCCTTGTCTTTTTCAGATGCTTTCAAATATACATTTTGGACATATAATTGAGTCCTATCTTTTGCTGCAAGAAGGAAACAAAGTTTCCCATTGGAACAGACTAAGTACCCAAATAGTTACTTGTTGTTGGCAGTAATTATTATTATCAATTCATGATTAAAACACAGATTACTGAATAAGTGCTATTTGCCAAGCAATATGGTGTTTTACACATTCTCTCTTTTAATCCCCACAACAGGCCCGTGTCATGCCCATGTCAGAGGTCAGAAGGCTGAGGCCCCACGGACACCGCCCTTACATCACACCACATGAGGCAAACACATGGAGCTAGACTCCAGATGCCAGACCCAGAGCCTTTATTCTATACAACCTCCAAGGAAAACCACAGAATTATTTACAGTTAGCTCTAGCTTTTGAATTTTTAAAAGTATGGTTTGTAGTTCCTGCATTTAAATGTCAAAATTTCCATTTTCAAAGGTGACCAGAAATCCCATACTGGTTTCATAAAGGGAATAAAGACCAAAGACTTTTAAGAATTTTCTGGGCTGAGTTCATTGTTTTTTCAATGGACTAATTTAGAGGTATAAAGCGTTTCAGATTTCACCTTGATTTGTATCTTAAAATGAGAGGGAAAAGAGTTTCCACTCATTAATTTATATGCACATTAATGAGATAATTTGTGAGTTTTATTATTTTTCAAAGGCATTGAGCTTCTCAGGAGAAAATATCTCACAAAGTTCATTCTTGTTATTAAAAATGCCATTTTTATCTCAATGGATAAATACTTCATATGTATATTCATTTATTAGGATTTTAAACAGCTTTAAATTCAAATCCTTCATGACACTAAGGGAGAGGTAACCAAACCTTACCCATAAATCCTTTTATTTATCAAAGAGGTTTCTATAATCCCATAAGACAAAAGGGAGAAAGTGAGCTTAAGAAACAAATCTAAAATAACTATTAATCATGATTGCATTTTCACATGGTGTTCACACACATTTTCTTATGTGCATATTGGATGTTTAGTTTTAGTTTTCTTCAGTGGACCAACAGCCCTATCCTATGTTAAACTGAATCAAGTAAGAACTTCTAAGACATGTGCCTAAAGCCCATTTGCAAGTGAAAGAATAGCATGGCCACATGTCTTCACATTAACTGAAATAAAAGGAAAATGAAATTACACAAGAAACAACGCAAGAACTCAAACACAGAATGATCACGATTAAAGAAAGCTAAGAGCCACAGAAAAACAAGGTCCCACGAAGGAATGTTATTGTCAATAAGAATCATGTTCTTCTTTACTTAGGAATTCTTGATGTAGTGTCCCCCTTACAAATTGTCTCCATGTTTAGTATACTCAAATTTTTAAAAGTATCACCACATCTGTTACCTTATCTGATCTTCTTAAATACATGGTGATTTCTTTCATATGGTTCCCCAGGACATACATAAATTTTTTTTACACAATGTCACATGTGCAAATGGGTGGCATATCGTCAGTCATCTCATTAATTTAATTTTTTGTAGTACACTTAGTTTAAGAACGTGTGTGTATGTGTGTTAAAACTGTAGTCTCATTACTGTTAAGCGACGCCTATTCCTTTACATAAGACCTCTCTGAGTCTTTCTCTTCAAGGTTTATTTATAGATTAACTTATATACAATCTCTTTTAAAATTTTACTTAAAATTTGTTGGAGAATCTGGGGGCAAACATATACAACTAAATTCAAGCGCCAGAGTAACATAAAGAAATCTCGGAAATAAACAAAGGTAATGAAAATGCAATGCTGGGGGCTCCTGGGTGGCTCAGTTGGTTAAGCATCTGCCTTTGTTCAGCTCAGGTCATGGTCTCAGAGGCCTGGGAGCCCCAAGTAGGCTCCCTGCTCAGTGGGGACTTTGCTTCTCCCTCTGCCCCTCCCCTCACTCGTGCTCCGCCCCCCTCAAATAAATAAATAGAATCTTTAAAAAATGCAATCCTGGGCAGTACAATACATGAATGCACAAACATGATTTGTATCTGGAGACAGATAGTATATTTCTTACATTAGAGGAAGTACTATTTATATGAAGCAGTACTTCAGAAGTACCCTAGAAGCTGTGAAGGGAGGGATGCTCGGGTGGCTCAGTCAGTTGAACGTCCTACTGCTGATTTCGGTTCAGGTCATGGTTTCCTGGGGTTATGGGATCGAGCCTGGCGTTTGGCTCTGTGTTTAGCGGAGATGGCTTGGGGAATCTCTCCTTCTGCCCCTCCTCTCTCTCTCTCAAGTAAATAAATCAATCTTTAAAAAAAAAAAAAAGGTTGTGAAGGGTATGGTTGCCCGGGTTATTAACACAGACCACAAGTATTCCACAAATTTCATCTTCAGTAAGGTGCACAAATTGATGGCTTGATGACGTATACCCTAGAGGTCTGTATTAAAGAGTAGCTGAAAGATCAAAACACGAAAGCCTTTGAAAGATCTACTTCCAAAATCTTTCCTTAATAGTCCCAGATTTGCAACTTTAACACACACAAGCACAATTACCAGGAGTATTTTAATTGTCTAATTTTAACCACATTCTACTCCCACAGACAATTGCAACGTGCTTTCCATCAAAATCTTATGAATTATACATGGGGGAAATCTTTGATCATTACTGCCTCTCACACTGGGGAAAAGTGTAAGAAGACTGAAAACGTAGCAAGGGCTCAGAGCTAATTTTCCAACAAAGCATAAAGCATCCTCCACCGTGTCCACTCAAATGCAACAAGCAGCACTGATTCCAAGCAAGAAATACAATGTGTCACCTGGACAGCAATTCCATGGCAAACCTTAGGCTGACCATTGGAACATTAATGTTTCATAATATCAGTGATTATAGTCTTACTCAAATCACCAACCTCACAGTTGAGGCAAAATTCTCTGAATCTCCCTGGGCTTGTGGCTTGCTCAGCCCTGCAATAATGCATAATTGTTTTTGTCTTAAATAAACCTCTGAATAATTGTCTTTTCATGCAAAAGTCTCCACTATGTAAGTGATGTTCACCTTTAATGGCTTCCAAGGAAAAAAAGAACTCTTTGGTTTGGTGTTTACCAAGATGGAACTTGGCAGAAAACTAATAATGGTATAACTAACCACCATATATAGTAAAATTTGGTGAAGGCACTTGTTTTATAAATAGCAGTGGAAACCCCAAGTCTTGCTAAAAGATGAGCATTCTTAAAAATTCAGTAATTTGACATGTCGTGAATTCTTTACCCAGATACACACACGCGCGCACGCACACACACAGAGTTTAGAAAATTTTAGTTTTGTTAAAATTCACTTTAAAGAAAAGGTGGAAAGATCTCCACTTTCACTTACTAGAAATAAACTGGCTATATTAGAAAATAAAATACATCTTATGTTCACGGTTTCTTATAAAAGTCCTGATAACTATACTCAGTAGCATAGCATAAGCCATAGATTTACACTTAAACATAATCTCTTTGGTAGTTTATAAGCACTTTATTTAATGCTATATATATATATGTGCTCTACATATCCGTAGAGAAATCTGTGGCCTCACCTTATTAAAGGTCAGATATTATATTGTCTGTGTATATTGGGTTCATTGCATTCAGGGTAAACTCATCTCAGGCTCTCAAAGGAATAGCCCTTCAGAGCACTAAGTCTCTGCATCTGGGAATCCTGAAGAATCACTATATTTAAAAAATATCTATTATTTTAAAAGTGCCTCATGCTCATTATGGGAAAAACTAGAAACTACTGCTAAGCAAAATAAGCAAATGCTCTCAGGCTCACTGAGTTAATATCTTTAAAGTATATATCTATATATACTTCCACATTTTATGCCTAGAGCTATTAATTTATACATTTAATGTATAAATATTTTAACACTTTAAAAATACACTCGTGTAACTCTTCTGCTCACATTATAGCAGGATGTGAATGTATTTTCAGGTCAATAAACAAAGAAGGGTACCATAAACATACATCATTTTTAATGTACCAATTCATGCTTACTTATACCAAAACATCTAAGAAACATCACAGAACTTTTTTTTTTTTTTTTAACGATGCATGAGAAGAATTTTATTTTAGAAATGACTTTATGAGTATAGTTGGGACAAAGTCTCTCTTAAGTCTTGTCTGGGTCTGGATGTGTGTGTGAGAGAGAGAGAGAGAGAGAGAGAGAGAGAGAGCAGGGGAGGGAGAATGTTGGTGGGGGTAGGAGGGCTGGAAAAGGGACTTTCAGCTGACAAAACAGTTGAAATACCTGTACAAGCCGCTCCAACTGGAAGTTGTTCTATGAAAGCGTTTTAAACTTCTTTTGGGGAATATTCAGACAGCTCTGATCTTTATGAAAAGGGCAGACCATCTCTAGCTGGTGATACAGACACACAGGACTGTGGGAGAATGAGACAGAATTCTGGTGCCCTTTTGGCTCGATTCTCTCTGTTTTATATATCAACATACTCCTCGTGTTCATTCCCTTCCGCACAATTGTGCGCACACACATGCGAGCACAGACACACACTACACACACTACACACACACACACACACACACACACACACACACACCCCTGAGAGCTGACGAGCCACAGAGAAGGCCCCCATACCTAGGGTCTTCTTCCAGTTCCTCAGATCACTGCTCATCCTTCAGAGTTCCCAGCTTTGAAAGGGAGGGAAGCCACAATGTGCCGGACAGAGTATAGGCTAAACTCCGAGGACCGCTGACGGGTCTGCCTTCTCTTCTCACAGGCCTCTTGGGAATTTTTAAAATGGGGAATTGGAGCAGGGAAATAACATTTCAGTAACTACTTTGGAATTAAACCACATGAATTTTTTTTTTTAAGCCAATTTGAGTGCGTAGCTCTGCAAGTCAAAGTAGAAGGGCCAAACTCTCCTCACGGGGCCTGCTGAGCTCTACTCCGAAACACACCCACTCGCGTGCTTTTGGGTTTGTTGGTGCTTTGCCATGCAAACAGAGGCTCACTTGATTTGATGGCATCAGGAAGGCAGAAATGTTTTTTTTTTAATTATTAACTATAAGGAGAGAGCCTCCATGACCTTTTTCATCTAATTTGTGAGATTTACTTAGGATAAATTAAGTTGGTGTTCTAACACGTTTATAAAGATGTTTTAACATCATAAATTCATTATTCAGTTATCTCAAAATTTGGAAAGAGAAGGTACAAAGAACAAATCTGAAGTCTGTGAAATATAGACACACACATATTGTATACATTCAAATAACAGAGAAAGAAAAAGATGAGCTTTAAGCTCTTAAAACAATTAACTTATTTTACAAAAAAAAAGTAGGAAGTACAAGAAACATGTGAAAAGGTGCTGGTATGAGGAATAGATCCTAAGCAATTTGTTATACAACCAAATGAACACCTGAAAAACTGAGCAGGCCAAGCAAAGAGCAGAGATATTACACAGACTCTCTTGTAGACTCTAAGAAGTCATAGGTCATGACCATGTGTATTAATAATAATAATAACCACACTAAAATAACAGTGACAAAGTACTTCATGCATTAGGTTAGTGTTGCCCACTCAGCAGTCAGGTATTCACTTTGGCTGTTTTTCCCAAGTTGTTGGCAGATTTCCATGGATCTATACCTAAGAGTTCTCTTCCTTAATGGCACAACTTTTGGTAGACTGATAACTGGGGTCAAGGGCACTTCTGGTAACCTGAGAAAAGAAGGAAGCCTCGCGGGCTCACACAGGAACTAAAGCCAGGTAATACTGACTTGTGCTATTTGTTTTCTCAAGCACTTTGCTCTCACAATTATTTCAAAATAGGATTTTTATAATCATGAGCATGTGAAAGGTAAGGATAGAATCTATGTTTTCTTATTCACAGGCTAACACTTCAGATAACCGAAGGATTTGTTTTCCAATAACTAAAGGTGACACGGTGAACCCATGTGAGCAATATTTTTCTCGTGCCTGATGCCATGTGAAACATGATTATTGGGGTCAGTTTCACAGGGTGAGCACTGTATCAGAATCCAGTCACACCTCAATTATGAAAACACAGTGTTGATGTCATCTATCAAAATTCTGTGACAGTACCAGGAGGGAGAAGGGGCAGTTCTTTGAACACAATAATGAAAAAAATCTATACTAGAGATGCCCTAGCAAGACAGAAGCCAATTCTTCTGTCTTAAAATTTAACATAGAGGTTTTCTGCTTCCCAAAGTGTCTTGAGAGCACAGAGGAGGTACGCCATAATCGGTAGATGCAAGAGGGGTAAAAGACACTAAGAAATACTTCAAAGAGACAGTGTTTTAGTCCACTCTGGCTGCTATAACAAAAATACTGAAAACTGGGTAGCTTATTTAAAAAAAAAGAAAAAGAAAACCTCTCTATTTGTTACAGTTTTGGAGGCTGAGAAATCCAAGACTGTGGTGTCTGGTGGGGGTCCTCTAGAGTCATCTTTTCGCCATAACTTTACATGCAGAAGATGCGGGAATGCTCTCTTGGGCCTCTTTTAGAAGAGCACTAATCGCAGCCAAGGGCTACAACCCCCATGACCTCATCACTTCCCAAAATCTCGCCTTCTAATACCATCACATTAGGCATTAGGCTCAATTTTCAGCACATCGATGTCGGAGGCACACAAACATTCAGACTATAGCAGACAGGTACCCTGGAGTTGGGTCTTGACCAAATGGTAGTCAGGCACTCAAGACTCAAGAAGCATGATTAAAGGAGTCTAGGTAAAGGGACTCGAAGGAAGAAAAAGAATTCGGGAGAACTAAGAGTATTGGACAATCTGGGAATTCTTCACGAAATCACACAGCTGGTAAACAGACTGGAGATGAGGCTGAAAAGGTGTGCATAGAGCCACATCATGAAGGACTGATCCGGGCATGCTGAAGAAAGAAAAGGCATGTCCTTGACTCCGACCAACTTCATGTGTTACCTTATCTCTAGCACATCATATTCAGCTTTGCCAACCTCACGGTTGCACAATGGCTGGAAAGCAAGCTGAAATCATCCCTGTTTTTATCCGGTGGGAGAATAAGGTCATATTCTCGCAATTATCAAACTATATTCCTGAGCCTAACTCTACAATCAAGCAGAGATCTTGTGCTGGTTGGCTTTGGCAGATTTTATCTCCAGTCCTGAACTGAGTTCATTCCAAACCATCAGAAACCCTCCGTGAAGATGCACCTCGTATCAATCCAACCTAAATCTTAGACTGATACAGCGGGGAAGCTTTGAGAAGGAGCCAAGAGAGGGGGTGAGAGATGGCGGGCAGGGAATGGGTGGTAAGTAGGCAACTAGGAAAACAGTCTCTACACTCACCCTGTCATTTTTCTGCATTTTATGAAGCTTGATAATATTATACCAAGAAGTCAGAGCTGACTCCATGTAAATGACCAACTTTATGTTTCATGTTTGTAGTGGAAAGGTATTCTGTTTCTCAAACACCATACAAATAAGGATTTACCATTTCCTACAGAGATATTCTGAAGATTATTCTCTTTACCTCATCATATAACTTAGAACAGACAAAGTAATTTTTAGGGACCCACAGTTAGTGGAATTAATTATCTTCTCTCTGAGGGTGATCATTATGGCAGAAGGAGTCTAAGCTTCAATTGTTTTGGAATAAGCAATGACTTTATGTGTAACAGATCTCACTTTTTTATAATATCAATTTCTAACTCACCACAATATAATGAGACGTTTTAATTGAATCTTATAATCAGCATTCTGCTTTTAGTACATAGCATTCTTCTAGGAAATTAAATATTGGCTCTTTTATGTGTTCTTGTCTTTTTAAAAAGATTTATGGTCCTCTGGTAATTTCCAATATCTATCATTTGAAATTTTGTTTTCTATCACTATTATTTTTTCCAAGACTATCAGCAACCAAAAATCGCTTTCCACTTTACCACAAGAATATCTCAGGACTTGGTTTGTGCAATTATTAATAATCTTTTTCCAGATATTTTTAAATGTTAAGAAAGTGGGCTACACCCATATATCTATGTGCTGAAATAAATGAAGCCAGGTACAATAAGGAAAAGTCATAAGAAACGTAATAAGTCAGTTATCTCTATCTGTATTCAAAAATCTTCATTAAGGCAAGGGATATAATAAAGAATGTTGATCTCTCCTATTCTTCCATATCTCCCATCTCTCAATGCCATGAGGTAATAAAAAATTACTAAACAATATTAAACAAAGCCGGAAACACCACCTGCTTCTGCCACCTGCGTAATTTCCACATTTTTAAGAGGCTTTTATAATTGTCAGTTTACTAGCATCTAAAACAGGTTGCTATTGTGATATCAGAAAACAAAGAGATTTTAAAGGATCCACTAAGAACAATCAGGAAAGGGGGCACAAAATATCCTTTTGGCATACCGGGAACTGTCTATATATTCACAGGAGTCTGAGTTACATTGCTGTAAACATTTGTCAAAATCCATTTAGTTGGGACGCCTGGGTGGCTCAGTTGGTTAAGCGGCTGCCTTTGGCTCAGGTCATGATCCTGGGGTCCTGGGATCGAGTCCCACATCGGGCTGCTTGCTCGGCGGGGAGCGTGCTTCTCCCTCTGCCTCTGCCTCTGTCTGCTTGTGCGCTCTCTCTCTCCCCCTCTCTGACAAATAAATAAATAAATAAATAAATAAATAAATAAATAAATAAATAAATAAATAAATAAAATCTTAAAAAAAAAAAAAACCATTTAGTTTCACACACAATTTGTGTATTTCATGCTACATAAATCATGCCTCAAATTACTATCCATAAATACAGACATATATTAATTCCAAAAAGTACCAAATATTCTCACTGGGACACTGTGACACTTATAAAACAATCGCTCCATAGCCAGGCCCAGGAAGGACGGTACGGACGTGCAAGGATTGAGCTGCGATGCATTTTTCCATTTTCCTTCTCTGCTTCGTAAGTGATTCGGTGCTGCTATGCCCTCTCCTTTTTCTTTTCAGAACCATACATTAAAAACACTTTTTCAGTATTTTATACGCCACGTGTTACGTTCATTAAAATACCTCCCAAGTTAATTAAGAAATGCCAAGAGGTCCGTTAGTGGTTACACAACGGGGAAGGCGCGGGACGTGGGAGGCAGACCTGGACCTGCCTGACGCCAAACACCTAGTTTCCTAAAGCCAAAGTTGCACGTGTTTTGGCAATAAACGATTCTCAGTTGTAGAACTACAAGGATGCGTGAGATTAAAAAGTCTAGCAAATCATCACTTCATTTCTCTGATTCATACAGTTTTCATTATCCGAATTTGTGTGTCTTTCAAAATACAAGAGTATCAAGTTCTTTATGTCACTTACTATTTCTTACTTAGCAGATACTGCAATGATGACTCCCTTTTTTTTTTTTTTTTGTTTAGACTGTATTTACTTGAGAGAGAGAGAAAGAGAGCGCAGGTGCGTGCACAAGCCGAGTGGAGGGACAGAGGGACAGGAAGAGGGAGAAGCAGTCTCCCTGCTGAACTGGGAATCAAATGCAGGGCTTGATCCCAGGACTTGAGATCATGAACTGAGCCGAAGGTAGACAACTGACTGAGCCACCCAGGCGTCCCCTAAGACTGTTTTCTAAATATGTTTTACCCTATTCTTGCTCGTCCTCACAAATGAGCAAGTGAATATGCTTTAGAAGAGACAAAATAAGGATACGGTGTACAGTAACTTTAATGAGCTTCTCTCCTTTGCAATAAAAATAATAGATAACATTCCTCCAAGCACTGATAATATGCAAAGCATTTTGCTATTTTATAGAGTTCTCAAAACCATGGTCCAAGGTGATTATTTTCGCAGAGTTCACTTTTCAATCAGGAAAATAAAGCACAGAGAGGTTAAGTAACTTGCCTGTTGGTAAAAGCTGACAAGTAATGGAACCAGGGCTTGAAAACTGGCCCGGCTGCCCAGCCTTATCACAACTACACAAGCCACACTTCCTCCCTTAATTAAACATGCATTTGATCATTCAATAAATATATATTTACCGAGTGCCCACTGTACTCATCAATAGAGACACAGAGTTCCTGGACTCAAGAAATTACAAAATAGGGGACGTGACAACTCTCAAAAATGTCCCCGGGGTATGATAAGAACTCGGCAGTTTAAGTAAAAGACGCTGCCCTCCGCCCAGATACAAACTGTGGTAGGTGAAGAAGGTGAGTTGGGAGAGAGAGAAAGCAGAGTAAAATCTAGGCAGGTTTTGTGGGGAAAGCCCACTTTTAAGGATGACAAGTTCACCAGGTGAAAATAACGTGAAGGGCACTGCAAGGTCAGAACACAGCGTGTGGACGTTCAGAGAACGGAAGTGCGCTGGCTACAGGGACAGGAGGAGAAGCCCAAAGAAACAGGGCTTCCGCCAGAAAGCAAGCTGTTTGGCTTTCAAAATAATTGGAGTTCCATCCTGAAGGGAATGAGACAGGAGTATGGAATTTGGGGTAGAGCAATGAAAGAAGTTTTGAATTTAAAAAAGATGCCTGCCGGTAGTGTGGAAAATCAAATCAAAGGGCAGTGAGACTCTAAAGCAAGAGGACGGTTGCAAAAACAGGGCAGAAATGATAAAAGGCATGAACCGAGGGTAAGGATGACGGCCGTGGCCAGTGAGACTTCTGAAATTTACTTAAAAGGGCAATCCATAAATAGAGAAAGGAACTGTGTGAGTACAGTATTGTTATATATTATGTATCATATAATGCCCAAGAACATTAGTCAAGAACATAACGATAAAAATTGTTGGCTATGGAAGATTTCATTTTATCAGGAAATTTGAAAGGTACTGATAAATATTTGAAGACAACTAGGAAGAATCTGGTAAGATGTACAGTATCGGCATGCAAAATAAATGTACATTAATGTTGTATATTAAAGCCTTCTCTCTTATTTTTCATTTACTCAATCTCATGGTCTGACATAATTTAGTATATTTTTATCGTATGATTTTTCAACAGAAATGAAACAGAGGTAAGGTTTATTCTCCAGAAATCTGCAAGGTTTTAGAACAGATTCCTTGAAGCTTCTGAACCATGAATTTAGTATATTCTCATATGGCTAAGAAACATAAGGTTAAAATATTTTTTAAGGGGCAGGTTTTTTGGACAAAAACAAAACAAAACAAAACAGAAACAAAACAAAACTCTTTCTTCCATGACAAGTCACTTTGATAAATGGCTTCACCTTCTTCCTGAGTCAGTGCATGGAAGTGTTTCTATTCTGACTTACAAACTAATATCAAAAACTGATGCCACCAACAGATTTTTCATCTCATCTTTATTTTATTTTACCAATAAGAAATATAAATTATACTTTTGCTTTGCCACACACTAAATAAGGGGCTATGAAAAAGTGGATTATATATCATTAAGGGCTTAAAAAGATCACATCTGTCCCTCCTCTCCTAATTCCACCTGTGCAATTTATTTTGGTTAATTCTGCCCTTCCAAAAATGAGTATCAAACAAATAAGTTAACACTCTGCATAAATCCCTTGGACATCCTGTATTTTCCTAAAATGCGCTTAATAGGAAAAAAATAGTATTATATACATAATTGTGGAAAAAGAAAGCCATAATGATTACTTGTTATCATGTATCTCTCTCTGGTTCACTTTTCTTCAATTTTTTTTTTTTTTTTTTTAGCTCTATCATTCTGTTCCTAATTCTTCATGAGCCTTTTTGGTAGAGCCTCCTCATTGTGGGAGGACAGAACGTGTTTAAGACCTACAGGAAGGGCGCCTGGATGGCTCAGAAGGTTAAGCATCTGTCTTTGGCTCAAGTCGTGATCCCAGGGTCCTGGGGTCAAGTACCACATCGGGCTCCTGAACAGGGAGCCTGCTTCTCCCTCTGCCTCTGCCTCTCTCTGTGTCTCTCATGAATAAATAAATAAAATCCTTAAAAAAAAGACCTATAGGAAAACAGCATTATTTCCCTTTAGGCTAAGTGGTTTGTTTCTCTTTGCCCAAATAAGCATAACGTTTTCTGAGTTATCAAGAGGGGTCAGTCATATATTTTGAAATAATAATTATGTAACATTCATATGTTTTGAAACAATAACTATGTAATATTATTGATATTGTATAATATTACGCTATCATTCATCTCTTTGCTAGCATATACATAAGAAATCTACAGGCTCAGGTTGTAAGAAAAACTGGCCTCGCAGAAGACCTCACAGGGTAGAGTCCACTACCTTATTTAAATTTACCACATTCTACAGCCAGACTCCCAGCTTTAGAGATTTAGAATCCCGGTTTCATTGGTGGCCTTGACATTGATCTATCTCTTAGGTGTCGATGTAAAACTCACTTATTTACTGCATTCAGAAAAAAATCCAAAGTCACTAATGTATAAGGTTCTGCTTAATCTGGTCTCTCCCTACGTCTCCACCCTCACTGTATCCTATTAGCCTTCTTTTATACAATAAAACTCTAATGTGATGAGAATATTTGGTTTTCTCCTCTCAAAAAACCATTCTCCCCTCACTTGCTAAACAAATGTTCCTAGTCTTTATTTCCTACCTCAGATATTACCACACTCCAAAGTAGTCCTTTCACTCCCCCACTTATTCTGTGTCATATCACCATGTTTATGTCTTTTCTTATATTTTTCTCAGTGTCAATATATATTGTCTGTCTTACCAAAATATAAGCTTTTTGAAAACAAGCAATTTGCCTGTTTGTTCACTGATTTATCCCCAGGGTACAAAATAAAGCTGATCCCATTAGTGAGCTCTTGATAAATACTTTGTAAAGGAAAAAATTAACACAGTCCATAAGACATGAGAAATACCATTTTCTGGATTACTATCATTGGCACAACCTATGTGTTTTCTCCCTGAGGGTGAAACTTCTTAAAAAGCCAAATGATGAACAGCTTCTGAGCATGTGATCAGAATAGGGTACCTTAGATGAATCACATAGTTAACAGTAATGAGTAGAACAGACTGATAATGCACCTAATGACAGTCTCTTCAATGGTTCCTAAATGTTAACAATCAATAGCTAAATGTCTCCCTCTAGAGGTAGTGTTTAGTCACTGTCGAAGTCCCTTCTTCATTTAAACTAAATAACCAACTGCCCTTCAGGTTAGTACTTTAATTCTTTAAATAAGTGAATACATTCAGTCAAATTACTGAGGCAATCATTCTGGATTACTAAGACTCATACTTCAGGTTTCCAATATGTATATGTGCCTGTGCATATCAATTAAAATTTGACTATCACATTTTGATTTTCTTTCCAAATTGCTGTCAGATACTTCAACACTAGGCTTCCAAGTACTGAAAAGAATATATGTAAGTATAAATGAAAAAAAAAAGTATAAAGGTATTCTTTCTTTGTACAAGTCACTGTGTGTTGTTTAATAGATTTTGCTAGCAATCACATTAAGTTGAACCATAGAGTAATACTGATTATGCAGACCATGTAATCACTGTATGTATTTATGGATAGAGTAAAAAATATATATGTGTGTGTGCATATATATGTATATATAGATATAGATATTTTACACATATAGCATATATTTCAAAGAGAAAATAAAGATTAGTGGTATAGCGTTATAAGAACGGGGGGGGTTGTTGTTTAAGATTTTATTTATTTATCAGAGAGAGACTGTGCACAAGCAGGGGGAGCTGCAGGCAGAGGGAGAAGCAGGCTCCCTGCCAAACAAGGAGCCAGATTCAGGACTTAATCTCAGGACCCCGAGGTCATGACCTGAGCCAAAGGCAGACGCTTAACTGAGCCACCCAGGCGCCCCAAATTGTTTTAAAAGTATATTCGAATCTTTCTAAATGAGTTTATTGCCCTGTTTAGAAAATGTCAGTTAGTTATAACCTAACTTATAAAATAATGCTTATGGACAAAAACCCTTAACCAAATCATTCATTAGAAGATATTATGATAGTATTATTTTGACAAAATAGAAGCACAGAGAACTAAAATAACTTGAAACTCTAATTTATTTAAAATTAGAAGCACATGTTAAGTGCTGTGAAATGTGTAAGCCCGATGATTCACAGACATGTACCCCGGGGCAAATAATACATTATATGTTAATAAAAATTAATTAAAAAAAAATAAGCAGAAATCTTACCAGAAACCTAGTACAAATAAACTTTATAAGTAAGTAAAAATAGACGCAGGAAGATCAAGAGACTTCGTTTATGTCACAGATACAGCAAACAGCCTTATATACCTTCCACACATCATATTCATATTTTCTCTTTCAGGTCAACATCAATGTTGTTGAATCACACATTGCACATATTTGACCATCTGGACAGAATATATGAGCGTTATAATAGCCTGGCCAGAAGGATCTATCATAGTAAAGAATAGGCTTAGAATTCCATCCTTTCTGAATGAATGTATAATCTCTTCTATTGGGTGAGTGGACATCTGGGCCCTTAGCTTAGACCTGAGCTTTATGGCGGCTATAATTGGGGTTGACTTCATCTGAGAGCACTGAAGCAAAGACAAAGAGTAAGATGAAGTTTGGTCTCATGCAGAGACATAAATGAGTTCTCAAAAGGTTAAGCGTTAAAACCAAGGAAAAGGCAGGGACCAAATTCAAGGTTTAGTGACCCTTAGGAGGAGTGAGGTGGACCCTGGAATACAGCCTAGAAATATAGCTTGAACAAGGGTTGGAGAGGAAAGTTGTAATGAATGCTGGTCACCTCATCTGTGGGTAAGGAGGGAGCCCCTCAGGTCTCAATGTGTTAATGGTGGACTGTTCAGTTACAAAAAATCAAGCCTTTCTGTTTGTATTTTATGACATTTAAATAGCTCTATACTGGAGGAAAAATATTGGAATACTCAATTTTTATGTAATCATAAACTATATTATACTTTTTCATTTTAAAAGAATTGACTGTATAGTATTGATCCAGAACCCATATAGAATTAAAGCTTGACAATTTAAAAGAAAAAAAAAAAAATTAGAAGCACAACTTTTGAATCAGCCTTATCTCATTAAAGGTTTGACTTAGTCCGTGCTCTGACTACAGTACCATCCCTGGAAATCATGTCCACACCACAAGTTTCAAAACCTTAAATTCCTTACTCACAATATGTGTTAAGACTTCATTAGGAATAATGCCAACAATGAGGGTGGCAGAACTAAACGGACCGAAATTCTTATAATTTTGAAGTATTCTGTTTTTGTTCCTAACTAAAACTAACTGCATTATACTACACTGTCTTTGTTATTTGTATTGAGGTCGAATTTTCATACTTTTTATTACAAAACAAGAAAGAGAGAAGGAAGGAAGAAAGGATAGGAAGGCAAGGGAGGGAGAAAGGGGGAAGAAGGGAGAGAAGAAAGGGAGCGAGGAAGGGAAAGCAAGCAAGCTTCTTTGAGTTTCAGTCGAGAAAACAGTTCATTTTTCCCTCCTTTTATGACCCTCAGTACGGTGTCTTACATAAGGCACTCCAGTCGAGCGACTCAGTTCTAGTCAGCTCTGCTCCTCGAAGGGACTAGCACAGAATGGGAGACAGGATTCTGGCCTCAAGCCACAGCAGTCTATATTTTACCACCAATCATATACGTTACCCCTGGCTTGACACTAAAAACACACACTCGGTGCCAGTCATCTATTTTCAGGGAAAATGCATATGCATCTTGGGATAATTTCCCTTTACAACTGGCAACTCAATCCACTGAATTAAATCACACTCCTTGTTTTGATTTAAAGCCAATGTGGTGATGCCTAAAATATGAAGACAGGCGCTGAGTTACAACAACGAGATGGCAACAAAGACACGAAAGGATTAATGAGAGTAAGAATTCTACACTCCGGGACCAGATGCACCTTAAAACATGTAGTTAGAACAGAATAACCATAAACATGTCCTTTCTCTTTTTATGATTTGTAATAACCTCCCTTTTAAGAAGGTAAATGGGTTAGACACAGTAATCATTATTAGACTTGTTAGACCATTAAACTATCTAGACTAGTTCTCACGTTAAGAAAAATATACTGGTCCATGAAACTGTGAAAAACTGGGAAGCTCTGGTGTAAGTCTGTCTATTAAGGAGCGAAGATTACACATTAGCTAGAGGGAACACAAGGTTTAAGAATATTAATTCTGTTTGTAGCTTTATTGTATAAAGATGGAAAAGATTAGAGCATGCATAAACTTAAAAGCTTTGAGGCAGGAGCTGGCAAAATGGAAGAGATTGAAAATAAACCAGGAACTGAGACTGTGGGGTAGGGTGGACCCCAATGTTGAAAAAGATGGAAAGCAAATGTTTTTGAAAACAGGTAAAGCCAATAGCTTCCAGCAGAGGAAAGGACGTTTTCTCTGGGACTGCAGAGGAAGAGGTACAATGGGTACGGATAAAGTGTGATGACATTAGAGCTGAAAAGGGAAGGAATCCCAGCCCTCACTCTTATGAAGAAAACAAAACAGATATTCTCCATTTTATAGTCACAGTGCCTTTTTCTCCCCACTTTCATAAGCAATCATAGTCCTTCAGTGCTGTCTTCACTTAGTCCTTCTCCCTATGGAGAAAGAGGAAAAAAGGAAAAAAGGACTCGCATTTCTGTGAGTTTTAGCCAAGGACAGAGTTCCTTGGTCAATCTGAAAACAGGTAAGACTGTCCAGTTCGATGGACAACGGTATACACTCTTTTCCTTAAGAAATTTCTACTCCTGGACATTCCTGACAGATCCACCATTTGAAGCCTCCTTTAGATAAATATTTTTTTTTTTTTGAGTCACCAGCAATTATAGAACTAAGGCTCATAATTCACAGTCACCACTGTCCTGAAAAAACATGACTTCTGGGATTGCCAGCACCGGCTTATGTGCACTCGCTGACAAATAAACAAATAAAATCATAAAGAAAAAAAACCATGAATTTCTAGTTTAAAACCCAGAGTGCCATTTGAAGCAGTTTAGGATAACAAGATGAAATATAACATCAAGAAAGCTCCTCCGAAGGTATTTAAATATTAATCACAGCCCTATGTGATTTCACTCAATAATCACTCATCTGACCTAAGAGGAATATATAAGCCAGGACTTTTAAAAGTGTCTTTTCTACTTATTTGAAGAAAACTGTAATGATTTAAGAAAATTAAATCCTGTATCTGATTCCTAAATAAATACTGGGATACAAATGGGTAAATGGCACAGACTACGATGCTGACAGGTAGATGAAGGATAGACAGACACGCTTTTTTCGAGTTCTCATCTTCTATGCAAGAAAAGACCATTATGTAAGACCTCGATGCAAATAGTTTAGGTGGTGATGTGGTTAGAATGCAAAATGAATTCTCCTAATTTTAATTTAAATTATAGATATTCTAGTGTCCTTTTGTACATACAACATTCACATCACATTTGGTGTCTACTATTCATACGTGATCTAAGCTACAGTATGAACCTCTTTGTAATATTTCTCTGATACATATTTGAGTTCTTATGGCCATGAGCCTGAATCTGAATGTAAATGATCCAGTCAATGAGCCTACCTGAAGGCCCCTTCACTACTTACCACCAACCCATCCCATTTACAAATGGGGACAATGAGGGACTGAGATGGCAAATGCTTTTCACAAATCTGGAGATTGCAAAAGGTCTCTGGACCTACGTGTTTTTGATTGTCAAATGGCTAATGAATGGCATTTGAATAAATATTCTAGAGTATTTTAGGCTTGGCTGGCGCCATAAGCTCACGCAAGTGGGAAGTGAGGGACGAGGCCTTTCCTGAGGGCCCTTCTCTATATAGGGTGTGGTGGTCAAGAGTCCAGACACTGGAGTCCTATTGCTTGAGTCCGTCTACTAACACAATCACTTATGAGCTGTGTGACCTTAAACTACTTTCTTAACCTCTCCCTGTCCCGTTGGTTGTTGCTGTTGTTGTTATTGCTGTTGTTTGGGGGGAAGGGTCTATAAAATTGAGATGATTATAGTAGAGATGTTATGGGGTTGGTCTAAGGATCAAATTAATATACATTAAATTTATATAATATATATAAAATATAAAATATATAAGTACTATATCTATCTATATATCTATCTTTCTGTGCTTAGAATATGACACTTAGAATAGTGCCTAACACTTAGCAAGTGCCATGTATGGTCATTATTAATGATATTGTCATCAACAGCAACATCACTATTGACAAACCCACCAGGATCACATGGAATACAAGTATTTTTTCTGTGAGAGGTGTGAAAAAATATCAAAAAACAAAAACAAATATTTACCATAGGAAACTAAAGGTTTCCTCGAGAAGTAATGCTATGCTCATGAAATAATATGCAAATAATTCAAAGAAGACAATTACAAAAGGTTAACCCTAAGTAAATATTTGAAAGAGGTAAAATACAACTTTAAAGATAACATTCTCTCACATGTATTATTATCTAATGACCATATGATAAGAGCTTCACTAAGAGTTCTACACATATTGTGGCATTCTATCCTTAACACAATTGTTGAGTAGAAATTACTTGTACCAGTTGATAGTTGAAGAAGTGGGCTTCAGAAAGGTTTAGTAACTTGCTCAAAGTTGCTCAGTCTGACAGAAGCAGATTTTGCTCTAGGCTGTTCAACTATAAGGCTGTTTTTATTTTTATTTCTTAAAGATTTTATTTATTTGACAGAGAGAGACATAGCAAGAGAGGGAACACAAGCAGGGGGAGTGAGAGAGGGAGAAGCAAGCTTCCCGATGAACAAGGAGCCTGACGTGCAGCTCGATCCCAGGACCCTGGGATCATGACAGAAGCCAAAGGCAGACGCTTAACGACTGAGCCACCCAGGTGCCCCTAAAGCCTGTTTTTAAAACTTATACCACTTTTTAAAACTTAATTTAATTTACATACATATGTAAATGTATATAACTTGAATATATATATAACATTGGACTAAAGACATTTAAATAGATTTCCTACATAGAGACTTTATCATGTCTTCTAAATACCCAAGGATTTAGTGAGGTCTTTGAGGAGAGATATATATTATAAAGCCTGTCCAAAATGATTTGAATCACGGTCCACTTTTTCCAGCATGTATCTCAGAACCTGGACGCTATGGAACACACTTTGGTGAGCCCTATAAGGTGCCATTACCCTTTCTGTCCTTAGCAGCAGGCATGGCTTGAAGAATCTTCTCATCTCAAGACTTCTCAGACCACTCTTTTTCCTTTTTTTTTTTCTCTCACAACATCAAGAGTGACTAGGGCCAAGCTACTACGTAACCATGGTATTTCCATTTTAATAAGCGCCCCCCCCCCCCCTTAGGCTGAGGAAGGCTCCTGTCAGGTACTAATCCATGAGGGGATAGGAACTGATGAGACAGAATACTGTCTCTAAATATGTCAGACTGTCGTAAAGGTAGCAGCTCCCCCTATGTGTAAAGACATTCGACTTAATTATTGTCAATCAAATAGAAGCCACTGTATGACAGATAAGCAAAGAGATTATAAGAAAAGAGAATGTTGGAAATAGACCCATTTTCATTCTAAGTAGAAAAATGGGGTAAATGCTATTGGTAAAGCCTGGTGTGTTACTGGTACTTTTCTTTCAATGACCTTCACATTCAAAGCGTTAGAATGGATTAATCTTTCCCTGCAACTGATTTGGATGGTAATGCCAATTTCAAATGCTAATGAGAAAGCTAACCAACCTGTCCTTTTTTCTAAAGATGGGATGTTCTCATGCTAATAAATAATAAGAAGCGTTAAGTTTATTCTATTTGTTGATACTTTTATTATTTTATCATGCAACACCAATGGACCTACATGTAAAAATCTGACGGGTGAGACTTAGCAACATATAAAAGAGAGAACACAAGAAGAGAGAGAGAGATCACGCGGTGGTCATTTGGCTCCAAACAGAGAGAACCTTAACTCAAACTTGAACAATCAAACCTGCATGGTGTTACTTTTAAAATCCTGCTACCAGAGCACCTCGGTGGCTCAGGCACGTTAAGCATACGGATCTCAATTTCAGGCTTAGGTCATGATCTCAGGGTCATGAGATCAAGTTCCACATCGGGCTCTGCACTGGGCATGCAGGCTGCTTAAGATTCCCTCTCTCTCTTTCCCGCTCCCTCTGTTTCCCCCTCCCTCTCTGTCCACTCACGTGAGCACACATTCTCTCTTAAAAAACAAAGCGAACTGCTACCAACTCAAAAAGAAACAAAACAACAAACAAATAAAATCACTTTCCCCTCAAACAACAGCAGCCACAAAATCCCTAAGATTGACCCTATCCACAGGTACCTGGGTGGCTCAGTCAGTTAAGCATCTGACTTAGGCTCAGGTCACGGTCTTGGGGTTCTGGGACTGAGCCCCAAGTGGGGCTCCCTATTCAATGAGAAATCTGTTTTTCCCTCACCTTTTACACCTTCCACCCCTGGCTCGTGCTCACACACTCTCTCTCTCAAAAAAGTAAATAAAATCTTTAAAAGAAAAAAAGAAGTTGACCTTACCCAGAGAACCAACTCTGAAACTGGAAATGAATGTGACTGAATAAATGTTAGACCAAAGTGACCATATCAATGGAGTATTAATACATTCCACATAGGGACATCTTAAAAGAGATGTATTAAAAAGGAAAATAAAGGTATGGATACATTTAATATTTTTCAATTTTAATGGAATTAGAATTGGGCCATTTTTCATGGAGTGGAAGAAAAAGGCTAGGAAAGCAAAAGTGTGTTTGATTTTCCTCTAAATGGCATGAATAAAGTCATGGGTATGATAACCAAAATAGAGAACTTTGCTTCAATCATTATGCAAAATGAATCACATCACAATATGCTTTTTCCCCCAAGACTACGATGAAGCTATGAAGAAACACATCATATGGGTTTTTCTTTTTCCTCCGTTAATTTGGAGAATATTCCAGTTTAACACTATTAGGTAGGCTCTCACTGTTTTCAAAAATTGCATTAGGCTCATAAACTCATTCTAATTGGCAGATTAAAAAAATGATGTTTATGTTTACAGATCCTAATGCTTTTGAGAAAACAGACACCCATTTCCATGTCTTTGCTTCCCAACACATCATGCTGGTGACAGATGTTTCAGAACTGTTTCAATGTCCCTGTCCAAATATAAAATGCGCACTTAATGATACCCATGTGTGTATATTTATAGTTCTAGTCATATCTTCATATAGCTACAAAAAAATTGTTCCCCTTGGTAATTATATTTGTATTCAATATTAATGAATTATTGGCAGAGAAACATCTTTTATGTATGTATGCACACACAAAGACCTGTTTTTGCCCATTATAATGATTACAGATACACACTAGTGTTCACCTCAGTGTAAAGGGTCACAATGTTTTATATTTTTCTTTTAAAAGCTTCAATGTCATATGCTTATTTTCCAGGCATACAGTCAAGGTATCGTCTATTGTGAGAGAGTAAAAGAAATGCAGCTTAGTGTCAGCTCTGCCGTCTTTGACTAATCTGCAAGCCACCCACTTTAATGGCTGTTCATAAATAATTCAAATTTTAATTATGCTGCCAGCCTCTGACCTGAAGAGAAATGGAGAAAGAAAAGGCAAGGAATGGACAAGGGAAAGCCTATCAGTTGAATCAAATTTTGCCTCTAGTAAATGACAGTGTCTCTAAGCCCCACTTTCTTACTCAAGGTGCACCTGCTTCCTCATTTATGATTGTTAAAAATAAAATGAGTGGCATCCCCAATACACCAGTGATTATGGAGCCATTTACTCCAAAAAGAAGCCTTCTTGCCCTTATTTTAATAAGCTGTATCTCTCTGTGCCTATCACATATAGAGATTCACAAAGCAAAATATATACCTATATTACAGCAGATTCTCCCAATGAGATAAGTCCTGTTTCCAATTTCAGCCCCTATCTTCTTTCCTGAAAAGTCAGTGTGCTTCATCCTATTATCAAACATATTCATATCACCGCACTGACACATCTGATCTCTGCTATATTAAAAAAGAGACACGTAAGTCTTCTTCCAAACCCAGGGCTTGTAAGTTATTGTTGGAGAGACCATTGCCAAATTAATAGCTCGCTGAATAGACTTGGGGAACACTAACCGCATCTGTCACAAGGAAAGCTGGCCAAGGCAGCACTGACAGGCGATCCATGGCTGAATGATCTCCTCCCACCTAAAAACATCTTTTAATTGCATCAGGTCTCTCAATACGCAGTTGAGCATCTGCTCATTAGAACCAAAGCGCTATGCTCAAATTGAAATGCTAAATTTCACTGCATACTTCTTCTCTAAATATTGCCTTACAGTTTTCCTAAAGCAATGCAAACCCAATCATATTTGATCTAACATCTCCAGGGTCAAATCTAACCCGTGCATGTTAATGTTTTTTTCCCATTTTTTGGTGTCTGTGTAGTTTTTGTTCATTTAATAAAAAAAAAACAAAACAAACACATACACACAAACACACACACACACACACACTAGGATTTCATTCAAGAAATTCCCAAACCCCATTTGCAGTAGGTCCTTTGAGCTTATTTGGGGGACTCACAGCTACATATGCAGAAGTTTATTTCATCTGCTCTGGGTTCCTTTTCTTTTCTGAATATCAGACTTTTACCACAAACCCATATGAAAGATTTGGAAAGCCTGTCATTCTCTATGTAAACATATACTGTTACTGTCTCGAGGATAAACTGACTTTAAAACTATACCTTATTCTTCAACCACCTGCCATTATTTGCAGTCCATTCTCCATCTCCTTATACTTTAAACTTTTAATTTTTCAATTATTCTCTTCTTTATTTTCCTTCTCCCTTATCCAGGATTTGGAGAAGTGAAAGGCGATACAGAATCTTATAACTATATTTCTGGGTAGCTATTTTTAATGATTCTAAGCTCTGTCTATATGATGATAAAAAAGTGAAAATATATATAACATATTTAGATGGAATATACATGGAAATATATTCTACCTCATTCAATCATCTACTTGATCTACCAGATGATGTACTTCTTTGTGTGCATCTAATGCATTATTCTTTATAAAATTATATAGAGACAGTCTAACAGGAGCCATTCAATTACCTTGGGGGAAAAAAAAACCCACAAAAGCATTTCTATTCAATAAACCAATTTGAAGAGTGAAAGAAAAATTGCCTGGTCTTTGGCTAATAATGTGGTACAAATCCTTTGTCTATGTGAAATCTGGGTTTTGATTTAAGTTTTATAAGTGCAGGGTACTATTGCTTTGCAGTGGACAGACTCCTTCATAGGTCTCAGCAGTTACAATAAGCTCGTACTTCTGCCACATTCAATAAGTATATGCTCCTCCAAAAATAAGCATATGACACTGAAGCTTTTAAACTTCTGCATATGTAGCTGTGAGTCCCCCAAATAAGCTAAAAGGACCTCCTGCATATGTAGCTGTGAGTCCCCCAAATAAGCTAAAAGGACCTACTGCAATTGGGGTTTGGGAATTTCTTGAATGAAATCCTAGTGAGTTCAGAATATTTTGTGAAAATAGTTACACATTTACATCACTTACATGTAAAATAAATTGTAACAGCTGTAGAAAGGAACTCATAAGTAGGATCTTACAAAATCCCAGATAGAAGGGGTCAGTGCTCGAAAGCTTTCTATCACTGGCTACTGGTGGAAAAACTCTTCAACTAATTCTTAACAAAAATGTGTTTGACCTCCTTTGATGCCCAGATAAACTGGAAGAAGGACTACATCACTCTAAAAAAGGCTGAATCCGGGAAGTATCTGATTTGTTCTCTACCTACATTTCAATCACAGTACAAACTACTCCTGAAATACACTCTGATCCACCAAATTCATCACCCGGAACCTCCCAATGAAGTTATCCACAACCTAGCCTCCATAAACTAATTTAAGATTCCAAATCCTTTTGAAAGGATTTGGTCTCCCCAAAAATCCTTTACAAACAAGCAAAAAATAACATTTGTTTTTCAGTAAAAAAAAAAAAAAAAAAAAATTTACTGTGGAAAAAAGCTATACCGATGTTTGGATTTGCATTTCTCTAGGAAGAGGATAAACATCTTCAAAGGTTTACTGCGGGGTGTATGTACGAAATGTCTTTTCTTATACTTTGCTTCTTTTTCAATGGATTGTTAATTTTTGCCTAATGATTTGTTGAAAGTCTGACTTTTTATATTGAGACACAAGACAGTCCTGAAATGTCACAATTATTTATATGCCAGCACCAACTGATATTGAATCCAGATAGGAAAACAGCTCAAAATAATCTGTTTGCTAACAACTCATCTTAAGACATTCAATTACAGCACTTAAATGTATAATACGATATTAATGTGTAATGTCATTGGACATCTGTCTGTTAGCCCATACATTCCTGGACCACACGTGCTAAACAGCATTTTTTTGTATAACCATCACTTCTCACTTTTCCTCATACACAGTATCAATGCGTGAAGCCTTGCAGAATCGAAAAAACTAAAGGTTTTAATGCCAACCTCATTAAATCGATAGATTCTACAAGCTGCCTTATTTGGACAACAAAAATCAACAATTAATAAGTAAGAATTATTTTATTATCTTTGGTCAACTCAGTCACCAAAATACTTTACATGAGGAGAGGAAAGATCTATTTTTGGTATGAAGTTTTGTTTTTAATATGTTTGCCAAAAACTATTAGGGAGATATACACACAGGATGGAAAGATTAAAACTGATCAAAGCCAATAGAGTGTTACAACGGCACCAAAGTTATTTTTTAAAATTTTAAAGACAAATTTTAAAAATTTGTCTTTAAAAATTCCACAATAATGGCTAAGAATTTAATGTTTCAGATATCATCTCTATAAATATGCATTAAGTACTTCAACTGAAAATACATAAAATATTGTAAATAGTAGATTAACTTCTAAAGGCTCTTTTACAAAACAGATGAAACAACCAGTGAACGCGACACAAAGCAAACTGGACACACACTGTGTGGGGTTTATTTAATTACTAAATGTACTGGCACAACCCAGTTATTCACTCTCCCTCCAATCGCACACTGACCATTTTTACTTCTCTTTCTCTCCTATTTCTTTAACCCAAACCAGACATCCCCAAAAAGAATTCTGAGTTAATTACTAGAGTCTCGTGAACCAGGGTTGGCAAAAAGGGCTGAGGAACTAGTTTGGCCCCGTGGGGCAAGGTGCTTTGCTAATCATTAGAAGGACGAAAAGCAAAGACTGAGCTTCAGAGAAAATGGGAACGGACAGAGAACTTGAGAGACATCTGAGACAATAAAGACGATGATGAACTAACAGATGGGGAATAGAACACGATGACAAGAACCCTTTACCAAGACAGTAAATCCGGAGAGCCTGATAAAAGGCTGAAGAGAGGGAAAAGACAGAGAAGGGTGTCCAGGAAGCTCCCAGTCACTGTCCTGGGATATCTGAGAGGGTGTCAAGAGGACCCTGAAAAGACAGTGGTTCCTCGGGCGGGAAGCAGAGCACGAGCTGAGACGGCATGGGAAACTGTGAGGAAGCATGAACAATCTGCAGCCAAAACTGGATGGATGCTCCAAGTGCACACTGGTCCTGAGGAAAAAAGCCCAGAGTCCATCTGATTATCCAAACCAGAAATCTAAACATCTTTCCTTTCGACATTCACATACAGCAACTCAGGACGCCTTATACGCCCTCCCGGTTCATCTATCTATCACCTCTCCTGCATTTGCACGGGAGCTGTTTCCCTTCGGCCTGTCTCCACTTTCCAGCATTTCTGCAGCAGACTTCACACGGGTCGTCCAAACTGGATTCTGCAGTCCTCCAGCCCAGACCGCCAAAGCGGCCGATGTGAATTCACAGTAAATCCAACTCCTCTTCTTCCCCGATACCTCTAAGAGCCTCCCTGTCATCATAGGACTACTCTCATTTAAATAACGAGTGAGGCTTTACATTTTTAATTCTCATGAGCCTGCAAAATGGACACCACTTTCCCTACTTTACAGACAAGTCATGAATTTCAGATCTAAATGTGCCCACCCACTCTCAAGTGTGCATGGTATTAAGAGTCCCTTTATTTATCTGGCCTCTACTTAGGTCCCTCAACTCCTATCTCACCATTTCCTCTGTGTCATAACCACACCGTGCGCCACCTGAAATCCCCCCAAGGCTTTCTCTTCACCTCAGAAGTTGAGAACTCTTCCACAGGCTCCCACGGTACTTGTACATCTATGAACATTGTTTGTCTCTCTGACGATCCTCACTACTGGACTATGAGTCCCTTAAAGGAAAGATACCACCTTTCAAAGGCAGCATATCCTTAATACTTCCCTCAATGTGTGCGACAGAAGAGGTAACTTGGTGAAAATTTTCTGAGCTAATGACTGAGGCACAAGAGGTACTAGGAAGAAAGTGGTGGGAAAGAATAAAGCTCTTCATTTATATGTTCCCCTCCTCCCAAGTCAAAGTATTAAACTGTGACTTCTGAGAATAAAAATGCAAGCAGGAGAAACTCACGCGTTGTTCTATTGGTCCACACAGTCCTTTCTCCCCGATTCCCTGATCGTGAATCACAGAACCATCACTGGCTTCAGGTAACTAAGTTCTTAGCTATTTTTTCCTCAGCTACTTCTGACTTTTCCTGTTATTTGTTTGTTTTATTTTTTGGACTTGGTTCATGTGTCTTCATGCTTAGTGGAATCAACAGCGGGCCTCACTCCTCAGCTGCCCATGCCTGAGAGAATTACTATTCTGACTTCCGTGAGCACATAGTTTTTGTCTGTTCTTGAACTTCATGTCTATCTAATCATACAGTGTGTACTCTTTTCTGTCTCGGTTCTTTGGCTCTTTACTCTCTCCGTGAGATTTAGAACCGGTGTTGCAAATAGCAGTGTTTTGGTTTTTTGTTTTGTTTTTGTTGTTGGTTTTCATTTTGGTTTTTTTTTTCTGTGCAACCTTCCAGAACACAGATGTAGCACAGATCATTTATCCAATCTTTTGTTGAAGACCATTTCGGTTGTTTACAGTTAAGAGCCACTGCTAATGAGTCTACATGATTTTTGGTAGATATATGGACTCATTTCTCTTAGGTACATTCTAAGAACTGCTGGGTCATAGGATTACATATTACCAAAGAAGTTTCCGAGGTGGTTGCAGTAAAAATGGGCATCCTTGTGTCCAATGTATTTAAATTCCAGTTGTTATGTATATTAGTCAACAATTAGCACTGTGGGTCTTTTTTTTTTAAAAACTTTGTGGCCACTCTGGTGAATTTGAACACTGACCTTCTTAATGTCTTCATCACTAAACTCCCTCTAACTACTTCCTTAGGACTCACTCATTGCTGAACTCATTTCATTACGGTCTCTGCGTAACTATGCTACTCACCATGATGTCAAATTCAACTGTACTTTCTCCATAATCATCTTTCTTTAACTGTATTCCCGTGTAACTAACTACAAACTTCTTCCTTGCTGTGCCGGATGCCATGTCAATGTCTCCATTCCCTTGAGACTCTGGCTCTCTCCCCACTTGCATCTTATAAATATAATGCTTTAACCACAGATTCAGCCCTCTGCTCCTGCTTTTTCATGTCAAGTGCCACCTCAATAAAACTATGTATCTACTACCATCCTTTCTCTCAGAAGTGTCAATTCTCCAACTTCACCCGCTGGTAGGCAGCCACCAAGAAAGCCCACCATCATCTCAAATTTGTCATGTAAGGAAACAAAGCCACTGCTTTCTCTTGAACCTAGCTCTCCTCTAGGGTTTCCCCTTACTACTCAAAATACCATTATGCAGACAGCTATTTGATCTCAAAAGCTTGAGTCACTTATTTCTACTCTTGTTTCCTCCCTACACGCAGTAACTGGGTGAATGATCTTGAAGGATGGACTTCACATCCATCCTTTAGTCCGTAAAACATACCTATTCCACCGAAATGGAAATTAGTCATTATAATTTGATGTATCTTTTACCATCCAAAAGTGAGCCTGTTGCAACTGGCCAAATTTCACAGAAGCTTGCTAATTTTCAATGTGCTGACTTCTGTCCTCAGATTATCACTGCTACCACCACCACTACCACCACCACCACCAAAGCAATAACTGACACATCGTAGCTTCTTTCCCTGAAGCACCACAACCATCTGTGGATAAGTTTCTTTTATTATCCCTGTTTGGAACCTGAGAGTAACTGAGTTTTAGACAGACAGGCGTTAATGAGAGCCAAAGACAAAAAAAGGCTTCAAGAGTCAAGTAAATGGCTGGAACCAGGAAAGAAACTAATTACAATGGAAAACTCTATTTACCATTTTCTTCTATCCTGAATCTATCTTATTTGAAATACGTAGTATTTCCAGTCCTAGACAGTAAATGATAAACAATACAAACCATACACATGAAAAAACTGTGGATTTACGTAAATCAAAACTCATTTGAGCAGAAATCCAAAATGATCAATTTATGAGACAGAATCTATGACAAAATGTTTCGCTCAGTATAACCTCTACAGGATAGGTTATCCTATAAAAAATGATTATAAGCTAACTTGTAGCATTTCAAATTTTAAAAAAATTTTGGCATCAAGGTCATTGGAATCAATGAAAAACTCACAAAAAAGCCCTTGTTGATAGTGAGGTGGTACATTAGTTGTCCAATAGCAATAATAGTTGTAGCAACACAGTCAATGCCCATTAAATGCCAGGGAGAAATTGGTAAGAACTATCGTGTGGCTTTAAACTATGTCTACAAATTCTCTCATATTACTTTCTTCAAGTAGGCCTGACTTAGTGATTCTACTTTTTTTAAGATTTTATTTATTTGAGAGACAGAGAGAGAGTGGAGAGAGGAGTAGAAAGACCCTGTGCTGAACACAGAGGCCGACACGGGGCTAGATCCCACAACCCTGAGACCATGACCTGAGCTGAAATCAAATGTCTGACGCTTAACCAATCTGAGCCACCTAGATGCTCTAGTGATTTATTTCCAACAAATCGTACAGAGGAGAGGGTACAGTGTGCGATTTAAGAGACAAGGTCCTTAGAGATGCTACAAATTGTTCCTCAGGGTCTCTTGCATCGTTCTCGTGGGGCAAGATAGGCACCACAGCCAAACAGGGTGCAGAGAGGCCCATGTGGAAAGGCAATGAGACCTCCTGCCAATAGCCATGGGATCAAGACATCTCGAAAGCTGATCCTCCTGTACCAGTCAAGCCTTCAGATTACCCTGATCACATAAGAGACTGAGAATCACCCACCAACACAACACCCGAATTCCTAACCCATGGAAACCCTGAGATGATAAAGGTTTGTAGTTTTAAGCCACTGTGTTTTGGGGTAATGTACTACGCAGACATTGATAACTAAAATAGCAATGTAATAAACAAACTTGACTTCATGTCCTAAATAAAACCACAAAAGAAACAGATGAAAATATGGCACCATTTGTGATCTGTCAACTCGGATGTTTAAGAAATGATAATAACCAATGTTTCAAAAGAAGTAAATATGAAGACACTCTCACACACTGCTTACAATTTCAGGTGGAAATTTTGGCAAGCTGTAGCCATGTAATAATAATGACTTCTGATGTGTCCCCACCTTGGGAAATTCTGCTAAGGAAACTGAAGTTTTATATACAAATGTTTATGGCATTCATATTTGTGATGCTAAAACACTGAAGCTTTTAGAAATGAGCCATAGATCTCAGTATATGTATATGAGGTTACCATTACATTATAGTTTTTACCATTAAAATATATAGTTCATATATTATTTATTGTTACACATTATTGTCTATTTTATATATTATGTAATACTGTTCTTTTATCGTTACACTTGATGACCTAGACAAACATTCTTAACACAGCAAGTGCCAACAGCTAACTTTAAACATGTAAGGAGTATAACTTCAATTTAATAGGTCACCTGGGTGGCTCAGTTGGTTAAGCGTCTGCCTTCAGCTCAGGTCATGATTCCAGGGTCCTGGGATCGAGTCCCACATTGTGCTCCCTGCTCACTGGGGAGTCTGCTGCTCTACCCTCCCCTGACTTGTGCATTCTCTCTCTCTCACTCTCTCTCAAGTAAGAAAGCTTCAATTTAATAAAAAGTTGCATGTGTGCGCGCGCATGTCAGTGCCTGCATGCACATGCGTGTGAGTGGATGAGGACAGAAAGCGAAAGAGAAATAAAAGTGCCAAACGTTATTTATACCCGAGTACAGAATTAAGAGCATAGAGCTGACCCTTGGTCAACGTGGGCTTGAACAACATGGGTCCATTTATACACGGATTTTTTTAAAAGATTTTATTTATTTATTTGACAGTGAGAGACAGGGAGAGAGGGAACACAAGCAGGGCTAGTGGGAAAGGGAAAAGCAGGCTTCCTGCCGAGTAGGGAGACTGATGTGGGACTCGATCCCAGGACCCTGAAATCATGACCTGAGCTGAAGGCAGACGCTTAACGACTGAGCCACCAGGTGTCCCAAACATGGATTTTTTTACAGTACAGTACTGTGAATATATTTTCTCCTCTTTACAATTGTCTTAGTAACATCTTCTTCTCTACAGCTTACTCTAGCATAAGATGACACACCAAATACATATAATAGCTAATACATATAACACATGAAATATACACAATACGTGTTAATCAACTGTTTATGACATCAGTAAGGCTTCCTTCCCGTGGGCTATTAGTAGTCAAGGTTTTAGGGAGTCAAAAGCTACATGCAGATTTTTTACTGGGTGGGGTCGGGAGGGGGGTGGTCAGAGCCCTCATACCCCTGCCTTGGTCAAGGTCAACTGTATTTTCTTTACTTCTTCTACTTATCAATTTCTTAATACTGAGAGAACAATTGATCCAGTGAAGAAAATAGGTAAATAGTCTTTGCCATGTACCCTGCAGATGCTCTTCTAGAAGACCATACGTCATCTGAACCTGGTTACCTCTCTGAACCCTTCTTAGACAGTCACACCTGCTCATTAAGCTCTAGGAGGACTGGCCCTTCTGATCCCAGAACACAAACAGCTCCCAGGGCCTCAGGGCCTTTGCACTGACCACCCCCTCTGCCTGGAGCCACACCTGCACAAAGGCATGTAGCTGCTTCCTCCACCACATTTGCCGCTTGCCTCAGGTTAGAGGACCTTTATTTTTTTTATTTATCTTGCTTATTTTTTCAGACAACCTTTATTAACCACCATATTCAGAGTAGCCCACCCAGGCAACAGATCAAGAATTACGTTCCTCTGGTCACCAATCTTCAGAGCATGTTTCATTATACAAAAATCTCTCTTTAATTTTCTTTTGGCTTATTGGTTATCTCCCTTAATTTACAAGATACAAAATTACAGCAGAAAACTCATCTGTCTGGATAACTGTTGCACCTAGAAAAATGCCCACCCAATAGCAGGGACTCAAGAAATGTTTTCTGAATGAATGTTAGGAATATGGACCATCGCTTACTCTTCTTCCTGCCCCTCCCCTTCTTGGCCTAAAGGCCCTGCCCTCCTCGTTTTCCTTCTTCATTTCTAGCATGTACTGCCTCCTCAGACCCTGACCTATCACTGCTAGGTTATCCGTACGGACACACGACACAGGGTCCAGCAAAATGGAGACCACCACCCTGATATCCTCAACAATGTGCAGGGGCCCGTGGGAATGCAATATACCTCCACACTCACAGGGTACGCGAATACAAGGCCCATGAGGGAGGCGACTGGTTCTTGCTTATTGGCTCTAGCCCCTACATTAATGGCTGATATATATTCGGCACTCAATAAATAACTGTCAGATGCCTGTATTTCTAAAAGCCTGAATGAGGAAGAACCAACATATTTTGCTCCACGTATCTGTAAAGATGACATGATATATTGGAACAGGAAAAATAAGTCAAAGAAAATTCTAGGCAAGGACACACACACACACTGTGATCTAGCACGTGACAGTGAAAGTATACTGAGGGAAATCCCTTGCTGGTGAACCGGTCTCAGATGCAAAAATTAAGTGTGATATGAAATATACACATGTTGCCCAACCCACAGCTTTTCCACCAAGCACTAGGTCTCTGACACCACCAATGAAATCACAGTGTAAGTGTATTACTTCAGTTAAACATCAGAATTTACTTAGGACCTACAGCAAGATCCTTGGCTCTGTCATGTAGTTCCCCAAAAAGAAAGAGAATGGAGACCACGTTTGAACTGTTTTCCCAGGTAATCAAAATTTCAATACCACTCACACCTTTTTACCACTCCTTTCAAATTTAAGTGCGTCTCAGAGCAGGCACTCAGCAATGTTTGCCCATTATTTAGTATTTTCTTTTTAACTTCTCTGATCTGCTTGAATGGATAGCACAGCTGTTCCCCCAAGGTGAAGGCTGCATCCCCTGTCAGGTTGTTCTTGGATTCCATCAGTCCGGAAAGCAGCTCTATCATTATCTCTCGAAGGGGTCTTTCTACAGAGAGCCCATCGTTTGTGTATGTGTTTCGTATACCCTTCAGCATGACAAGCACCATCGAGCTGGCTTTACACTGTCATTTCCATTGAAAACCTGTAATTACTTCCCACAAGCAACACTCCATCCTGCCAAGCTGATTAAAGACGATATGCCCTGGAAGCTAAAAAGCAACAGTCCTCACACGTCAAAGTGTGTATCCTGTAAGCAACAGTGTGGGGACATGCACACAATAAGTACTAAATAATTGTTTATAGAAGATATTACATTTGTCCCTTGACAGTATAATTATTGATTTCTTTGGTGAACACAGAATAGATTTTTAAACAGTGAATGGAACAGCCCATAACAGGCTGTGAACTGTCATTTAATAAAAATATTCCACCATAACAGATATGCCATTCCAAGGTCTCCACTCACATCATCTCATTTATATCCACACCAATTGTTTAACTTTTGCCATTTCTTCCCAGACAAAACTACCACACACAGGGTTCTACTTCATCATATTCTCAACCTGAGTTGAGTTGGCTGATTCAAGTCATCAGGTATTCTTTTAAGTGTGAAATCATTTTAAGAGAGAAGAGTCCACAGCATCCTCAAGAAGTACTTACAGTGCAATTAGCCCAACTTCACAGTGGACGTTTGTCTCAGTGTTTTACTCATTTGTTTTTGATCACTGAAATATTTCTTCGGTGAATTTCTCAAGATACAAACTAAGTTGGGAAGTAGTGGCCACATCCAAGTTAGATGGACTTGTCCTGGACTTTGAATGAGAAGCTAGCGACTCAGGGAAGGAGGGACAGTGACAGACCCATCCTGGCTGTGGCAGAAACAGCCAGATTTAGAAGAAGCAACAGCAGCTCTCCAAGTGATCAGCAGTGATGGGAGCGGTTTAAGCATGATGCCGAAGTACAGGGTTTGTGGCAAGGGGGTCATCCCTAACCTGGCTCTGTATGCAATTTCCTCAATTCTGTGAATTACTCAACACACTCTTTCAATAAATATGTCTGCCTGCTATTTAAATCAGCTTGTCTAGTTATTTGGAACTGTAAAAAAGAAAGATCTTAACGAAGATAATTTCTGAGTAATGGATACTTTAAAGGGTTACATACTGACATCCTTTAAAAAAAATTAATTAAGCTCTACACTCAACATGGGGCTTGAATTCATAACCCTGAGATCAAGAGTCACACGCTTTAATCACATTACTGGGTATTTACCCTAAAGATACAAACGTCATGATCCGAAGGGGCACATGCACCCGAATGTTTATAGCAGCAATGTCCACAATAGCCAAACTATGGAAAGACCCTAGATGCCCATCAACAGATGAATGGATAACGAA
>CM053614.1:68605406-68626847 GCA_028646535.1 Procyon lotor | reverse complement strand
AAAAAAAAAAAAGTGTGCGTGTATATATATATACACGCACATTTTTTTTTTCCTGGCTCCCTTCGGTCCCATCCTTATCCACCAAAAGTTATCCTATGAATGATTTAAAGGAAATTGAGAGGAGGTAGGGCTGCTTGGGGGTTAAGGAGCCTGAGGGGAAGAGAGAAGCACTCATATTAAAAGCTTCTTTGGATTCCCTACCTAATAAACACACACACACACCCCTGAATACTTCGCTTCTTCATTAGGAGTCACTGAATTGATATATTTTGTTAAGTAGTCTAGGCAGATTAAAAATTATTCCTACTTAAATATTTGTATCTCGTAAGCGCACATTTGTCTCGTACAGACACAAGCTTAATATTCCATATCTGTAAGGAATCTGATGCTAATTGAGCAGGTTTTCTTCTGGTATTAATTTTAATTATTTAGAGCAGCATGAAGCTCTTCGTAATTTCCCACCTGACAACTGGGACCCAAAAGAACAGCTGCCTATGGTTTTATGCTCCTCTGAACACAGTGGATATCAGAGAGTCAATGAGCTTAGGCATCAATTCTCTGTGTGTTCCGCTGAGGTTATGAAAATGAATCCTTTTGGAGGAGTTCAGAGGGATCTGCAACTGAGAATGATGTCCAAGCCACTGTGCAAAGTGGGATGACAGTCAATGATCTCAAAGGAGCTGCAGGGAGAGCAGCCCCCTGCTGAAAAGAACACAGCTCATAGTTAAATAATAAATCACAGTCATGGAGCCAGCCTGCCATAGCCACCACCGATTATCAGAAAGGCACCACGACCACACCGGGCAAATATTGAGTTCCACACAGTTGTATATCTTGATGGGATCCGACTGAAATAGTTCCCTATTTGGCCCTCCGAAAGGAGAAGATGAATACTATTTGTTTACGATGAACTGAGATGGAATGATATTTGAATGTATCCTGTGCAAAAAAGCACAATGAAACCTAGTTCGACATGCCCACATTTAAACATACCCCCTAGTATGACTGAAAGAATCAAATGCCCAACATATACATAATTTAGCACAAACATCTTTTGACACCTCACATATTTTTTTTTCTTCTCTCGTGAAAGAACAAAAGGCTTTCTGCACAAACACAAGGTATTCTACGTGCTCTCCAATATGCCGATTCAGGATACAATGAACCGTATGAATTATTCATTTTGAAGTTGCAATTATTTGTGGATAGGAATGCGTAGAGGCCCGGAATAAAAAGGTAAGCATAAGGAGTTAGAGACACGGACACAGAAGAAAGGGGCTCACCATACCAAAGAATGTAACCATCTCCATAATTCATCTCTAAAGCTGAAGTATGACAAATGAAGGAGCTGCGATTAAAAATAAGTAGTAAACATCTTAAAAAATAATAAAATATAAATATTATCCCCAGTGAATAAAGACCTACAGGGGAAAGAGCCACCATTTAACCTACCATAGCTGAAATAGAATTCATTGATTCTGACCCTCTCTTGACAAATACTTGGCCAGCTATTGGCTCTAAAACTCCAGCCATCTCTGTGAAAGCATCAATATTAACAGCATTTCGATCAATGTGACTTAAAAGGGAAGGACATGTCTTTCTAATATTTAGAACCCTAGTAGCTCGTAGAGGTACTGACCTGTATCAGCGATCAGTAAACAATGTTGAGTGAATCACCTTCTCACCAGTACCCGGAAACAGACATAATATGGCTTCCTCAAGACAATTTCTTTTCCACTGAAAAGACTTTGCCTCACCCTTCCAGTTAACTCTTTTTTGTTCCCTGAAAGAAGAACTTGCATTACAGCTGTAATTTCTGAAGTTTAACTTGGAAGCACGGTAGAACAAATTGAAGAACAAAGACACTACGAGTTGGAAAATCATTTCAGAAGTTGTCACTACATTCCAGATGAGAATACTCTCATGGACTGAAGGAGTGTCTGGGAAAGGACGACTAGAGGACAGAGGCCAGCATAACACAGGGAAAGATCAAAAGGATGCCTCAAATACATGCCGAGGCACAGAAAGATAAATTGTTGCTATTTCAATCTTACTGACTGCAAAACTGGAGAATTCAAGAAGCAAACAGACAGAACTTTTAGCAATTCTGAATAAAAACAGGCACAAACATAGAAAAGAAGCAAGAGTCCAAGCTAAGTTGGTATTTACGGCACTTTATGGAATATATATGTAGTATATTTACTTCTAAATAGAAACTGCATGCAGTATTTTATTGTTCATTAAATTTTACTGTACCTAAATAATTCAGATAGAGGCTTAATTTAAAAGTCAATCCATATTACAAGTCATATAGGACAAAAGAAAGCATTAATTTTACAAATTATGCTACACCCTTTCCACTCCCAGTTGATTCCCAGAGCCAATCATATTAGATTCCATCATATTCAATCATATTTACCTTCTTTTGTTACATAACTTTATCTTTAAATCTAACATGCTAAAATTGCTATATTTTTAAAATTTAGATAATATCCATTGAATTTCTCCAATGAAAAGTACTTACTTTTCTTGTGTTACTTCCCCTTCCCCAATACACACAAATACATTTTTTCCCTCCTTTGAGTTTTCTAGCATAGACAGTCACAAATTTTAGTTAATTCAGTATTCAGAGTTAACATAATTATGATACTGTAAATATTAGTCATAGCTAAGCCATGTAGGATGCTGTGATAACATTTTCTTTCTTTTACAACCTTTTGATTTTCCTGGAGTTATTCATTGCCAGGCTCTTGAAAGAAATAGTCAATCCCTTTGGTCAAGCCCTTTGGTCAGTATATTGAGCAATCTATCTGCTTTAAGTTTTCCTTGTAGACATCAATCCAGACCCCTCCATCATCCTGCACCTGTCTGGACTGACTAATTCCTAGCCTGCTACTCTGCTGACATCCAGCAATCTCCTTATCTTTTCTATTTTGAATTCCTTGTCTTTGTTTTGTTTCAATGTATCTATGTATTCTTTTCATTACTTGCTTTCTCATTTTGCTGGAGTATTCCTACCAGTAGTTTCCTGAGAAAGAATGTATGGGAGAACAAGTTTCTGAGAATTTACTTGCCCTACCTCATGCTTGATTGAGTTTGATTTGGATATATAATCTAGTTTAGAAATTAGCATTCCTAAGAGTTTTGAAATCAGCTCCTACTGTTCTTAATTTCCAGCATATTATTATTATTTTTTTTTTTTTTGACAGAAACACAGCAAGAGAGGGAATACAAGCAGAGGGAATGGTAGCAGGAGAAGCAGGCTTCCTGCAGAGCAAGAAGCCTGATGCGGGGCTCAATCCCAGGACTCTGGGATCATGACCTGAGCCGAAGGCAGACGCTTTAACGACTGAGCCACCCAGGCGCCCCTTCCAGCATTATTTTTTAAAAGTATATTGCCGCATGAACAATAAATCTTGTAACACTGAAATAATAAAATAAACATTTTTGGGGGAAAAAAAAAGTATATTGCCTTTTCACTACCATTCCAGTGTAGTGTCCTTTATTTCTCTGCCTAGAGCTGTAGTATCTTCTCTCTAAAAACCTCTTGCCAATGTTTCTCTTTCTTGTATTTCATACTTATAGAGTGCTATCAGTCTGTGTTTCATGTCCTTTATACGAAATTATAGATTGTATATATAATTGTTTATAGAGATCTATGAACATTTATATGAGTACATGGATATGCATTCATGAGGTATATAAAAATATATAACAAAAATCACACACACACACACACACACACACACACACACACACACACACACATGCCTATCTTTTCTTCCCATCCATTTTCTTCTTTCTTTTTTGAGCTCTTATTTTATTTGGGATCTCCTAGACTGATTTTCTAATTTTCTATAACTTTGTCTTCTATTCTTTTACCTTTTTCCCATAGGAAAATGTTCTCGACTTTATCTTCCCTCCCTTCTATTTAATGTTTTTATTTCCATTATCAATTTTTTAAATGTTCTCTGAATTAGATATAGCACTCTTATCTTATTTCAAAAATAAAGTTTGATCTCTTAACTAAGGAGGATTTTTTCTAGTTTTCTAACCTTTTCCTATTTCCTGCACTGTGTTTTCTCTGTTTTTGATTTTGTACTTTTCTTCTTTTTATCCAGTTTGTCATTTTGACTTTCTCATTATGGTCGAAACTTTCCACAAATACATGTAATCTTTGTCTCTCCATATTGAAGAGTAAGGCCTTAAAGAGCTCATTACAAGATCTTTGTGCATGCACTTCCCTTCTGATATGTGGGCTTTACCACAGGGGGATCAGTTGGTGACCTGGCCATTTTGCTAGTGAATGCCAAAATGTCAATCTTTGTAGGACTCCCCTCTTGGGCCAGTATCTTCAGAAACTAAGCCTCCAAACATTTAATTATGGGATTCAAGAGGGAAGGAACCTAGGAATTTCCCAACTCAAGGTAGACTTCATTTAACTCTTTGGAGTTTCCTTTTTTAGGTTGATGATACCTCTTTTAGAATGAGGACACTCGGGGCACCTGGGTGGCTCAGCTGGTTAGGCAGCTGCCTTCGGCCCAGGTCATAATCCTGGAGTCCCGGGATCGAGTCCCACATCGGGCTCCCAGCTCCACGGGGAGTCTGCTTCTCTCTCTGACCTTTGCTCCTCTCATGCTCTCACTTTCTCTCTCAAAAAATAAATAAAAAATTTAATAAAAAAAAAAAAAAAAAAGAATGAGGACACTCTTCATATCTCCTGGTTTCTCTGAGTTCAGAGCTTCTTGGGCACAACTGAAGGCTGAGATCAGTGAGGAAGGGACTCAGAATGGAATTTCTTCTAAACATTATCATCCGATCTCTGTCCAACCCTGAACCCAACCTTTCACAGTCATCTCTGATGCAGAGCTTCTTCCTCAGTGGAGTATGCTTGATCCTATATCATCCTAAAGTAGGCACTTAGGTTTTTGCTCTTCTAAGTCAGTGATCACTCCTCTCAAAGTGATCTCAATGATCACTTCTTTTGTTAGCATCCCTTATCTGGCATTATCTTCTCTTCTATAATCTTTATCCTCAAAGATTTAAGCCTCATTATTCCTTAATTTTACTTTAATGGAGTTTCAGGAGGAAGTAAAGATAAATGCGCTGGTTTAGCCCATCACGTTTCATAGTAACTCTAGTACTTTTAAACCATTTGTTTAACAGCAATATAAGCTGGAGTGGCTATATTTTGATATAGTTAAATATACTAGGAAATCTACTTTTTACCATTAGAAAGTACTTAAAATTGATAATAAAATATTTTGTGTTTATTATATAAACTTAAGTTTGGTTTTTTGGGGTTTTTTTTGCTTGATGTGAGTCAGCTATAACATAAGAAGCATGATAAAAATAATTTTAAGTTGATATCAGGCTCCTTTACCCCAGGTCTTTTTTTCTTGAATCTAGGAATTCAGAGTTATTCACACTTAACGTTTCTATAAAGTGGTAGGGGTCAATGTTTATTTTTACAATAGGATTTTCCGATGCAACACAATTAGGACTTATTGAACTTTGAGATGAGGTGTTTTATTTTTAGAAAAGAAATATGTTTTAAAATTAAAAGACTAACTAGAGGTTAATAATAAATTGTATCATTAACTATCTCCTGATGTTCAAAACCTACTTCAGAAGTCAAGGAATCTAGCATGCTTAAAATAATTAGAGTGGGGTCCCTTGTAACAAAACAGATGATTACCCAGAAGGAGAGTAGTTGTTTCTCTGAAGCCCAGTCATGCACAACAAAATTTAATCTAACAGTCTAGAAAGTATCAACATTATCTTTCTGAAACTTCAGAAAGGGGTTACATGAATAAATTTAGAGCTATTTTTTTAATTTATATTTTCTACCTACATTTTATATTGCTAAAATAGTCTTACTTTGCTTTTGCAAGATGATATATTCACTTTATAAAAATCTAATTAACAAAAGACAAAGAAAAAATTAAATCAGTCCAAATATATCAGCTGAAGATGACAAGTATACAGATACCCATGGTTATCAATATTTTTTTACATGCTGAATTAAACAGGTAACAGAGGGAAGCCTTGCCTTCTAATTCTCAGTTGCACAAAATCCTTCAGGAAAGGAAGTGAAAGAGGAGACATCATTATTTGGGAAGAAAACATGTATTTCTAATACTCCATTTGCCCATTTCTTCAAATATTTCTATAAAGAAAAAAACCCCAAATTTATAAACTAATGTAAAATAGTCCTTATTACAGTAACACATTTCAGAGAAGATGCATCTATTCAAATCTCCGTAACAAGAGCACCTGGCCCACCTACGCCCACACATGGCCAGAAAGGAAAAAAAAAAAATTATGTCTTGACTGTGCTCTGACTCAGACATTGTACTGGGAGGGATAATTTCAAAATTCAGCAGGACGTACTGTTTAGCGTATGAACATAAATGAGTCACTTATAGCTATAACACAGGACAACTTTGTGACAGCATAATTTAAGGACGGGGGAACATGTGAGATTACTATGCGAACCTGCAGATATTGACTCGGAAAAGCTGTTTCTATATGTGACTCTTTTATAATGGGGCTAATATCCCAAAGCATTTGTGACATCTGAATCAGTCTGCTCGGTGTGTCAAGCTAAATTTTCTTAATTTCTTAAGAGCTATTGCTGTTACAGGAGGTGAAGCTTTGAGTTACCACAATTAATCAGCAGAAAGACACATAATTAGAAACCTTCGTGGAGGAGCAGGGAGGATTCTGATGAATTTACAGGAACTCTGACCTAGGAGACCTAACCACACATTTTAGTTTTACAAGCGTGTCTCTTTTTTAAGCTGTCAAACTCTTATGCACTTCAGTACGTACCGTACCGGTTTCCAGTGCAGTTATAGCATTCCCTGACCCCAGACCAATCTCAACAATGTGGAGTTAATCATTCTCCCCTATGCACTATCATTGTACTATGTTCCTCACAGTTTCACATGTTGTACAGTATCCTGATCGATTGTACATAAATGTGAATGTGAATTCTTGCATCTCTAATATCTGTGTGCCTGGCTAATGGTCTATATCCAATAAATAAAAATCTAACGCTTGATAGCAAAAGGATTTGTGCATGTAGTTGAAGACTGCCAATTATATGCAAAGATCATTTTATATTTCAAAGTCTAGGATACCAGGTTTATTCACTTAAAAAAAAATCCTATTAAACGCATTACTCCATTCAGTATTATGACAAAAACTTGATAATCAATATGACATGTCTTCTGACAGCTCATATTGGATAAACGTATTGTCCACCCATTGAATTTGGAGGAAAGTAGGTTTGAAAGATAATCCACCCCTTGTTTTTTCTTGGTAACTTTACCTAAATAAAAGGTTAATACTCCTAATCTTATTGTAAAAACTGTACCATAATAGAATGTGCAGTATTTAGTAGGTTAACAAACCTCAAGCAAGGTCAATATTCATTTTTAAAAGAAATTAAAACGTAGAGAAGTTTTACTCTAATTACAGAATACGGAGGGGCCCTATAAAAAATTACATATTTCTAAGATATAGTAGCTACATTTATTACCAAGATTACCTTTAGACTTTTAAATCTAGCTGTGGTCTTCACTAATATCTATGACTTATGGCTTTGTTCAGCTCATTCTATATAGCACCACCTCTCAGGAATGTATTTTATTGGGGTGCCTGGGTGGCTCAGTGGGTTAAAGCCTCTGGCCTCGGCTCAGGTCATGATCCCAGGGTCCTGGGATTGAGCCCCGCATCGGGCTCCCTGCTCAGCAGGGAACCTGCTTCTCCCTCCCCGTCTGTCTGCCTCTCTGAGTACTTGTGATCTCTCTCTCTGTCAAATAAATAAATAAAATATTTAAAAAAACAAACAAACAAACAAAAGGAATGTATTTTATATAAGGTGCTGGAGGCCAGTAATAAAGAATTTTGCATTATAAAAGAAGTAACAAGTAATCTTAATAATTATGTATTCATTCACTAAAAACAACATTATTACCAAATGAGACCCAACCATAATGTTCTACAATTATTCTTATAGTATGGATATATCAGAAGCAGAATTTATTGCCAAAGGGTAGTTTTAATTAGAATCAAGTAGGGTATAACTGAAGTTTAAATAATTAAAAAGTTAAAAAAACTTTCCTTCTTAAATGCATTAAAAATTATTATGAAACGCATGACTAATTAGAAAATGTTATTCAAAAACTCTCCAATTTGATACAAAGAAGTATTTGCAGCTATTGTACAACATAAATGTTAATCACAATTACTAAATGTTATGAATTATTTAAATGCTCTAATAACTAGTAGTCTAAAGACCTATATCACATAAATATTTTCTACAAACTGGGAATCCAAGGACAATGTGAACATTCCCAGAGGGACATTCCCATCTTTATATTCCTATACTTATGAATATTTATTAAGGAAAAGGACTATAACTATAGTCGCCACTGAAGTATAATAGTAGAGTCACATTATCAAGTCGTCTGAGGTTCCACTGGTTTCCTTTCTTGCTTACTTATTTCAGGAGTTACCAAAATTCACGTTTTCCGTTCACTTTTATAACACTCTTAATGTCTGGGTGACAATATTTTTTATTTTAAATTTCATACTTAAAGTTCAATCACACTTCGGAATTTATTTAAAAGGAAGGGTCCCACAAACGGTTTTTATAACAGGAAGAGTTCAAGTAGGCACAATTTAATTACTGAGTAGAAACAAGAGTAAAAGCCCCATCGTTTTTGTCTGACTTGGTGAGTTGGAAAGAAATAATTTCTGTCCGGGCGCCTGCGTGGCCCACTCGGTTCAGCAGCCAACTCCTGACTTCAGCTTAGGTCATGATCTCAGGATCATGGGATCAAGCCCCACATAGGGCTCCGTGCTCAGGGAGCAGCTCAGGGAGTCTGCGTGAAATTCTCTCTCCTTCCCCCTCTTAGTCACTCCCCCTTCTCATGTGTTCTCTTTCTCTAAAATAAATCTTTTTTTTTTTTTTTTTTTAAAGATTTTTATTTATTTGATAGAAACACAGCGAGAGAGGGAACACAAGCAGAGGGAATGGTAGCAGGAGAAGCAGGCTTCCTGCAGAGCAGAGAGCCCGATGCGGGGCTCGATCTCAGGACCTTGGGATCATGACCTGAGCTGAAGGCAGACGCTTAATGACTGAGCCACCCAGGCGCCCCTCTAAAATAAATCTTTAAAAATAATAACTTTTCTTTGTATCATGTAGACATCTTCACATTAAAGAAAAAATATAAAAGTTGGTCTTGTACCAAACTCTGCTCAGTAGTTGTTGTTGTTGTTACTGTTTTTCTTTTGAGGGGATATCTTCAAGTTGGGGTTTTTTTTTTTCTCATTTTTTTGCTTTTTTTTGTATTCTCAGAAACGAGCAAAGATTATTTCATGTAAAAAGGAAGAATACATCTACATGAGTTCAATGTGTCCTCACTATTATTTCATTCAAACTTTCAGTTTTATTAATATATGAGCAGCAATCAAACGTGATTCAAATTCATTTCTAAAGTCCTAAATGAACAGGATTATAAAAAAAAAAACTAAGCAGTATTAGAAAGACCATTAAGGAGATAGAGCTATATTTTAATCAGTAAGCAACTTTTTCCTCAGTAAATATTTATTAAACTGCCCCAGTACATCAGGCAATGATGTGAGGCAGGCAGACATAAAGAATAAGAACTTCAACGGGCCTTTACAGATGTTCGCGCTTAAGGAGACACTGAAATACATGAACAAAAATTTTGTAATTATCAATCTGTTATCACTGCTCTAAAGGTAATGCAGGAGTCTAACTCAGAAAAACAATTGCGGGTGGGGGTTTCTGAGTCAAACAATACAGTCAAGGAGGGCTATTTTAATCAATTGACCTTCACACTGAGATCTAAGGAATGAAGACAAAGCACTGACCTAGGAAAAAATATACAAATACTCTGGGAAGATGGGTGGCTCAGTCGGTTAAGCATCTGCCTTCAGCTCGGTCATGATTCCAGGGTCCTGGGTTTGAGCATGCATTGGGCTCCCTGCTCAGCGGGAATCCTGCTTCTCCTTCTCCCTCTGCCTCTGCCTTCCACCTTCCCCCTACAGCCTGCCCTCCTGCAGTCGGTCTCTTTCTCTCTATCAAATAAATAAATAAAACCTTAAAAAAAAGAATATGCAAATACTCTTACATGAGAATAAAGATAAAGGTGGCCCAGGAACAGAAGCATTTTGAGAGGGCCAGAGAAACGAAAGGAAATCAGAGAAAAGACAAAACAAATCATACAAGGGCTGATAGGCCTTGATAGAAATAAAAGATTTCCTTCTAAATGAATAATATTTTATATAGAAGTAAATGGGAACTTGGAAAGTTCTTCTGTGATTTCCCATGCAGATCATGTTGTTCACATAAAACAAAACCATAAACACTAATTCATATAAATCTAGAGTTTTATTCAGAATATGTGTGGTGGGGAAAAAAAAGCATCAGTGTTTTGCTTTCTTTTGCTATCCTAAGTAGGCAGGAAAGGCAATATTTTTGCAGTTATTATTTCCATCTCCACAAGAATGGATACTATCAACTTAATTTTTTCTATTAAGGGCAATCATTAAATGAGAGTCAAAAATGTTATGGATATAATACAAATGTATAATACACTTTCTAAAATAAAATATCCATTACATTCATATAATCTCTCCTTCAAAACAGAGCCAAAATATTTCAATACAGTAATAAGGAACGAGTATCTAGATTAGTAATATTAATGATTATAAAAAAACTAGTTGAGAGGAACTTCCAAATTTTAATTTTATAAAAATAAGCTGATAACAACCAAATTTAATTAATTTTACACTGCAATTTAAATTTACACATTGCAATTTCATTACTGCATAAAAGTTGCAAGGGTAGGAAAGTGAATAGCTAGAGGAAGGTTTGTTATGTGATTACTTTGTGATTACTTTGGTGAATATTTTCTAAGTTTAATGAATCTAAATATGCAAATATTTTATATGTACTACAAAATGTTACTTCTTGTCCCAATCATACATAATGAAAAAACAGAGTTGCTACGAGTAGCCTTATAGGGTTTTATTTATTTCCACTACCACATAAGATGACAAAAAAAATGTGGTATCAAGTTTTCAAAAATTTCATATCCTAATTCTTCTTAAATAAGTTTTTTAAATAAATGAGGAATATTTCCATTAAACTGTATATTGTTTGACAAATTATATACTATTTTCTACAATGATAGTATAGTTAACATTTCTTTCTAAAAAAAACAATGTTCCATGGGCATATAAACTCTATGGGAAAGCAAAATCTTCATATAACTGTGCCCATTATTAAAACTCTAGATTTTCAGTGGTTTAGGAATTCATGTAGTATCATAAAGAATATTTAGTGATAAAATTTTCATTTATAGAGTTGCCATATATTTTCAAATGATAATAATACCCAATGAAAAACTGGGTACACTCAAAGGGTGGCACAAACTTTCAGAGCTCAATTTGAGGATAAATAATAGTAAGACCAGAAATGTACACACCTCCAGCTCTACGGTCTTTAATTTATAAAATTTATTCATGGGAATCTTCCAGGATTTAGGAAATGGCTATCTTCAAGGATATGTATCCGAGCATTACTTACTTACAGAGAAACATAAATCAACCTTAATTGTCTACTGAGAGGGGACTGTTCAATAAACTTTGTTATGTCCGCACAATAGTTTAGACAAGCACAAAAAGCAGGTTATAAATGAAAAGCAGTAATACGGAAAATGTGGGAATTGTAGTGATATGTTAGGGAAATGATACCACATAATTTTTAAGAGTCAAAGCATCAGTTGTTACCAGTTTCAAATGGTCCAATTCTACCACGAATTAATCTGTTGATTTTGGGGACACCTCAGTGGCACAGTTGGTTATGTCCTTGATACTTGGTTTTTTCAGCTCAGGTTGTGACTGAGGGTAGTGGGATTGAGCTCAGCATGGAGTCCGCTTGGGATTCTCTCTCCTTCTCCCACAGCCCCTCTCCCGCACGTGCGCTCTTTCTCTCTCAAATAAATATTTTTTGAAATGTCTTATGACTTAGAAATACATATTTACCTGAGTTTCAGATAACTTCTCTCTAAAATGATAATTGTGAAGATTAACTGAGAGGATAAAGTTGAAATATTTATAGCAAGAGTCTGATTCGTGAATGCACATGCACACAAAATATGTTGGCTTAACATAACTTTTAAAGTAAATATTTTTATAGAAATAGTGGAATGCTCTACACCAAAAATATAAATCAAGGCTATCTCCAGATGATAAAAGTTTTTCTCCTTCTCAAATTTCTTATATCAAACATACATATTTTATAAATCAAGTAATGCATATTACTGTAAAATAATAAAAAATAAATAAATAATAAAACTATTATATATTGGTCAATGATGTCTACCAATTATTTAAATACTTTTTTTTAAGATTTTATTTATTTATTTGACAGAGAGAGGTCACAAGTGGGCAGAGAGAAAGAGGAGGAAGCTCCCTGCTGAGCAGAGAGCCCGATGTGGGGCTCGATCCCAGGACTCTGGGATCATGACCTGAGCCGGAGGCAAAGGCTTAACCCTCTGAGTCACCCAGGCGCCCCTATTTAAATACATTTTTAAGTAAAGTAACATATATATATGTTACTTTACTTGTACTTATATGTTATGGTTACATAAAACCATATCCCATGCTTTTATGAAAGAAATCATACCATTCACAAAGTATCAGATGAATAAATAACATTTAAGCCATTACATTTCAATCTTAATGTTTGGTTTCTTTTCGGACTCTCGAAGTATCAAAGCTTGTCAATACAGACAGGTAAATACTTTTGGTTTCCTTAATTTTTTTTTCTATTTGTTACATTTGTCATCCTAGCTTAATTGAAAATTGAAGGAAAAAAATAAAGTTATATTTGTCTTCATTAATTTTTTACAGACACTAAAGGAATTATACTTGTGTTCAAAATGCTAAAAGCATTTACCCTTCCAGTCATCTGTATGTGCTGGGTCATTATACAATGTAAGAAAGCCAGAGAATATCGTTTTCACCCAACTCTTCTGAATACCAAGACAATGAGACTTCTGGCAAAAAACAGTCTTCTTATTTGTTCCCGTAGTCAGTACACCAAATAAACATTGTGAATATCAACAATATGTAAGAAATATTGCAAGGAAATTTAACATTAGTGAGGTGTGCTAACTACTGGCGATCTTACAGCTCCCGAGACAAATATTTTGTTCAAACTTTTGCATGTCATCTTTTCCTTTAAAAAATACTAGAATCTTATTTAATATACTTGATTCATATATGCATAATAAATAAATGATTATCTATTTTGTTTTGCAGCTTTAAATAGCGGGCCCTCTCTCCTGACTCAAATGTCCAATCACCCTAACAGCAATAATAATATTTTAATATGGCACAGAAATGCATGAGATAAACTTATCCATCATTATATCTGTGATAATGTGAAGATTCAAAGCAAGTATGAGTGCTAACAATGGCTTCTACACCCTCTACTTCACGATGCTACTTCATATTACACTGTCAGGGGATAAAGGACAAATAGCTTTTTCTCTCTCCTGTTCTGGATTTTTAAGTCTATCACCCTTCTATAATAAGGAGTCGGTTACCTCTGCGTCATTGTATCTATTAAGATTTGCATTAATTGGCTAGGGCTGACAAAACAAACTACGACTCTCCTAGATGCTAGAAGTCTGACTTCAAATTGTCAGCAGCGTTGGTTTCTTCTGAGACCTATCTCCTTGACTTGTAGATGGCCAAACCATATTCTTAAGACTTCTTAAGATGATCAATCCTTTGTGACCATCTGTGTCCTCCTCTACCTTTCTGATAAGGACACTGGTCATATCGGATGTGGGTCCACCCTACTGAACACCTTTTAACTTAATTACCTCTTTAAAGATCCTATCATTGGGATGCCTGAGCAGTTCAGCCAGTTAGGCGTCCAATTCTTGATTTTGACTCAGATCATGATCTCAGGGTCAGGAGATCGAGCCCCTCCTCTGGCTCCGTGCTGAGCATGGAGCCTGCTTAAGATTCTTTCTCCCTCTCCCTCTGTCCCACTCCTTGTGTATGCTTCCTGTCCCTCATTCTCTTTCTAAATAAATATATAGCCTATCACAAATACAGTCACATTTTGAGGAACTGGGAGCTGGGTCTCTAACAAATGAATTTGAAGAAGGACACAAATCATCTCACAGTAAGATCCAAGAAGGAAAAAAAAAATACAGAGCCTTTTTCCCCAATGGGTTAAACAATTTATTGGAAGTTGTACAGATACCTCATGAGACCCAAAAACAGAAGATCCAGGAAGAGTTGGAATTTAGCGTCTATGTTGCCCTCACATCCTACACAAGTTGGATGCAATCCCCTGGGACATTCTTTGACCTCAAAAAGTCAAGAAAGAAAATTTCTACAACTTGTTCTGTGTGTGGCTGTGATGAAGTACTTCAGGGAAATATATGGGTGAATATGATACAACTACATTTTTTTTTACTGATCTTGCAACTTTTCTGTAAGTTTAAAATTATCTTAAAATTATTTTTAAAATAGAAACAAAACAAAACAAAATCCACAAGGAAGAAATGAATGAGGTGAGTTTTCCTTGCTCTTGAGGCTCAGAATATGCAGGAAGATTCTAGAAAGCTCTGTTACAATATGGACCCAAAGAATCCTTTGCCCTTCAACCCCTGTGGGATTCTTGCATTAGGTTTGTTTTAATCACCAAACCATAACCCTAGGAGGAACAGATAAAAATTTTAAGTCCAGAGAGAAGATTAAATAAAATGATCAGAACATACCTTAGTGAAACAGAATGTATTATGGAGAAAGATGAGCTCATGAAAAACACTAAAATGTAGGGAGGGGCGTCTGGGTGGCTCAGTCAGTTAAGCACCTGACTCTTGATTTAAGTTCAGGTCATGATCTCAGGGTCCTGAGATCCAGCTCCAGAGGGCTTCAAATTCATCAGGGAGTGTGCTTGAGATCCTTTCCCTCTGCCCGTCCTCCCACACCTGCACATGATCTCGCTCTCTCTCAAATAAATAAATAAATCTCTCAAAGGTAAATAAATGCGGGGAATAACTTAAAATAAAATCATGAGTTTCCATGAACAAAAAATTAAGCAGATGAATTAAAAGAGAGGGTATCCATTATGGATATCTGAACTAGGAGTCTGAAAGTTCAAATTTAAGAAGTTCAAACTGAAGAAAAAAAGAAAGAAATGGAAATAAAGGAAAAGCTAAAAGATGTGGAGAAGAGATTTAGGCAACCAACCAACCACACAAATAACTAACTAAAATATTTTAAAAGAATATAAAGGCTACAAACTAAATCTATATTAGAAAGAAGCACAACTGTGTTGGAAAAAGATCTGAGTCCGAAGATCAGAATGGCTCCCAGAATTATAAGACAGATATATCAGAAAAGACCCTCACCTAGGCATATCCTGGTAAAATTCTTGAATTCCAATAAATAAAGCTTGTACAAGTTTTGAGACATAATGAACACACCACATTCAAAGGAAAAAAACATTTCTGCCCTAGACATCTCCTCTGAAGCCTGGAGAATAGAAGACAGGAAGATAAAATCCACAATGTACTGAGAAACAAGACTTTGCCCATGAGATACAGATGCACTACGTGGAAACATACAATTGAAATGCTTAAAAAAATAAAAGTCTTGAAAGAGAAACTGAAGGAACAGATTCTCAGGGAAATTCTAATAAGAAAAATCTGTCTCTTGAGGCACCTGGGTGGCACAGTCGGTTAAGGGGCCGACTCTGGATTTCAGCTCAGGTCATGATTCCAGGGTCCTGGATCAAACCCCGAATTGGGCTCTCTGTGCTCAGCGGGGAGTTGGCTTGAGATTCTCTCCCCTCCCTCTGCTTCTCCCATGTGTGCTCACTTACTCTCTTTCTCCTTCTCTTTCTCTCAAATAAATAAATTTGAAAGAAAGAAAAGAAAAGAACAGAAGAGAAAAGAAAAGACTCTTTCTCTTAAAGTGGTACCAGCAAGAAAGAGGAGGGTAGCAGAAGTAGGAAAAAAACAGTATGGATGTAGGGAAACCGTAGATCTTATTTATTTAGGTCACTGAGAAAACAGGACAAGGGAAAGGAGCCATGCAAGGATTCAAAAAGTACAACAGAACTTTCAAATTAAATACCAATGGGGAACACAGAAAGAAAAAAAAAAATCTTATTAGGGTAGTGGGGAGGAGAGGGGCTAGAAAAGCATAAGCAGCCACAACCTTGAAAAACAATCTAACAGTTACATGGAAGGAATAAAATTGAGGTTCTGTTTTTGTTTTGGTTTTGGTCAGTAAACTAATTATGAATGGACTGGATTCCTCCAATTGAAAAAAAAAGAAATTATCCCATTAAATCACAAAAATTAAAAATTCATTAGATATTATTTAAAAGAAACACACTGAGCAAAGGTTCAAAATGTTGTAGAGGGAAAGATAAAGATGTGCAAAATAAATAATAAAATAAAGTGAGACAACGCTACAAGTCAAAGTGAATTTTTAAAAATTCACCTGTTTAATTGGAAATAAAATGTCATTCTCTATTGATGACAAGAAGAAAGTGAGGAAATTATGACTCTAGAAATTAAATCCTGAACAAGACAGAATACAATCATTGCATTTCACAACACAGCTAATTCCATATGTAAATTGAGGCCACAAATATCAGGATTAATTAAAATTTAACTTTTTCTCTCGTCTTTTTTTCTTACTAACTTTTTTCTTTTTAAATAAGCTCTATGCCCAATGTGGGGCTTGAACTCATGACCCTGACATCAAGAGTCAAATGCTTTACCAACTGAGCAAGCAAGGCACCCCTCATTGAATTTTAATTCACCACTGATTATGCTTTGCAAATACTGGATAATATTATTAATTCTAAAAATTTTAGATTAATGCCACCAGGTAAGAAGTATTTTTAAAAAATATATTATGTATTTTGGGGTATGGGACTACCAGGATCAGAAAAAGTAAACAGAGACTCTCAAAAATTAAAAACCTAATATATATTTTACTTATTAATAAATGACAATATCAGAATCACTAAACATTACAAAGGAAATAGATATTGAACAAGGTAGTTTTAATGATTTTATAAAATAATTAATTTAGCTATTTAAACAACTGCTTTAAGCATATTTAGCACACTGTTCTAAGCACTGATAGGCCAGAAAAATTCAAATTTTACCTCTCATTGAGGTCTGCTGATTTGTGTTGGTATATGTTCTCAATCACTCAAAAATTTCCTTTCCTTACTAGCTGTCTTTATAAACATGAGTCCAACTATTTATTCTCTGATCAAAACTGAGGGAAAAAATAATATCCAATATCTTTATCACTGTTGGTTCTACCTCCACTTCCTCGCTCATCACCCCCATTCATCATAAAGATAAAAATCCAGCTCCTTGCAAGGAAAGAGGCCTATAAGCATTTCCCCCCACTCTAATAATGAGAACTAAATATAAGAGAATGGTTTTGTTATTTGAAGCATCAGGACAGAACTAATGTGACTGAATCAGGATTTACTGTGTAAATCAAAACACTTCATTCCATAATACTTGACCAGGTAACACCGCAAGTGAGTCAGAAAAAGATACACCTACGTCACTGAGGAAACATTGGGCAGCCGACTCCGGCCTTTCACTGGTTCACGGGAGTGGAATATTATCCACTTTTAAAATATCCACTGTACCATAAATACGATCTTGCATTTATTTATACGAGCTATCAAGAGTCTTTTGGAGCTCACTGCTTCCTAAAATGTGTACATGATTTCCTTTTTAAACACTGTCACTAAACGGGGAAGCGGGAAATTACTATTGTCACACAAACACAACCAACATGTACGCTGCCGGCTCCCCCCGTGATGGACGCCTACTTCTGTGGCAATAAAACACTGGCAGATCATAGGGATAATTCCCATGTGTGTGTGGCTGAGAGGAAAAGTACGGCCTGCCTTGACAGGAACTGCCTTTAAGTCTTTAAACTGTCCTCCTTCGAGTATTTATTCAGTGTGCCTTCTACACAGCTGAGAAATGCTGTTTCAACTCACTGAGCAAGTCTGAAATACTTCAGGGAGAGCAGCTGAGGGATCTCTGCGGTAACTAAAACATGGTAACTTTTCCTTGGGCAGGCTTTAGGGGCCAGTTGCTCCTTCTTAATATGCTGATTTAGCTTCCAACAGCGATGGGGCAATGGGTGTGAAATGTCAGCTAAGGACATGAGACTACCATTTAGTGAAGAGAAATCTGATCGTGGAAGTGCGGCCACATGAAGCAGGCCTCACTTTCCCGGCCAGAGGACTGGCAGACACCTGACATCATTGAAATTAAAGGAAGAGCTATCCCCCCTCCAAATTCCCAAAAGATAACATCATTCTCGATATTACAGAGCTCCAGTAAACAATTTGAGGGCAAGAGAATAACAGTGAATACGTTAACCATCTAGAACTTCTATGAGGCAAAAAAATTCTACGAGAGTTGTCGCAAGTTCTTTGGTCTTCTACTTGAGAAACTCAGCTGGTCTCCTTGTTTTGCCTTTCCCACTCCCACGATGTCTGTCTGTCTGTCTGTCTCTCCCTCCCTCTCTCCACATAACCCATCCATTTTAAACACAGACTGTCACACGCAGTGCCTCATTTGGATGACCACTCCAACCTCCCCTACAAATGGAACTCAAGAGTTTGTTTGCGGCTTCTAGCAGGGAATCCCAGCTACTGAGATACCCCCGACTGAAGACGGAACCTCCTCTTTCCAGGAAGGTCGTCCTCTTTGGCCCAGAGCGCAGCTTCAGGAGGGGTATATATATATGGTATATATATATATATCCAGAGTGAGCAGTGAGCGGGAAAGGGCACACCACCAGTCAACCAGACCAGCCAAATCAAGCCTGGTGATCCGTGGGGTGACCAATCACATCCAACTGCTCACTGTCTGTGATGAAACATTGGTCACTTTAAGTATATCGTAACTGTGGGCCTAAGTGATCCACTCAGCTCTGCATCTTTGCTTATAACCGACCAGTGCATTAGGAGCTAGTAAAACTTACTTATTGAAATGTCAACTGACTGAGCTATACAGAAAAAGTTGGTTTCACTGGTTAGATGAGAGTAATTATCTGCATGGTATTTAAGCACAAGTTTAGAAATAAGAATAATTCTCATTATTTTTCATCTTTTACTACACCCGTGTATGTTGTTAATATCTAGGACCAGAGTTTCCCTAAACTCCCAGAATATATTTATTTATGGGTGTAAAAGTCCCAGCACAACATGTGGCTTATAGACACTCTTAAATAGGTCATTCTCCCATATAAGCCCAACCAATCACATTAAGCCTAATAAAAAAAAGGAGGGGGATTTTGTGATTTCTGTCTCCATCAGACGACATCCACACATTTTTACATAAGTACTAAAGAACAAGAGTAGGAAAAGGAGAGGGAGAAGAAGAGAAGAAGAGAAAGAAAAGAAACTGTTCACTGGAATAACATATGCAAAATACATAGTATCTGGGGCGCCTGGGTGGCTCAGTAGTTAAGCGCCTGCCTTCGGCTCAGGTCATGATCCCAGGGTCCTGGGATCGAGCCCTGCATCGGGCTCCCCACTCCACGAGAAGCCTGCTTCTCCCGCTACCAATCCCTCTGCTTGTGTTCCCAATCTCGATGTGTTCCTCTCTGTCACATAAATAAAAAAAAATCTTAAAAAAAAAAAAATACATAGTATCTGACACATAGTAAGTCAGGGCAGAATGAGGAGAAATGCTACTATAAAGCTTAGGCATTAAATGTATCTGGATTCAAATCCTTGAGGAAAAATATCTCCATAAAATAGGGAATTTGTTGACACCAAGTACAGAAGTATGTTGTAAGGATTAAATAAGTAAATGCAAATAAAGTCCTTAGCACAGTGCCTAGCATACAGTTAGCCCTTAATAAACTGTTATTACCATTATCCTTCTGTTTAAAGTGTTATGTAAGGTATTTGTTATTTTTGAAACACTGTAATATTTCAACCTAAAATGTCATCAATTTCTACTGAGAAACTGTGGGGATTAATTGCATCTCAATGAATATGATTAATGAATCAAAATATGGTTACCAAACAAAGGCATAAGAAATTATGTACTGTGTGTGTGTGTGTGTGTGTGTGTGTGTGTGTGTGTGTGTGTGTGTATTTTGATCTCCTAAGTTTAAACTAGCCCATTCAAGAGGGGAAAGTTGATGTGTGCACCGACATTTCATGACAACAAACATTTCTGCAAAAGTCAAACTCTTTATGATTAACTATAAGCAAAAGTAGCTATTGCATAGCTACGTTGTAAAGAAGTCTTCTGAGCACATAAATATCATACTTCATTTAATTCTCTTCCTTCCTTGGTTTTTTTTTTTTTTTTAAAGATTATTTATTTATTTATTTATTTGACAGAGAGAGAGAGAGATCACAAGTAGGCAGAGAGGTAGGCAAAGAGAGAGAGGGAAGCAAGTTCCCTGCTGAGCAGAGAGCCCCATGCAGGACTTGATCCCAGGACCCTGAGACCATTACTTGAGCTGAAGGCAGAGGCTTTAACCCCGAGCCACCCAGGCGCCCCTTTAATTCTCTTCCTTTTTAAGAGGTCACATTATGTTGTCATACAGGAGGAAAAAGTGGCATAGGCAGTAATGTACAGGGCAATAAATTCTCTGTAAACCCTCTCGTAGAAAGTGAGTCATTATGACGTGTTATTGGACTTTGGAGACAGCTGACCTGGAATTTCTGAGAAAAGACAGTGCAAACAATCAGAAGCGATTAGACTGTCAGGCAAAAAGAGATCAACATTTATAAGAGCAGCTGCAATTGGGGAGTAATGAGTCCTGGGACTAAATGAATAAATTAGCCACAGAAGGCGTAGACAGTCTTTTGTAACTAATGCCTCGGCTGTCAAGACACAACTTGATTTTTGCTCTTAACTGGGCCTCGATGGTGTCAGTTGTCCCAGAATACAAGGTCTGCCGACGGCAGGATCACTCATGCACAGTGCGGTGCGCTGGCGTCCTGCCTGGGGCTGAGATCATGGATGCGAGATAGAGCAGATGAGCTGGTATGTGTAATCAGCAACCGCAACCCTTAGACTGAGCATTTTTTTTTAAATAAATCTGGAAGACAGATGTTTGCCCCAGCCAGCCTGTTAATTTTGCACTGATTATGTTGCCAACAACAAAGGCACTAATCTGTAGAGAACAGTATGAGTTTTTGACGTTATTATAATAATTAAAAATATATCTATCATTTAACATTAATTCTGGTTTTAGGAACCGTATTTAACTTATTATACAGGGCCAAAGGCAACCTTGTCACTTCCACCTGAGTCTACCAGAAGCCCTGTTATTTAAAAACAA
>CM053614.1:68520738-68604906 GCA_028646535.1 Procyon lotor | reverse complement strand
AAAAAAAAAAAACAAAAAACGTTAAGAACATTCAAGAATCAGACCCCCACTGGAAGTTCAACTTTATAAAAGGCTAAAATGGTGTTTTCAGTAAACACTCCTTGATCAGATTCCCTCCAAACTTATGGTATAGTATGAAGTTCAAAAGATTCAACAGATTCTATTATGTGAATCAAAGAGGGTGGCCTTAGATTAGCCTGGTTTCTCTGGATTTATTTTTATGCCAAACATGATACTAGCACATTTTAATCAGAGTATTTGTTCATGCTGTTGAAACAAGTTTGTAATTTCATAGAACAAAAGTAGAAAGAAAAATTGATTTTCTTTTTTTTTTTTTTTGGCCTCACTTTGAGCTAATCTTCTGACAATCGCTACAGGTTTCATAAACTCCCAAATCACCAGGGAAAGATTGATGACGATTACCCTAGGCACAGCAATGGACAAATCCCACTCCAGTTCCAGTCCTACCACTAATCCCCCGTGTGCGCAGCCGGTCAGCTTCATGGGTGTGTCACCTGTGCAGTCAGACTGGGCCCTGGGCTCACTCAGGTGGACCCCACCAACTGGTTTAACACTCAGCAGCTGCCGCCTGAAAATTCTTCATCACTTTTTAAATAGGGCTTCATATTTTCATTTTGTACTGGGCCCTGCAAATTACATGGTCATTCCTGCCTATGTGAGCTTTGCAGGTCACTTCGTGCATCAAATTCTCATTTCCTAAATGCAATCAACAAACCTATCACTCTTTGACACTAATTTTTTCAAGTGGTGCATTATTAGAGCATATGTACCTTGGCCAAATGGTCAACAGAGTGAGGCTCTTACTGATACGTTAAATATTACTTTTAGATCCTATGAAATTAAGGCAACCTAAGACTATGAAAAACGTATTTCCAAAAGATGTTTCTTTTCCTATAAAGAGATTATAACTTTTGCCTGAAATCTTTCGTTTGAACACCTTCTGTTAAAAAATTAGGTGCATGATACCATTCATCATGCTCTGCAAGTTAAAGGGGTATTTGGCAACTACCTTTCTTTCAAAAGTGTCTTTTTTAGACAGACATTTAGGGCAGACACTACTTCATGCAATGAAGGAGGGAGAAAATACTCTCTCGTACTGAGCAATTTGCAAAAGCCCTTCACTGCTTAAAAAAAAAAAAAAACCTTTCACTGCTAACCTTTAAAGGATATATTAATCAAACAGAGTATGGTAAAAATTAAAACACTGAGTGTGGCAGAAAGCAGCCTCACAGTTACAGGACATATGGATCTGTTTCCCTCTTAGTGTCATTTAAGAGGTCCTAAACACAGCCCCAGTTCTTCATCATCCCTTCTGTTTGGCCCCAAATTCCTACCGCTATAATCACATTAGATTGAAAAATCCATAAAGATGCTCCTAAAGTCTGTAACCTGAGAGAGGAAATGTGATGGTATTGCTAGACTTCTATTTGACACAGTAACAAATGGCATCAAGAAAAACATGCATCTCTCACTTAAGCCAGGAATCTGCTTCAGAAAAACCTGGTATTTTGAGTGAAAATTCTGATTATCTATCATGTATTTTGTGGAGTGGAAACAAATCCATAGTGTATCTGGATCAATCCACACCCCCAACCAACTTTGAAAAACCTAAGTAAACCAGTACAGCGTGCACTTCTCAAAGGCTCACGTACATTGAAAAATGGAAGAAACTCTTAGATGAGAGTGTAAAGTGCTACAAACACAGCCTCCTGATGAAAAGATAAACAGGATTGTTAACAATCAGCCCTGCTTGGCCGCTCAGGGCCAACAGAAAGCACGCACACCTCCTTGCTTGGCACCTGGCCTGCTCTCCAAAGCATCTACATGGGATTCTGACGTGCTACTAACTGTACTTGGAAAGTAAATCAAGACTCTTCCCATATATTACGTTATTTAAAAATATATATATATTGAGTTCAGAGGCAGTAAATATAAATAGTTGTCTTACAGGCATCAGCTAAAAAGAAACCAAGAAACAAATACATCTTACTGAGAAATTGGTCTATTCTGTGAACACCGGATTTCAAAAATCAACAGTCATTCTATTCCAAAAGCATCAACTGGAAAGGCATTCTGCATGGCAGGTATGCCTCTATTTTATCTAGTAGTGAAATGAATGTTTTAAGTATGTGTTAGATGCTACGGGGCAAACAAAATAGACACTGACATTACAGTACTTAAATCCAAAGGTTCCATGAGACCCCATTAAAGGCATGATATCACCTTTACAGAGAGATCGAACTTGACTGGACAAAGGACACAAATATATTTTGGCTAAGATTATTCAGATGTCACTGAGGTGAGAAATATGGTGCATAGAACTAAAAGCTATAAAGTCTCAAAACAAGAATTCTAGCTTAAATATCTCACTTTAGGTAAGCCTTGGTCAAGACTTTAAATTTTCCTTTCTGATGCACTGTGAAAATTAAACAAGTTAATGTAGTAACTTTTTTTTTTTAAGATTTTATTTATTTATTTCACAGAGAGAGGGAGATCACAAGTAGGCAGAGAGGCAGGCAGAGAGAAAGGAAGAAGCAGGCTCCCCGCTGAGCAGAGAGCCCGATGCGGGGCTCGATCCCAGGACCCTGAGATCATGACCTGAGCCGAAGGCAGAGGCTTTAACCCACTGAGCCACCCAGGCGCCCCCTGAGCCATCCAGGCACCCCAGTAAGTTTTTAAACTAGAAAAGGCACAAAGGAAACACCAAATATTTTGTAGATATACAAAAGTCTTTTGAATTATTTGCCAAAGTTTTCTAAATTCTCTGAACTTTCCCTTTCTCATCTGTAAGTGAATACAATTATACCAACTTTGCAGAATATAAATTGCAGTAGAAACATATGGGAAGAGCCTAGCAAAGTGTCTGGAACACAGCAGATATTCATTAAGTGCTAATTATTAATTTGCTCAGCACTATTAAAACTCTAAAAACTTTCATTCTTTTCCATCTAAGTAACCGGCTCACTCACTCATGCTATCACTACAACTACTAATTTCTCGCATTTCCATGATTTACCAAAATTTCTTGTTTCTCCAGTGTTCCCTATAAACTTCCACTTTATCCACATCAAAATGTCTACTTTCTTGAACTTGTCATTCGGGACCATTACCACACCACATGTATCGTGGTTCATGATTTCAAATATTTCAACTACTGACTAATTCTTAAGTATCCTGGACGTTTATAAAATGTATTCTGCCAATCCTCAACTCAAAATGGATTTGACGGTCCTTTCAACTACGACCACTCACATTGTGCCAAGCATTGCTAGAGAAAGCTGATTTGCTTGTGCATATATATATAAGCATTATATTGAAGGAATAGAACTCTATACACATATGCACATACATATCAGCAATGTTTTCCTCTCTTTCCTCTGCTTCTTTAAAATGAATTTTCTCTAGATATTCTTCCCTAAAACATACGCTAAATTTTTTTTTAAGATTTTATTAATTTATTTGAGAGAGAGAGAGAGATCACAAGTACAGACAGAAGCAGACAGAGAGGGGGAAGCAGGACCCCCCCCCCCCGCGCTGAGCAGAGAGCCCGATGAGGGGGCTCTATCCCAGGACCCTGAGATCATGACCTGAGCTGAAGGCAGTGGCTTAACCCACTGAGCCACCCAGGTGTCCCCACACGCTAAAACTTAAAAAGGTCTTCATGTAGACACCAGTGGCTGGATACACATTTTAATGAAAGGGCCCACATTTCTTACTCCCTGTTGCAGACAGCGGTTACCGAGTGAGACAGACACAAAAATAACCGAATGGGACTTCTGGAAATACCTTGAGCTACCTACCTCCAGGTTCCTTGTTACATGAGAGAAAACAAACCTACAATCCAGTCAAATCACTCATTAGCTGGTGTGAGTATTAATCATATTTGAACACAACTTTAATTCTTACATATTCCCTAACTTTTCCATTCAGCACTGAATATACAACTTTTACACTTAAAAACAATCTCGGAGCACCTGGGTGGCTCAGTCATTAAGCATCTGCCTTCGGCTCAGATCGTGATCCCAGGGTCCCCGGATCGAGCCCCACATTGGGCTCCCTGCTCGGTGGGGGGCTGGGGGGCCTGCTGCTCCCTCTCCCTCTGCTTGTGTTCCCTCTCTCACCGTGTCTCTGTCAAATAAATAAAATATTTTAAAAAAAAGCAATCTCAACAAATCAACTAAAATAGCTCATCTAGGTTAAAAATTAAAAGTCAAAGCTTAGCTTAAAATTTATTTATCGTGGGGCGCCTGGTGTCTCAGTGGGTTAAAGCCTCTGCCTTCAGCTCAGGTCATGATCTCATGGTTGGGGAATCGAGCCCGGCATCGGGCTCTCTGCTCGGCGGGGAGCCTGCTTCCCCCTCTCTCTCTGCCTGCCTCTCTGCCTACTTGTGATCTCTCTCTGTGTCAAATAAATAAATAAAATTTTAAAAAAATTATTTGTTGTGCCATTCCCAGCTTAGGACTAGTTGGGGCTGAGAAACTTCAGGAGGGTCAGGGTAAGAACTGTGGGAGATTTCTATTTCCACTCTCTGAGCTTTTCCTCCTGATCCTGTCTGGACCCCGATTACCAGCTGCCAGGGGCTGATTTTAGCAATAGCACTATGAGAAGCTGACAGGAGAAGGCCCTTTCTTGACTGTAATTACGTGTTGGTCCTCTCTGGGAGAGGCGAATGTTCAACACTGACTTGTTCCCCTCCTAGGGTGCTTTCTTTATTTTTTGAAGCTAAGCGGTTCATACAGCTCCAATGCCACACTCTGAGTGCCATATATAGCCCTACCCCTCGGTTCCCATCTGGGAGGGTACATCAATCCTCTTTCTGCTAAACTGGCTTCGGCCCTGGCAGGAAATCCTACCGGATCGAGTCACATGGGACAGCCCAGCTCTGCCCCGTGAGGCCTGCCTCTGCTGTGTGTGAGCTTATACCCAATAAAGCCACCAGGCCAGCACGTTTAGCCTCATTCATTTTTTAGCATGCAGAGGTGTGTATCAAATCCAAAGAAATAAAAGTAATCTCAGCTTCACAAAACAAATAGTAGACCACCTCGTCCCTTGACCACTCAGAGTCAAAGGAATATACGTAAGCAATCTGAGTAATCCTCGTGGACATTTATACCAACATTAAAGAGAAGAGTGAGCACACTTTCCTTCTGGGAACACAGAAATAGCACCATGTTTCATAATTTTTACGAAGTAATTTCTCTCATTCTCATCAATCTGGATAAATTTATAACTGCAAGATAAATTTTGAACTAATGGTCAAAACACACACACACACACACAAAAAGATTTCAGAAAGCTCTTTCAAATTCATACGCAGCTTGGACCTCGTTTTTAAAATATGAAGTTATTTTATGTCTTCTGTTTTTTCTCAATGTTAGGAAGGCCCTAGGTTTTATTTATCAGCCATTTCATTTACCCACAACAAACTCTTTACCTTTTCTTACTCTGACTCCCCAAGTCTTTAATGTGGTCCTCAAGAACCCACTGCCCCTTCTTTCTTTGCATCAACTATTAACTTCCACTTTACCAAGAGAGTAGTCATCCAGTATGACTTTTAGATTTTGTGCATCTGCAAAGTCTAATCATATTTAATATCTCTTTTTCTTTTTAAGATTTATTTATTTATTTGACAGAGAGAGCAGCAAGAGAGGGAACACAAGCAGGGGGAGTGGGAGAGGGAGAAGCAGGCTTCCCACTGAGCAGGGAGCCTGCGGGGGGCTTGATCCCAGGATCCTGGAATCGTGACTGGAGCTGAAGGCAGATGCTTAATGACTGAACCACCCAAGTGCCCCCATATATAATACCCATTTGTCTCAAGTGAAAACTACTACTAACTGTTCAAAGATAAATCACGACTCTGAGCTTCTCTGTGCCTACTTTTTCTGGAATCAATCTTCAGCATTCAGACTTTTTCTTATTTTCAGCTGTCATAGGTTCCTTCCCTTCTAGCTATAAACATGCTTATATGCCCTCCATTCTCAAAAACAAACAGAAAAGAAAAAGTTTTTAGCAGTACTCCATGTTTTCCTTGCACTGTGCTACCAAATTTCATGAAAAAACAAATTTCTTGACAGTTTCTCACAACCTAATCACTTCTTAACACTGTAGCCTTTATTCTGTTCCAATACATTCTAATGAATCTGTTCTCACAAAAGTAAACCAATGACTCCTAATACCCAAAAACAATACATTTTTTACTCTTCTTTGAGTCTCTGAAGAATTTCACATTTCCTCCCGTATCTCTTAACTACCTCTCTGGATCCAATTTTCTGAAATTTCTTCCTACAACTCCAAGTTAAAAATCTCTAGGGATAAAGGTCAGGCATCTGCATTTTAGCAAACTGTGGAGGTATTTTTGACAAACATTAGAGAGACAGAACTATGGGGTTAGGAGCTAAAGAAACATGTAAAAACAAAACAAAACAAAAAAACAAAACCATTTGGTTGAACAACAATAATCTAATCCTTCCAAAAGAAAGACCCTACATTAAGAGTCATTGAAAACGTTTGTCATTTTCTTTTCATTATTTAATCACAAGCTCAATATCAAGGTGAAAAAAGAGTTGGGCATATTACAGTATTTAAAGCTTTATAATAAATTGGAGTAATTTTAATTAAAGTTACCAGGACACCAGAGGGAGACAGGATACACCATAATTGGAAAAGTGTCACTGTAGAAATTCAGTTATTATAATCTTGATCCTCTTTTCTTTGAGCAAAATGTCTGAAAACCTTCATTTACTCAGCAGATCTCCTTGGCCATGCAGGCTGATGAACCATGAGACCAATGATTTCATTCACCTCCATCTTTCAGAAGGCACTTCTAGAAGCTGGATCATGTTGCGGAAGAGATTTCTCCCATGAACTATTCATATACAGTTGCAGATTTTGCAGCCTAGATCAGGCTGAGATAAATGTTGGTAACAACATTAAATGATTACTGTAGTTTGGGGCTATTCTTTCTAGAGGCGATTGTTGCTTACAAACGCTCTTTGAGTATGTTTTAGAACAATTCAATAATGTTAGCACTTAATGTTAATATTGATTAACCTTAATAGTCATCACATTGAGCCATTTTCTGGGACAAGGATGTAATGAGTGCCAGAAAAATAGTCATTTAGCAGATGATTTTAAAATGGTCAGAATTACCAGTGCGGGCTTAGAGGGAGGGGAAAAAAAAAAATTTTAGACAGATATCCTAAAATTGAATTCCACCACTACCTCATGTTACCTATACAAGTCTTAAATAATAACACTAGTCTTGTCTGAGTTTCTTCATTTATAAAACAAGAAAGGAGACGTTTAATGTGCCTACTTCATAGGCTTTCTGGAATATTAATTATCAGAAACATGTCTTTATGTGGTCATAAAGACAAAACTAAACTAAACTAAAAAAACAATTATTTAACTTTAAAAGTTCAGAAGTCTTATAGACATAGTTTTAAGGCAAAAGCAACTAAAACTTTTTATATTGATTTCTCTTTCAGCTCTAAGGCTGGTTGAAGGTTCTGACAGAAAGACCACAACATAAAATGAGTGTGAATAAAACATCAAAATCAATGTTGAAATGAAAAGAAGACAGTCTTGGAAGGAATAGTTTAGAATCAAACACATAAACAAATGCAAGATAAACAAAAGGTAATAAAATTAGGTTTAAATCAACAAGCTGTTGATATAAAATGTAAGGTTCAAAACCATAAAATCTGTGTACATGCATACATAATAAAATATATTGCAGATACTGAAAAGTAATCATTCAACTAAATGGAAGGAAGGAAAGAATGAAGAACAGAAGTTAGGAAGACCAAAAAAAAAAGAAAAACCTGAATTATCAACCTAAATTGGCCATTTCTTGAGTAGATATGTGAGTAAACAACCAATTCAATTTACTTATTCATTTTAGGTTGCTAATCTTGGTACTGAAGAATAGAGGCTTAAAATTTTCTCACATTCAAATAAAGAAAAATTTTTCAATACTGTGTATTTTCCTTCATTGAGTCATTTTTTGACGATGGCTAATTGATAAAGGAGTTACTTAAAAAAATTTGTAGCCTTCCAGAATATTATTCTTTTTTTTTTTTTTAAAGATTTTATTTATTTGACAGAGAGAGACACAGTGAGAGAACACAGAGCAGGGGGAGTGGGAGAGGGAGAAGCCGGCCTCCTGCAGAGCAGAGAGCCCAACACTGTGCTCAGTCCCAGGACCCTGGATCATGACCTGAGCCAAAGGCAGAGGGTTAAGGACTGAGCCACCCAGGCGCCCCCCTTCCAGAATATTCTACCAACTGGAATATCCAAGTCTTTTTTTTTTTTTGACTAATCCTTTAAGGATTTTATTTATTTGTCTATTTTTTTCTTAGGATTTTTTCCCTTTATTTTTTATTTAAATTCAATTAATTAATATATATTATTAGTTTCAGAGGTAGAGGTGATCATCAGTCTTATATAACACCCACTGCTCATTGCATCACATACCCCCCTTAACGTCCATCACCCAGTTACCCCATCACACCACCTCCTTCCCCTCTAGCAACCCTCAGTTTGTTTCCTATAGTTAAGAGTATATTATGGCTTGTTTCCCTCCCTGATTTCATCTTGTTTTATTTTTCCCTCTCTTCCCCTATGCTCTTCTGTTTTGTTTCTTGAATTCTACATAATGAATGAGATCATGTAATAGTCTTTCTCTGATTGACTTATTTCGCTTATCATAATATCCTCTATTCCATCCACGTTGTTGCAAATGGCAAGATTTCTTTTTTTGATGTCTGAGTACTATTCCATTGTGTGTGTGTGTGTGTGTGTGTGTGTGTGTGTGTGTACATTACATCTTCTTTATCCATTCATCTGTCGATGGACACCTAAGCTCTTTCCAGAGCTTAGCTATAGTGGACATGGCTGCTATAAACATTGAGGTGCAGTCCCCTTTGGATCACTCTATTTGTATCTTTGGGGATAAATACCTAGTAGTGCAATTCTTAATTAATCTGAATGAACAGTAATTTATAGCATACTCTCAAGCCTTCATTTATTCCTCTTTATATTACACACGTCTCTCAGCCCAAAGGATATATTTATATAGTAGGTAGGAGTGCAGATCTTGAAGTTAGACACACCTGAATGTGAATGTTCTTCCACTCTTGCTAATTTAAAGTATAGTTTTTATACCGGAAGTATCAGTATCACCTGGGAGCTTATTAGAAATGTAGTCTCTCTCGCCTGCTATACTGAATAAGCTTGTACATTTTAACAAAAGCCACAGGTGAACTAACACCCATTAAAATTTAAAAGCACTGACAGAGAGTAGTTATTAGATAAATTTCCTTGAGCAAGTTAGAAGATTTCTTAATGACTCAGTTTTCTCATTGAAAAATGACACTAATAATGATGTCAACAACTATGTCAACAACATAGTCAATTACTATGGGAAATAATTAGATAATGCTACTTAGTAAATACTCATAAGGTCTAACTGGTATTAAGTTTTATCTACCTCAAATTTGTACATTCATGGTGTTTTCTGGTATATTTACTTGTGGAATTACATTGGCATTCCACCCAGATAAATTAAGCCCTTTTAGTCAAGAAGTCTCCCAGAGTATAAGCCTCCAACAAAAATAGAAGTTAATTAATAATGCCATCTTGCATTCATTTACAGTACAATGTAGCACCTGTTTTTCAATTAGCCTCAAAACATTTCCCTTTGAAATAATGTGTTCTGTCTTTGTAGAGTCAAAAACGTTAAATAAAGAATGTAGTCTGAAAACAAACATGACTCTTTCTCCCTGACATATAATCTAACTAATTCCACATTTAATTAGTCATTGTGATTTCTGTATTCTGCCATTAATGCATTTAGGATAGTCACTGGTCCCCCCACAGGATTCGAATAATGTGCCAGGTGTCTAGAGCTTCAATTCCAAATGGTAAAAAAAGGAAGTCTCAATAGGCTCCATTTTAATCCCATTAAGGTAAGCTACATCCTATTTCATTCTGTGATCGTTTTTCATGGGACTTTGATGTCCGGATTATCCACTTCTTACATTTGGAGGAAAAAGGTAAGTTGATAAAAATTAACATGATTGGAATCCTTTTCAGTTGTCATTGAGTTGAGTATTAAGCACTGAACTAGAACGTTATCTTATTTTTATTAAACTTTGGAAAATGCACTTTACATCTGTAAATGATGCATAAAAATGATATCCACATACTCAAAATTTAAGAGAATGCCTCGAATCTTCCAGTAATGAAAATTTATTTTACCATGGATAAGTCACGTACATATTTCTCAAAAATAAAATGTTTCAACTTCTGGTAATGTGGCATTCAAGTATTCCAAAGAACTTTCTTTTTATATTATATTATAACAAGATCCTGGATATTTTAAGAAACATAGAGATTTATAAGTGCCAAAAAAGCAGGCAAAATTTCTGAGTGCCAAGATATATATAAAATAGAGTAAGCTAAAAATCTGAACTGTGAGTGATAAGTAAACACGACATTCAGAGTTGTCCTGGGACAAATTCTCGCCACAGCGCTGTGATTGGTAGGCTAAGAGAAGATAAACACAAGCCCCAGCATTTTATCTAACAGAAGATGTATAGGAACTTTACAAAGAAATTTTAAAATATCACTGAATAGAATAAAAACTTGCTCAGTGGCAAGAAAGTCTATTTATAAATTAGAGGGAGAAAATATCATCATGATATCAATCTTCCCAATTCGATCTGAGTCAATGCAAACACCAATCAAAATCCTAGGATTTTCTTGGATAATGACATGATGAATCTAAAACTTAGATTATATGTGAAGGTTCGGGAATACTCAAGATCCTTCTGCAGAATACGGGGAGGGACTTGGCCTGCCAGAAATCGAGTTGATCACTCTAGGAGCTCACCGGGGTAATGTGAGCTAATAAATGGCCATTGGGAAAACTGTTTAGAAAACATTTAACTTGAATGTAACCTAGGGGTGTGAGGGTGGCTCAGTAGGTAAGCATCTGCCCTCAGCTCAGGTTATGATCTCAGGGTCCTAGGGTAGAGCCCTGCCTCAGGCTCCCTGCTGAGCAGGCAGAGCTTCTCCCTGTGCCTCTCCCCCTGCTTGGGCTCTCTCTCTCTCTCTGTCAAATAAGTATTTCTAAATAAATAAATGAATAAGTAAAGTGCAGCCTTATACCATATACTGACTATATATCACAGGTAGAGTAAATCAATCTGAAACAAACAGAACTTTTTAGAATAAAATATATAAGAAATGTTTACAACCTCAGGATAGGGAAGTATTTCTTAAAACACACAGCCTGAAATACTAATAACTTTTTTTTACTAATAACTTTTTTAAAAGGTGACTGGACAATGAAAAGACAAGTCACAAGCAAGTCACAAAAAGATACTTGCATTACACAGAATTTAAATGGGTTACTATCAATAATACATAACCAAAAATCAATTAAAAAATTAAAATGTGCAAAAGACATGAACAGATACTTCGCTGAAGAAACAAAAACAATGAATGGATATAAAATAGATGTCTATCTCATGACTAAGAAGGAGAGCTTCTACTTTACATCCATTTGATGATCTACAATTAAGAAATCCAACATGGCCATTTATTGGCCAGAATAGGGATCAATGGGGACTCATACACTGCTGGTGGAGGTGTCAACTGATACAACTATTTTGGTAAACAATTTTCATACTTTGCAAGTACACTACAGTCTATTAATTCTTTTGTCATACATAGAACGCCGTACAGGTGTCCCTGTGTTTCTGTACCACGAGACTTGTTCAAGACATTCTGCAGCACTCACCTGGAGATAATTCAAATGATAGTTTGCCAACAGAGAAGACATGAACCAATTGCGATATGCCCTCATAAAATAATTTTCAACAGTGAATGAGAGTGAATTAAAGCTACGTGCAAACACACAGATAAATCATACACGCCTAACGCTGAGGGAAGAAAGCAAGTCGCTGATGGCTACACACATTACAACATAATAAAGCTGAAAAACAAGCACACTCATAACCACCATGTTTCACAAAACATTTTTATAAAGAAAAGAAATGAGTACTGGCCACCTGTGGCAGGGAAAAGAGACTATTACAAAAGAGACTATTACCCCATTACAAAGGGTAACGGCAGTATTTGTGGGTCAAAGTTGTATCATAAAAAAATAAAAAAAATAAAAAAATAAAGTATCATAGATTTAAACATGATGAATATGCCTCATAACTTACACATAAACAGATGTATGTACCAATCAAATACACTGTTCCTATATCATAAAATCACCTGATATAAAAAATAATCATCGGAAATAAGCTGATTATTTTGGGTTCCACAATGAAACTATGATCTCTCACCTCTATGAACACGTTACATGGACATTGTTTCCATGGTAAAGGAAGCATACTAAAGAACATCAAGTATGAAAAATAAACAACCACTAGAAAATAATAAAACGAGCAGATCCAATTTAAACTCACCACCAGAGCTTTTGATCTGTTGCTTAGAAGTTTTTCGATATCCCTAGCTGCAATTTCCACCAGCTGCCGTGCATTATTTGGTTCCACAGTATACAAATCTTGATACTTCTCATAAATCTGCACGAAGAGAAGAGAAAATTAATAAGAATGAAAACTGCTTTTGTGGTTCCTAAGCTCGTGGTAGACTGTATTTTAAACCATAAACAAAGATTGGAAAGACCTGCTCTTTTTTCACTGTGATCTTTTTGGAATTTGGATGTGTCAAAAAGGTATATGTAAATAAAAATTTGCTCTCAGACCACCAGCTCATCAAAATAGCATGTCCTGTTAAAAGGCTATAAAATATCTTATACGACAACAATCTGTGTATGCAATTTTTTTGTTTTTTTAAGATTTTATTTATTTGATACACAGAAAGAGAACACAAGAAGGGGGAGCAGCAGGGAGGGGGAGAAGCAGGATCCCCACTGACCAGAGAGCCCAACGTGGGATTCGATCCCAGGACCCTGGCATCATGACTGGAGCCAAAGGCAGATGCTTCACCAACTGAGCCAGCCAGGCGCCCCTCTGTATTTCAAGTTTGCAATTTGACATTGCACCACCCTGAATGCAAAACCTGGTATTAACTGCCATTGGGATTTTTTTTTTTTTTTTTTTTTTAAAGAAAGGCCATTCTAGAAAACAGTAGGACAGAAGCATGGCAGGTCAGACTTGGAGGATGCGTGCAGTGAACCAAGGTAGGAGGAAGGGGGAAGCAATAATGTATTAAAGGAGACGCCCCCCAGTTATCCCAGTAGCTACAACCACTGTAATTAAAGGGTATGCTGCTAAATCTTATGAGGAGAGGGAGAGAGAGCAGAGAGAGGGGCAGGGAGAGAGGGAAAAAGAGAATGAAACCCCTGCAAAGGTTCATCCAGGTAACACAGAGAGCTTTATTACATAGAAAGGTTCAAGGTCACTGAGGTCTACATTCAAGTTGGGCTAAATCTCTAACAGTGTAAATATTTTTCATTAGCAAACTGAATCTTTGGGATTTGGTTTTCTTTGAATCACTGAATCAAAGTATGCGGAAAGTAAGCTAGGCAGCAAAAGCAGCCTATAATTTTGCCTCACATCAGTGTCTATAGAAGGATTTCCCTGGAGTGGCATCAGATGCTCCTGTTTTGTGGAGCCTGCACACTCCTGGGGCGTGGGGGGGAGGGTTAAACAATAGGGGGGAGGGGGAACAGCGACCATGCTTGTGGCTACAGGGCTGAGCCGAGTAGGAAACCCCTTATGCATCCAACAGATGGGTTGCACATGCATGACTAAACCATCTTTGAAAGCCAGGGCCTGGCAGGTTTTTATCGTCTTAGGAGAAGTGAATCCAGGGCACATGCAGGAACCAGTTCAACCCTGCTTTTTCTGGCACGACTCCAGCCTTCTGCACTACTACCAACAGGTCCTATAGCCCCGTTCCCGCCGACCACGGGTGCTACCGGTAGACGCTGGTTTCACATATGCACAGAGGCATATGCTCACATTTATTTGTGACCGAACATGTTAGTTTTGCATGTTTTCATTTTTTTAAGGGATTCAAAATTAATCATTTTAAGAGATTTAAATCCAGCTTTTACTAATTTTTTAGACGTATTCAAACTATGAGGTTTTTCTCATTGTCATTTAAGTGTTGACCCTATAGGTTTATCATCCCAACTATTCAAGGCACAGTCATCCAGTCATATAAAATCCCCACATTCAGTTTTATTTGGAATTCCTGCATATTACTGGATTGCTTACACTTTCTGCTGAGGAGCAGATTCTAAGAGTCATGTTTTAAAGACCAGGCAGCCCATGAACAACTCCATGCAGCCCAAGGCTCTCTCTTCCGTTTTAGCCCAAGATGACATCCAGGAACATGAACTCCTGAAAAGATTAATTGATTTGGGGTACAAACAGATAAACCTCAACATCACTGTAATTGATCCAGGACATTTAGCTCTTTGCAGGAAAACCAATAAAGCTAATTGGTGTGAAAAGCACTTGTGCTTTGTGCCATTAATATTGTGTTCATTTCTGAATGAAGTCTGACCTTCTTCCTGTGGTACGGGGACTACGACAGAATTCAGAGTCGGAAGAGATCAGTTCCAAATATACAATCTGTACTTTGCATTGTGTACTAAATGTAATGTCACTTATTAAGTCACTACCTACATATGCCAGATATATTATAAGTTCTTTAAAGAATGAGTGGATTATGAATCAGACAGAAATTATTCAGTTCAAGTATATGCAGATCCTCTCAAATATATACAGAATATTCTCTAAAATTGATTCTAGGGTAATTTTTGAATGCTTAGAAAATTAAAAAAAAAAAACAGTACCTAATTCACAAATAAACTTTAAATGAAGTCAAGGAAGGTTACGTCTATAGCCCCAAAACAAATACACTGTTGTACTTTACAATGTATAAAACCACATCTGAAATGTTTCTTGGTAATAAAAATTAATTAAAACCCCACCACAAGAACTAGTTCTTGTTTTTGTTTTTTTTAAGATTTTATTATTTATTCATTTGAGAGAGAGAGAGAGAGAGAGAGAGAGAGGGAGCACAAGCAGGGGGAGGGGCAGAGAGAAAGGGAGAGGCAGACTCCCCACTGAGCAGGGAGCCCAACTCAGGGATCCTAGGACCCCAGGACCATAACCTGAGCCAGAGGCAGATGCTTAACCGACTGAGCCACCCAGGGGCCCCCTTTTTTTCCCTTTTTTAAAAAGCAATTGTCTGCTTTACCATTTTATCCAATTCCTTCCAGAAAGAAATAATAAAAGAACACAGTAAATAATGAGTTTTTGATACCAGACAGAGCTCCATTCAAATCATACATCAATTCCTCTTATGCTGTGCTGCCACAAGCTTTCATTTCCTCTACTAGAAAGAATGTAAACTATAATGAGAATCCTAGACAGGACGTTTTCCTCCTGACTGATAGATTCACACGCTTTAATTTTTCTGCAGTTCAAATCCTCTCACTTCCATCCTTGCCACAAGTTCTGACAGAAAGAAAATCTGTCACCTGTCCATTCGTGCTTTCTTACAATCCTAATTAACTGGCTTTAATGACCATTTACTATTACATTCATAGACAACAGAGAATATAGTTTCCCTTCCTTCTTCCACTGGAAACTTCTAAGTCCTTTGCTCCAAGTCCAGAGTTTCAAGATAATCTTCAGAATAATACATTCAAAAATAACCTCAAGTATAATATTTAAAAAGCGACACCACTCATTGATATATTTGCTTCATAAACATACCCAAAGAAGTATTTCAGAAATCATAATACTTACTATTATGCCAGGGAATAACACAGATAACCCAGAGCAAGATAGGGTTCCAAGTTTTGGATGACACAGAAGATTTCTATTAGCAATCACTTTGAGGCTTTCTACTCTAAACCACTCTGAGGTGTTTCACATACATTATACCATTTACTCACTTTAAGAAATCTGAAAAATACACTTAATTAACCATTGCATTAGTAAGAATACCAAAATTTAGGCTTTGGAGTATCAGAGTGGAGGCAGTTCGGGTCCCAAGGAGCACACGACTGCCCGAAGCAGCCAAAGGTGCGATGGTAACGTGGCACGTTTAGGCAAAGTGGATCTGGAATACCACTCAGCCGGAGATCCCGTCTGGCTTCAGCGGGATGTGGAAAAACAAGAAAGGCCACTGGGATGAAGAAGAAAGGTAACTCAGAATCAATCTGTCTGCTGGGAGACTGAGTCAGTGACAAATCAAGGGAATTTCAATGTAGAGCTTGAGAGAGGGACTGTGGGGAGCAGAGCTCCAGCTGAAGGATGATGGCGCAAACCACCCTGAGCTGAGGGGCCCTAAGGAGGCTCAAGAGATTGGCCAAGTTCTTAGGAGCAAACATATTCAGTATCTAGGCCAAGAGCACAGAAAAGAGCGAATATACTACACATCTTGTCACGTTTCCCCTTGTACCCAGACGCAAAGGAGCAAAGTGAAGAACATCAGAGATTATTGGAGGGGAGCTGGGAGAGAAACCTTGAAATTCTGAGACTAAGTTTTTTCCCCCCAGGGGGCAGAGAATGGCAGGTCTTAAATAAGCTAAGTTCCCTAAAGAGAAACCGACATTTCTGCATATTAAGTCTTAAATATGTAAATTCTGACAACCCCTTCCCTCCCGTGGAACTCATCTTGAATAAGCAATCAAGATTTCTGCCATGCCCACAGTCATCTTTCTGAGACAAGTTTTCCTTTTGACAGTCCCTGATGAAAGGCGAGTCCTACACGATTCCTTACAAATGGGTAGCAATATTCTAATGTATGACCTTGACCTTGGCCCCTGACTAACCGCATTAGGACATATCAGATCTAGAAGCAGCTAACTTCTGACTCAAAGGCCTGTGAGGAAACAGGCACAAAAGATCTGTATAAATGATGACAACATACTGAACCAATGAGATTCTTTCGCCACATGTGGGACAATAGTTAGGGGGATAAAGGGCAGTTGGAAGGAAAGCATCATGCAGATATTACTGGTACACTTGCCTCCCGGAGGTATCCACGTGCTAATTGCCACAACCTGAGACTATATCCTATCACGTGGCAAAGGGGAATTAAGTTTGCAGATGAATTCTTTCTCATCAGGTGAACTGGAAAGAAAGAGATTATCCTGGACTGTTCTGGTGAGTCTATGTCATCACAAGGGTCCTAAAAAAGTGGAAGGGGAAAAGTGCAAGAGAAAACTGGAGAAATCGCAGCATGAGGAGAAATCCTCCCAATGTTGCCAGCTCTGAAGATAGAGGAAAGGGGCTCGAAGTCCAGGGGAGGACTTCCCAATCTATAGGCTGTAAAATAATAAATTTGTGTTTTAAGCCAATACATTTTTGGTGACTTGTCACTCTAACAACAGAAAATTAAAACAATGAACTAGATGTGAAGAGCTCCCAGCTGAGAGGTAACAATAATAATCAGCCTTTGGATAGTAAGTCTATAATAAACTCCTCGAGTGATTCACTCTTGCAAAAAATAAAAATTCTAAGAAAGACCCCAGGCTTTGAAAGTTGTGATTAACATTATTAATTACTACTTTGCACCTTCATTTCATTACTCATTAGATTCATTCCTTTCACAGGAAGAATGAGCTCTATTGTGAGAAATGTACAATTTCCGTTCTACTTTACAAAATAATGAAATTATCTCAGGACTTCTATTATGACCCTCACAACAATGTGAGATTCTGAGAAGAAATTCTAGAGAGAAAAGCTAAATATATCGATATAGATGTGCACACATTGTCCAAAAATATATGTGAACTGGATGAATAAATACGATCCTGCCTCATAATCAAGAGAGGGATTAAAAGAAAATGTGACAGAACCCCCACCATCATTCTCATTCGCTGTCTTTACTGGCTAACAGGAATACATTCTCACATCTTCAGTACTAATGCGGGCAAGCAAAGAGATGCCTTGTTACCTCAACTGCTTCAGAGATTCACAAAATCAATTTCACTTACTTTTACTTAAATTTTGCAATGTGGGATGGCTTGGTTATATTTTTTTTCTTCTTTATTAAGTGTTTTGTGGGCTTTTGGACTACTTGTTCCCTAGCAACTGAGAATGCCTTGTTTCTAAAAGATGTATTAACACAAAAGAATGATATAAGCTTCTTTCGTGGTCATTTTCAAAGATCAAAGTTCCTTTACCTTAAGAAATTTTGCAGTGATTCACAAGTATAATAAAGTCCTTCTTTTGATTTACTTACTGTAAGTTACCTCATCAGACAAGCTGGCCAACACAAAGAGATGTTCAGATATGTGAAGAATCCTTCATCTAAGGTAAAAAGTAACTATTGACACCAGATCTGAATTGACATTAGAATACATTTTATCAACAACAAACATTTTTTAAAAGTGTACCTTCCTCCATTGCAAATTAGGTGAGTTTAAAAATATGAATACTGCTATAAAAGAATATGCAATATTTACTAATTAATTCCTGATCTCTTCAAACACTCCCGTCCTCCCCTTTAATTAAAATAGTAAACGATGCAATCTCAGGAATAAATGTCAAGTTTTGAAAATCTCTCCCTCTTTAACGCCCTTTAATACATTGTCAGTTGTATTTAACACAAATGGTGTAAGTCACTTTTATTTCCTTTCCCCTATAACCCAGCTTTCTGAGCTACGATACTACCTTTGAACTTTTTATGGCTTGAGATTTCTATTCTGCTACCTTTAGGCAAACGCAAACATCACGTAACATACTTTATTAAGTATCACGTTGGTTATGTATTTCCTGTTTCCTTTAACCAGAATGTAAATTTTAAGGGGACAGACATTTTTCCTGCTTTGTTCACTGGTACAGCCCAGCACATAATATAGTGCCTACACGGATACTAGTTACTAGTAATCAGTAACTAGTAACACCAGTAACTAGTAACCAGTAGATACTAGTTATTGCACCTAGGCTTTGCTATGAACGTGAATGTTGACTTACAAGTTCCTGCTTGTATTTTAAAATTAGTATTTATTTTGAACCTCAAAAAATTAAAAAGCCATGTAAGGTGTTTGCAATTAGATAATGGAATATAAATACAACACCCAAATGATAATTATATCACAAAAATAGAGTAAATACACAAAATAAGGTCATGATCAATACGAAGAATGTTAGTGTTTCACTGAAGAGGTACAGAAAATTGTGTCGTCAGAATTCAGAGGAGAGTAAAATCACATGAGTTATGATAGACAAAAAGGTGGGACTTCAGTCATACTTTGAGGGATACATGTACTAATAAGGGAGGAAAGAAATCAGAATGTGATACAAGGAATTATTGGAAAATATGGATGGAAAGGCAAAAGGAGACACTACCATGGGCAGCTATAAAATGCAGGGTATTTCTTCAGCTTGGATGGGCATCCCAACTGTATTTTGCGGGCAGCAGGATCACGTGATTTCAAATGCAGAGTGTTTCCTGCCTATGTACAAGAGGTGGATGAAAAGCCAGCCAGAGTGCCCTGAGGCAGCAAGATGCCTTTTGCTCACTGGATGTCAGATCTTGGTGGCAGCAGCACCGGTTGCTGGGTGAATGGGGTCAGCTTCTCTGTCAGCAGGAGCCGCCTGGCCTGGGTCAGCCATGACAGCATCGTATCCGCTGCCGATGCCTCCAAAAGTGTGCGGGTCTCAACTCTGGAAACAGAGTTCCTGACCCTCCTGAGTGTGTCATTTGTCTCAGAGAATAGCGATGTCGCTGCGGGCCATGACTGCTACCCAGTGCTCTTTAACTATGATGACCGTGGCTGCTGGACCTTCTTGTCCAAACTAGACGTTCCAAACCAGAGCATCCAGCGCCACGTGGCTGCCGGGAAACACCACGGAGACACGGACAAGAGGGCCATGACTGAGGACCACAGCACGGCCTTGGAGACGCCACACCGGAAGAGCATCGCTCAAGTGTCCATTTATGCAGTGGAGAAAAGAGATTGTAGCAGATTTTGCACTACTGGCATGGATGGGACCCATGACAATTTGGGATTTCGGGACCTTAAGATTCTTCCATCCAGGGCTTCCCGATAACCTGAAGCTGAGCCAGCCTCCCAGATCCAGCATGACAGACAAACAGACTGACCAACTGATGACTGTGCTGATGCAGCCCTGCCCTGTGCATGGTGGTGAGGAGATCCAGTTGCAAGGACACGCTGAAGATACGCTTTGCGCAAATATCAATATATTTATGTGTTTTGGTTTGAATATATTCGGTGACTGTTGTTTTTGTAAAAGCGTCAGTGATTTCAGTCTTTTGGGCTTCTGTCTTTGCTATGTCATTGCTTTCTTGGCCAAAGCTGCTCTTTAAAAGTGGTTTATTATGGAAAACGGTCACATGAACTTAAAGGAAAGGGTGGGAGATATGTAAATTATCTGTAAACAATTAAATAAAAATACTGAATGTGAAAAAAAAAATATTCAGGGTAATGGTTTATACCTTATAGTCAACACTAAGATATCTTGCTCAGAACTCGTAGGAAAATTAGCACATAGGAAGAATTCAAAACATGACATAGGCTTACTATGAATATCATCTGAATGTATGTACACACATCCATGTAATTATATACATCTACACACATATACATGCATACACATATATAACCAATAATGTTCTCAAATTGATAGTGCATATATTTCAATTTTTTTCCTTAAGATTTTATGTACTTATCTGGCAGAGAGATAGCACAAGCAGGCAGAGCAGCAGACAGAGGGAGAAGGAGAAGCAGGTTTTCCACTGAGCAGGGAGCCCGACGCAGGGCTCCATCCCACGATGCTGGGATCATGACCTGAGCCGAAGACAGACCCTTAATCAACTGAGCCACCCAGGCTTTCCCCGCACAGTGCATCTATTTCTGATGACAACTGCATCAAACTGGTGCTCAAAAATCAAACACAGCAGTTCGATATTTCCCTAGTCTTTCCATTCTTTCTATTTGATTCAATACAGCTTTTCAGCTTATCACATTTCAAATGAAACATGTTTAAGAAGTATATTTAGGAAGAATGGAATCAGAATTGGAGAACCTTTCACAGCATTTATTGCTAAATGCTCTAGTTCTTATTAATAAGAATTTGATGGTGATGCTATCAAGCTTGCATTAAGGATGACTGTGATGCTATCAAGCTTGCATTAAAGAAGGGAAGGAAAAAAAAGATGGTAAAAGGACTAGAACAAGCAACAACCATATAAACATGCCTGTGCTTTCTCCATACTACACATAGGAACAGGTGCTAATATTTCACTGCAAATGCAAGTGAAATATAAGGGCTCATTCTTACAACACAGTAACCAAACTACAATCAAGATTAACTTGAGCAAAAAAAAAAAAAATTATCTCAAGAATTTTTCAGTTTTTAGCTTGGAGATGTTTCACACATAAGGTAAAGAATAAGTTTATCTTTAAGAATACTCAGAATTAGGGGCGCCTGGGTGGCTCGGTCTGTTAAGCCTCTGCCTTCGGCTCTGGTCATCATCCCAGGGTCCTGGGACTGAGCCCTGCTTCAGGCTCCCTGCTCAGCTGGCAGTTGGCTTCTCCCTTTCCCTCTGCCCCTCCTCTCACTCATGCTCTCTCTCTAATAAAATCTTTAAAAAGAAAGAGAAAGAAAGAAAGAAAGAAAGAAAGAAAGAAAGAAAGAAAGAAAGAAAGAAAGAAAGAAAGAAAGAAAGAAAGAAAGAAAGAAAGAAAGAAAGAAAGAAAGGAAGAGAGGAAGGAAGAGAGGAAGGAAGGGAGGGAGGGAGGGAGGAAGGAAGGAAGGGAGGGAGGGAGGGAGGGAGGAAGGAAAAGGAAAGGAAAGGAAGAGGAAGAGGAAGAGGAAGAGGAAAGAAAAGAAGGAAAGAAAGAAAAAGGAAGAAAGAAAGAAAGCTAGCTCAGAATTAAGTTGTGTTTGGGTGGCATAGTTGATCAAGCACAGAGTCCTGGTTTTGGGTCAGGTCATGACCTCAGGCTCTTCAGATCAAGCCCAGCATGAGGTTGTGTGCTCAGTGCAGGGACTGCTTGTCCCTTCCCGTCCCCCCTCTGCCACTCCCCCTTCAAATAAATTAAAATTTTTAAGAAAAATAAATACTAATTTTTTTAAAAATCAATACCCTGAATTAAAACAAGAAAAGCATTAAGAAACATAAAATAAGAAGCCCCCTACTTGGGTTTTTTGTTGTTGTTTATTAATCCCAGAGATAATATTTTTTTAAAGATTTTATTTATTTATTTGACAGAGAGAGAGAGAGAGAGAGATCACAAGTAGGCAGAGAGGCAGGCAGACAGAGAGGCAGACACAGACGCAGGCTCTCCTGTGGCTCTTACCTGAGCCACCCAGGCGCCCCCCAGAGATAATGTTTTAACCTAGCCTCTTTCCTTCCACATATCTGGAGCTATATATGAATTGTGTATGTATTTTGAGCACAAACTCATATGCAATTAAAAGTGGAAGAGATCATATTAGATTCCATTAAAGTTAAATTAAAAAATAATTAACCGCAGGCTGAGTGAGCTGCTTGCCTAACATCCCTAGCCCCAAACGACCCAAATTCATTTTACTGCCAACAAAAGATTTTTAAAAAGCGGCACAGTTTAATTTGCTTTTAACATTATACCTTATTAACAAATGGCTTTTCTAAAGGAAAACTGCCACCTACCAAAGCTGATAGACAAGTTTACAAATTTACATTCATTTAAAGAATTCCATACATTCACCCTTGCCTCAAATGTCTCAGTTCTTCTAGAATAGAGCAGTTTTTCAACCTGAGCACTACAGACATATTTACCAGATACCTCTTGGTTGTGAGAAGATGTCCTGTGCATTGTAGGATGTTTAGCCCTGTCCTCGGCCTCTACACACGAGTTGCCAGGAGCACCCCCCCTTTCCCCAGCTGTGACAATCACAAATGTTTCCAAGCATTGACAAATGTCTCCTGGGGGACAAAACTGCCCCTGGCTGAGAACCACAGCTTTAGATATAAAGACAATAAATGTCATCAGGAAAAATAAATAATGAGAAGCTGCACGTTGTATACCGAGAGGGTGCAGTAGCAAATAATGCCATTCATCTTCACTCTAGAGAAGCTACTGCTTGGCTATATCATTTAGGGGTTCTTAGCTTCCATCTTCATTGTGTAGCTCAGAGACAAAACAAGGGCACAGGCAGCATTCTATCATTCTCTCTGTAATTAGTATTACCAAACCATTAGAATGCTATTTGGAAAACCAATGAATAATCATGCATCCCTCAAGTACTAGCATAACTTGTGTTAATTATCGATTGATAAGGGTACAGTTGGCAAGGTAAAAGAAAACAATGTAAAAGTCTTTCACTATTACTGTTCATGAACACACAATACTTCATTTAAAAGCCTGTGAATAAAATACTGAAAGTCATATCAGATTAGAAATCCCCGAGAGTTTATTCCATACCTTTGAAAATGAATGTAATTAACCATTGTTAAAAAAAAAAAAAAAATAGCTTCTTACTTTAAAATCTCCAGTAGGAGGGTAAAGGGAATCCATATTCTCTACTGATAGTCTATCTGCAGTCAAAATAGATTTCTGTCTACTTAGAGAAAAAAAGAAGTATTTTTTCCCCTTAAATTAACTACAATCTCAAGTTGCCTATGTAATTACGGCAACTCATTTGGTTACATTTCATCACAGAAAGAATAAGGCAATTCTAAATAAACTAGAATGTGAAATAACAATAAATAGTTATATTTGAAAAGTAATTAAACTATTCTTACAAAGTAGTTCTCTTACTTTTATAAAATAATTATGTCACTTTTATAAAGGAATATGAACAAAAAACTACAATGTAACGTGAAGTATGCATTTAACTTTTCTGTAACATCTTCTATTGCTCTCAGGTTTCCATAGTCCCTTTTACACTCTACCATTTCTGGAAGGAAGAGAGAGTGTTAGGATCTAGCTCACTTGACAAGCAGGTAATAGGACATCTGACACCATCCAGCTACTTAGCAGCACTCCCCAGAGGAGAAAAGATCCCAGCCCTTGCTGCCTCTGCACCTTGCTGATTCCCTCATCAGAATCACCAATGATTAATTACGTTCTGCTCTGGAGTATCTTCTTTTGTAAACAGATTAATATACTAAACTCTCCACCACCTAGAAAATGAATATTCTATTTACATAAGTGATGTGACCACAATGTCAAAGTAAAAGCATCAGTCTGTTAATACCATGAGTTACTAATGAAAAGAAATTATTCACTTAAAACACTTATGTAAATACTAAATTAAGACTACCAAATGCTCAATATTTAGACACATTTCATATTGACAGCTTTGAGAGTACACTGAAGCATGAAGGTACTGATTTTAACATAACTTTATGAAATCACAACAGTGAATCAAAAACCAGCAAGTTCTATGATGACGCCATTGCAGAATGATTTTATCTTCAAAACTACACTTCTGGGGTGGGGGGATATTTCAAGATTTTATTTACTTGAGAGAGAGAAAGAATTAGAGAGAGCATGAGCAGGGAGAAGGTCAGAGGGAGAAGCCCAATGCAGGACTCGATACCGGAACTCCAGGATCATGACCTGAGCCAAAGGCAGTCAATGAACTAAGTGAGCCACCCAGACGCCCACCCACAAATTTTCTTAAATTTACTTGCATATTCTGGGAGGCCTGGGTGGCTCAGTCAGTTAGGCGTCTGCCTTTGGCCTGGGTCATGATCCCAGGGTCCTGGCATAGATCCCAGAATTCAGGCCTGGGCCCTGACCCAGATCCCAGGGTCTTGCTAGGGGAGCTCCCTGCTCTTCTCACAGGGAGCCTGCTTCTTTCTCTGCCTAGTCTGCCTGTGGCTCCCCTGCTTGTGCTCTCTCTCTGACAAATAAATATTTTTTTAAAATTCGCTGGCATATTCTAGGCAAACATGTTAGAGACCCAGAGAGAACTTGCATTTAAGAAGAAAGCCTTAAAACACGGTGACGGGCATAATTTCAACTCTCTTAGAAAGCTAAAAGGATATAATAATCTCCGTTAACAAAAAATTTGGATTCCCAGATCATCAACACAGCATTAGAATTGTAATACAAGGGGACTATGGAGCAATGTCAGATAAAGTGGGTGGAGACTTCAAAATGCATATATTGTTACGAATAAATATATGAATAGCCAGTGCACCTTCCATAAACAAAACAAGTCTGGGAAGCTTACAAAGCATTCATTTAAAAAAAAAAAAAAAACCTATAAGAGAACCTGATACCATATGTAGGATAGGAAAGAAACAGGGAAGAAAAAGTAGCAAAGAGGCTTGGGATTAGTGTGACGTCCAGAAGGCTGCAAATGTCTATGCCTCCAGTGACAGGGAGCAGAAGATACAGAGCAAATCAGGCCCTTATTGTCCCTGGGACCCAGTCCAAGTGAGGACCCAACGAGGGCACAAAATTTTAGGAGCTACTCACTCACTGGACGACTCTCCAAACTGGTGCCTCCTTCAATTCCGTGGTCTCGGAACATCACGTGCCTCACCTCAGTCCATGTTCTGGGGGTCCCCTGATCCCACCTGACCCCCATCAGGAAAAGAGACCTACTAGGAATGACCTATTTGAAAAACTCTACCTCTTTCAAAATATAGTCTTCACACCTGCTGCCTAATATCAAATTTGTTCTGCTTAGAGACGAAAGAGTTACTACAGACTTAATGTGAACGATAACCTTCAGCCTTTTGGGGGGGGGGGTGTAATAAAGAGGAAGCCCTGAGAAAGTCTCCATCGCTAAAGGGAAAGGGGGCGGTGCAAAGAGAACAAGAGACAACAAACTCCCAGAGGCATGTGATTTGCTCACAGTGTCATGATTTGCTCCACGTTCCTCCGCCCCAAGCAGGGTCGCTCAAGGGGGCGGCAACTGAGGATCTCGAACCCATTTGCAGAGTTCTGTTTCCTTTCACTCTAACTTCCTGAAGATTCAGAAGTGTATTTTATGGAAAAGCAAACAGTAGTGTGTATTTATCAATCTATTTTTTAAAAAGTTTTGCATGGGGCACCTGGGTGGCTCAGTCGGTTCACCAAAGATTTCAAAGCAGGCACAAACAAATAAAAAGACATCCTGTGCTCATGGACTGGAAGAATTAATATTGTTAAAATGGCCATACCACTCAAAGCCATCTAGAGATTCAAGATAACCCCTACCAAAATGTAAAAGACATTTTTCAAGAAATGGAATAATCCTAAAGTCTGTATATAGTTTGTTAAAAAGAGACAATAATAATGTATTAGAGGTATGTAGTGTAATAGATATCATTATAACCATATTGCAATATATAAATGTATCAAAGTAACACAATGTCTACCTTAAATAAACACAATGCCATAATCATTATCATTCCTCCCTGGGCTAGTGTTTGAGGATGTTAGAAAGCCAATTTTGTAAAATTGCAAAGATGTCTGATTTTAGCTAGACAGACAAAGATGTCTGATTGGAGCTGCTTCTGGGCCTTTAAGTAAAAAGCTAGCTGTACCCCTGATGGCAGTAGAAACAATTCCATTAAAAAAATTTGGGAAGAACGATCACTTCCATAATGTTAAATATCAACCTAGGAATCTGCTAAATTTCTCTATTCAACTTCTGATCCTCACCGTGCATCTAATAACCCCAAACTCTGCATAAAGTTCACTCTCAACTCTGGTGTCCTTCAGCTACATTCTTGTGCTTTAGCTTTCCATGGCCAAAAAGAAATGCAATCCCTTGGCCTCCATCCTGGACCTTTGCTCTATAAGCAAAAGGAAAGGGGTACATGGAATCATTTATCTATGCAATATAACACTTTTCATGTGCCAATATTTAAATTCTTTTTCCAATAATAGATTCTGCTCACTTTCTCACTCTCTCTCGCTCTCTCTGCGCCTTGTTACATAATATAAAATTTTTATTTGTATTTTTTCCTGTATTTTTATTTTTTTCCTTAATTAGGTACATGTCGCATAAACAGAACATTGTGGGGATTTTCTTTCTTCCCGTCCGTTCTATTTTTTTATCCTAATTGAGACTAGACCATTTTTTCATTCATCAAGATTTGTATTGTTCCTAGTAATCTATTCTTGATAAACCATAAAGGAAATCAGGTGAGATTTTTTTTTTTTAAGTGGTTCATTGCAAAAAGCAGGCTCAGTGAAAGGTTTCACATATTACCACCAAAAGGAGATGTGAGGTCAGCCAAGAAAGTGGTTTTTGAGGCTAAACAGCGGAGAGGAGGGAAGAAGAGCTCCCAAGAGGAGTTTATTTTTAATCTCAAGCTGTCAATAAAGAGAGTTATGTAACTTCTAACCAGAATCTGTCAATTCTCATTTCTTTTTTTCTCATTTCCACAAACTCCATCACTTTGACAGAGACTCACTTAATTATTCTGCCCAATTTGACATTTTAACTCATTTTTCTATAAGGCATCACTGAGGACCCCAAGCATCAGCTTATAATAGCTTTCAGGAATCTTCACACCCCCAAAATGGGGATTTTTGAGTCCTACAGTCAGTCCTCTGAAGAGAGGAACTATATATCTCTGTCAACCTTTGGCAGGCTGGACAGAGCCTCAGACATAATCTGTGCTTAGTAAGTGTCGATTAGAATTAAATTTAGTCACTGTTATTCACAAAGAACACTTTTCATTTCCCAAAACATTCCTTATCTCATCTCACAGATACTTAAGTTTCTTCAATATACTTTGGTATATTTCTTTATGAAGTTCGATCAATACATAAGGTAACCCACATCTCAGTGTCTCCCAGGAAAGAATACTCACATATATATATTTGTGAGTATTTGTGAGTGTATTTGTGAGTATATATATATACAAACATATATATATATTTCTATGATAAATATTCACATACCCTACACGAATTGACTTTTATACCATATTTCACCCCTGTGACTCATCGTATTTATGTAAAACAAAAGGTCTCATTGTATCACTAAGAACACAAGATAAAAGTGCTTTCAAATTGTTGCCTGCATTGAAAGGGAAGTAGTGAGACTCTAAAGAAATGACAATTAATATTTTAATAAATCTTATGAAACCTACACACATAAACACTCTTATCCAGGGGAAAATCTATTTAAGATGCTATATAAACATTTATACGTTGCTATCATTTTCTTTTTTTTTTCTTTTTTTTATTTTATTTTTTTTTTTGCTATCATTTTCAATAATCATTTTGGAGTGACTTTCATAGCCATTTCATAAATCATAAGAAAAACCATATTTTAGAGTGTCTTCTTTTCTTGCACAAAAATCTCTATTACCCATCTCAATGACTCACTCTAGTCTCTAGACATGGCTATAAACACTTTCCAACCATTTTTAAAAATAAAATCTACCCTCAAAGAAAGAACATGTGTTCCCACTGAGGATATTCAAAAGAATCCATCACAGGACTTCAAGTCACCACTGCGTGAGAGATTCTAAAATATACTCTGAAGAACGGGAACATAAAACCCAAGATGAATTCTAGGGGAACCTACCCATCACATCAACTCATCTAAGGTGAGGCTGTATGTAATCGGTAGCATGTGTTGAGAATGTTACATTAATTGTTCGGGAATGGCATTTTTTGTTCACGTTAACAGTATTGGAGCACCCATTAAGTATCGGCTAAGTGTCTGCCTTCGGCTCAGGTCAAGATCTCAGGGTCTTGGGATCTAGCCCCACACTGGGCTCTCTGCTCAGCAGGGAGTCTGCTTCCCCCTCTCCCTCTGCCCCCCTTCCTACTCGTGCAATCGTGCATGCTCTCTCTATCTCAAATAAATAAAATCCTTAAAAAATAATAATATTAACTATCAGTACCTAGGCTCCTTCTCTGATTTCACTACCCAACTCATGTGAAAAATCATGTCCTACTCCTAATATAGAAATGCAGTTTCCTAAAAGGTAGCACTACATTCAGATCGAGGAAAAGATTAACAAACTTCCTGGGATGTTACTCACATCAACAAGCTGATTGACTCCACTCGCTGTTTTCGCCAGTGTGACAAGGTCTTCTTGCATTTTATCCACCCATGACTTGATGCTGCAGAAATAAGAAGAGAACGTTCTATCAGACCTCTGGCAAACTGAAACCACACACATACTATACTCATGCTGTAGATAATTCATCAAATAGCCTTTAAGTTTTTCTTCCTCCTCCAAGTTCCTACTAGGTCCACTCTCCCAATCCACTTTCAAAGTAAAAAACAAATGAACCTTCAGTGGTTAACTTAGGATGCTGAGATGCCACAAAACAAAAAGATAATGACACAATGTCTTGTCCAATATAAGTGTACACGTTCCTTAGTTTTTACGAGAATCCTATTAATAATTAATTACTAAACAGAAGATTCGAAACTAAACTTTACCCTTTAGCTCATAAGTCCTCTTAATGTAATACCAAGGGTGTGCAACATATAGAATATTTGGAGAAAGAAAACATAAATAATTTTAAATTTCTCATAATTCCCTCACCCAGGGATAACCACTGTTAATATTTTGATGCATCCCATCAAACATTTTGATATACTCTAGTCTTTGAAAATTCTTTCTCATGGTTGAAAGCATATTATGTAAAATTCATATCGCTGTTTGCTTTCAGGTCATATGATAAATATTCTCCCATGCCATTACAAATCTTTTATAAACATTGTATTTTAACGGCCACTTAATATTCCATTATCTCTACATCCCATAATATATCTGACCATCCTTTTTTGTTAAAAGAGTATCACCAGCTTTAACCACTATAAATTACAAAGCAACAAATATCTTAGGGCATCAAGCTTAAAAGTATTTCATTTCCTTAGCTAGACTCTTAGATTTGGAATTCTTGGTTCAAGGATGAAGTTTTAAAGGAATGTTTTTGAATATTAAAATTATGATTAAAAGAGTTCGGTTCAAATCCTTTTTCATGTATATATTTTAGATTAATGAAATGGAGATCTTAAAATACAAGTTATAGATGTCAGGACATTTTAGAAAAGCTTCAATCAATGGTCTTCCTTCTTCCGGTCATTAGAGATATTACCAAACCGCACACAATGTTCCTTATTCAAATCAATATAGCTTGCAATCCCATCATATATTGCATATACTCATCCTTATTTGTAAAAAGACACACAATGTGTATTCTCTGCCCATGCAAATACAAGAAAATATTAATAAGAATGAAAGGAAATGTCTTATACTTGAATTTGAACTTCTCCCTATGAATACATATGAAATGTGTATCTATCTGTTGCTTATTTATCCTATTTCTTCAAATTTTATTAGGACCAAGTGTTCTCCCACCTTTAAGAGACCACATCTAAGAGTAGTTTAGAAAACTGCTGTTTTGAAAATTCACTATTATTTCGTAAGTGTTCCATCATGAGATTTAACCATGTTCGTCTTTCTTTTCCTTGGATAGATAAGAATTCCAAGAGAACTACAATGTTACTTTTTGTCAGATATATTTCAATGTAACAGAATAAAAAAAATAAATGTGGGGGAAAAGGTATAATGTAAAAAAGGGATTTAAATGAGGTGCAGTTGTACATACAAAAGATAATAAACTGAAAAACTAAAGAGGAACAAGGAAAACAAAATCAGTCCCAGAAAAAGGATGGAATGCTTTAAAGAAAAGCACAAGGGGCTTGACTCACATGTGAAGCAAACAAGTTAAGAAATGAAATACATAAAAGATGGTGATACTTACACACGAATGAAAATAAGGAAGAATATTTATTGAACCATGTGGTATAAACATGATCTTAAAAGGTAAATAAATATCAGGAAATAAAAAAATAAATACACAGGAGGAGAATATGGAAAGAAATTCATAGAATCATTAAAATGAAGGCTGTAAACCCTATTATTCTAGTATCAGACTTCCTGCTGTTTATAAACTGGTGCGTACTGTAGGGGCCAAGAGCAGGCCACCAAGATGAGCCCAACCAAGATGGGCCACTTTTGGCAAGAACACGATTTTGAGTCAAAGGCAATCAAAACCCAGTAGATTCAGGAAAAGCTCTCTACTTCCCCCTCAACTGCCTACTTATATAAGGAAGACAACTATGAACAGATATTCTTCTTGACCTAAGAAACTTATCTCCCTAATAGGGAATCTCCTCTCACCTTCCTGCTAATGGTCTTTCTCCCCTCTGTATCCTCAGACCCCTCTCCCCTCCTCAGCTCATATAATAAGCCTCGTGTTGCCTAAATGCCTTTGGAATTTCCACGTCTGTATGGCTTCCCCACGGGTATGTTATTAAACTTGATTTTCTCCAGTTAATCTGTCTCATGTCAATGTGATTCTTAATCCAGCCAGAAGGAGCTTGAATGGCAGAGTAAAGCCTTCTTCCCTGATAATCCATTTGACAAATACCATAAATATGAACTAATACTCTTATTACTGCTACTAGATAAATTTAATTGTGCTCCACTTTTCCATTCAGAACAATAAATTATAGTAGGGAGGAGGCAGGAGCAAAGAGCACTGACGCTATTTTTTTTTAAGATTTTATTTATTTGAGAGAGAAAGAGAGCGAGAGAGTGAGTGAGCAGGAAGGGGGAGGGGCAGAAGGAGAGGGAGAAGCAGGCTCCCTGATGATCAGGGAGCCCGAAGCAGGACTGGATCCCAGAACCCCAAGATCATGACCTGAGCCCAAGGCAGATGCGTAACTGACTGAGCTACCCAGGCGCCCCCCGAATGCCATTTTCTAATTCACTGCAGACTATCTCATTTCTCCAAGCAGTTACTGAACAAGTCCAAAGACCCAGAGAATATAAATCAGCTCTTCTTTAAAAATAATTCCCAACATCGACTAACAGTAACAAGTATTATATATCCCGTTAGCTAAGAAACTGAGAGAAAAAGAACGTATATGTTTAAAAAAAAAAAAAAAAGAGCTTACCTCATGTCTGAATTCTGATTTGCTAATGTGATCCAAAACATGCATTCTAACTTGATACCTGAGTGTAATGTCACTGCCAATGTTCATCGAGTTTAACCTGTTTTGGCCGAAAGCAACCGAGGACCTATCTAGTCTCCTCGCTGCCAATGACAAGCTGTCGAGAACACTTTAGGGGGGCAAGGATAATTCTTCGGAGATATGGAGTGTTACCTGGTTTTCCTAAAATTCGTAAGTACTATGCCTTTCAAACCTGGAATTAAAGATTATAATGGCCAAGAAATAAGATCCCATTTGTCATCAACAGAAAACACTCACAGGTGCAGATTCTTTCTCAAGCTTTCTCTTTCCAGGTAAACTGTCAAACGCATACGTATGATAACCACACCCATTTTATTAAATATCCCCAGAAGGTACTATGAAATTTTGAAGAAAATGACAGAGGATAGATCGTCTTCATGTAATAAGAAACCAACACAGCACTCCACAAGGAAGAATTTGCCTGCATTCAATAGATACTAAAAAACTGCAGGTGCAGAAATGAAGGATAGATGCCTTACCATGTGGTTGGTCTTGAAATCGGGTCTGGCAGGAAAAAGGCAGAAGACAACAAAAACATGGTAGTGTAGGGGAGGAAAACTACCTTTTTCTTCTACCCTTCTAAGTTCTTAATTTGGATAATACTTGGACAGTACAAGGCCCCTATATCAAAAGGCAGGTTAAGAAAGGAAGAGCCTACACCTTTGACCCATTTATTTAATACATATTTTACATGACAAGAGAAGCTTCATGAGGAAATGGAGACCCAAAGAAATGGTTAAACCCGAGCATTCTTTTGCTAATCTGATAAAGAGTAGAAAGTAGGGAAAGATATGATAGAGCCAAGAGTATGAACTTAGTAAACTAGAGGGAACTTAACAAAGCCTATTCATTCAGAGTCTTCTCTCTGGCCCTTGTCTTCAGAGATAAGGATGTTCCTTTCCTCTGGATTTAGGGAAGGCAACTTCCATATGACAGGAAGGTCAGAAGTCCTTCGTACACTCCCCATTTCTCAAACTCCCTCAGCTTAAAATATTCAGTATCACATTTTGGAGTAGTGTGCCCTGAATCCCATGAGTGGGATACATTTCAGGACCAACAGAGAAGCAGTACCAGGTAGTGGGGGAGGGAGACAGACAGAGAAGGCTTTGTGGACTAGTAGCTACCTGAAGTGGAATTTGAGAGACAAGTGTGGAATTTGACAAAATTGAGAAGGCAAGTAAGAAAGAATGAAGGCACAGGAAATACAAAACATGGCATATGCAGCAACTACAAATAGCCCGAGTGGCTGGAGTCCAGGTTGGTTCAACAAATGGCGTCAAATGGGAGCAGGCATGGCCGGGACAAAATTCAGGCAGACAGATGGGCCAGAGTAAGGGTCTTTTTTTTTTTTTTTTTTTTTTTTTTAAGATTCTATTTATTTATTTGACAGAGAGGGAGAGAGAGATCACAAGTAGGCAGAGAGGGGGGGGGGGGGGGGGGGGGAGGCAGGCTTCCTGCTGAGCAGAGAGCCTGATGTGGGGCTCGATCCCAGGACCCTGAGATCGTGACCTGAGCCAAAGGCAGAGGCTTAACCCACTGAGCCACCCAGGCGCCCCTGGAGCAAGGGTCTTAAACAACATTCTGAAGCATTTAGGTTGTATTTCCAAAATAATGATGAGATCATGGAAAATGTGAAGTTAGAAAGTAACAAGAACCATCAAGTGTCCATAAACATGATGAATCCATTTTTTCCTGACAGTCAAGTGGATGGTGGCACAGAGGGAAAATGAAAAATAAGAAGGAAAGGTCTAGATGAGTAAGAAATGAGGGGGATTCAAACCAGCTCAGTAGTAGAAGAGAGAGAAAAATGGAGGGGAGGCCAAGTATAAGAAACTATGAGCTCAACAAAAAAATCTTAAGTGTGGACAACAAGCTCTCGTGTACTACTGGATGTAGATAGTGAATGGAAAAAGGATTTGGGGATGATTCATCGAGTTCCTCAGTTAACCAATGATAGGACATTTTTAGAAAGCAGAGGAGAAAGAACAATTCGGAGGGACATGAATGTGTTTTCTCTTATTGGTTCAATTAGACATGTTTTTGAGAGATCCATGTGTAGATATTCAGCAAGCAATTGAATATACCTGAGTTTGGAGTCCTCCGAAGTTCCAATAAGAATATAAAGATTTGGTGTTTACAATGTATATAAAGAACATAGGTAAGTCAATGTATGACTCCCAAAGACAGTGTACAAAAGGAAGGAAACAGCCAGTACTAGAACTCTGGAAAATAACATTTACAGAAGGGACAGAGGATCTGAGTAGTGGCAAAAGAGAAGGGAATCCAAGAACAGTGGTATCACAAAACCCAGAGAGGGGAAAAATTTCCAGAGAGAGGATGTAGTTATGGAATCCTCAAATAAGGTGGGAGAAATTTATCCAAACCTTATGTGTAAGTAGAATGAGAGAAAGGGTGTGGAATCTAGGAAACAAAAGAAACCAAATTGTACCTAGAAAAGAATGAAGAATAAAGAGTAATTCTTCTTATTTTTTTAAGATTTTCACTTATTTAGTTGAGAGAGAGAGCACAAGCAGCAGAAGGGGCAGAGGGAGAGGGAGGGGGGCAAGCAGATGCCCCACTGAGCCTGGAGCTCGACACAGGGCTCGATCCCAGGACCCCAAGATCATGACCAAAGCCAAGTCAGATGCTTCACCCACTGAGCCACCCAGGCACCCCTATTTTTCTTCTTTAATAGGAGAGAGTCAGGCATTTTTCCATGTATAGGGTGAACAAGTAGAAAAGGAGACACTGAACATTCCGGAGAGAACACGTACTATATTGACAGAGCAAGGTCCTTCAGAGGCTCTAGATTAGGGCTCTTCTTGCTCACCCCCAGGATTCCAAACATGAGGGTGGGCAAGGAGTGAACAAATAAGCAGAACCCAGGAGAACCCTAATCCACGGCTAGAAGGGAGGACAGCTCTTCCATAGAGATTAGAGGGAAAATATAAAAGCATTTGGGTAAATGGAAATAACCAGAGCAACTTGATCAGAAAGCTGAGACAGTTTCACTTATTGGTGTCTATTTCTCTTGTAATAAAAGCGACCGTCATCTGTTCAGAGACAAGCAGCAGGTATTAAGGTAGGGTAGTTGGAAAGGAAGTTGGATGTTTAGAAAGAGCATTAGCTGGAGGGTATTTAAAGATGTGCCCTACACTGGAGGTCATCACTTTTGCTGGTACTCATCAGCATAAATGTGTAAATGTCTTCACCATCTCTTGACTGGAGAGGGAAAGATGAGAGGGAAAAAAGCAGTCAGATGTATATGGGGCAGATATCAGCATGTAGGAAAGAAGGAGAAGGCCACGTGAATTCAAGGACCTGAAAATTTCAAGATCTCTATGCATTCTAAATAATGAAGACAATCAAAAATCTCATTAAAATATTACAGTATTGTATTTGTAAACAAGGCTTATTTTCTAATCACCAGCCAATGTCACACATTTCCAGGCATGTGAACTGTCCTTTTCCATGTTCTGTGTTTGCTCTCTAACCTCTCCCAGAAATTAACCCTCACATTAACCCTCACATCCACTGTGATGGGATAAATTCCACAGTACCAGAATATCACCTTTCACAACCTCCCACAGTAAAGATTTTCTCCTCTATCCACTAACCACCAAAAGTCTTTTAATTGTGTTTTATGTTTATCTCACGTACACTTTCCAGATTAGATGGGTATATTTTTATTCTCATTCACCACTAAATCCTATTTTTACTACAGTGCCTTGCACATAGTAAGCACAGAGGTATTTATCAAATACATAGAAAAATGTATTGAAATGAAATATAATTCCATCACTGTGTCTTGAAGAAGCACAATTATCTTTACCTGAGTAGAGAAAGTGATTGATTTACTTAATCTCCTCTTCTCTCCACAATCCACATCAGAAAAAATAAAATGCTGGACCCATGCATCTATAAAAAGCACGCACTTTTCAACAAGTAGCAAATTTTCAAAATATGACTATTATAAGGGGATTATTAAATCTCTAAAGTGAACACCTCATAATTCCAAATCTTTCAAGTGCATAATGAATGTCATAGGAAAAAACAAACAAAAAAAAAGGTCTTATAATCCTTCTCTGCCCCTACAGTAACTCAGAGTCAGCTGGCAGAAAATATTTCCAACTGATGCTGTCTGCAGACTCATGGCAAATTGGAGTATTGACTAAGACATCTCTTAATACTGAGACAAGTATTTTGTTGACCAATTAAGATTATCTCTTACATCCTGGACTTCATTTTATGGTACAGAAAGAGCCTAAATTTTAAAACCAAAAATTTTAAAAGTCAAGTTTTCACTAAATTTGAAAGAAAAATACTTGCCAAGCAATTAATACTGTTCTTTTTGAGTTTTGAGATTAGATTTGCCTGTTCAGGAAACTCTTTAAGAAAAAAAAAATATGGTAATCCATTTCATTTTGCATGCATCTGAGGAACATCAAATTCAGAACAGCACAAAGTACATGCCATTTAATCTATTGTAAAGTTTAATGGTTGAGTACAAAGTGTCAAGTCTACACAGTTATCTATTTAATTGTTTTAAACGCTACAGAGAGAACTTGCCTTTTTACTGGTTGGACCAGTGGAGCCAAAGTGATCGCTAAGAATTGTTATAATGGGTCCTACCAAGACTAACTGTCCTTCTTTGCTATATTTGATGTGGTAAGTCCTCTAGAAGAGAGAAGGATGTGCCATAAACCCACTGCCACTAGCAAGTAGAGAGTAATAAACCAGCCATCTTTCTTCCACACCCTTCCTGAATTACCCCACTAGCAATTATCATAGAGACTAAAGCAAAAGACTAAAGCAAAAGGAACCAGAGACACACAGAAGGGGAAGGGAGGGGGCTATTCCAGTAAGGAGGGGTGGGAGAGGGAGAAGTTTGGAGACTTTAAGGCCCTTGCCCTAAGCATTCTCTGCCTATGCCACTACTCTGGAGAAATAATTTTATTTTTAACTCAAGGAGATAAGAGACGGAGTTACACCCTGTGAACCGGGGGAAAAAATTAGAGTATCACAAGATCTGACAATCTGACCACTTCAGTTGTGTTGATATATATATAAAGAGCTTATTCATAAATTTGAAGTAATAGGATCATATATTTCAAAAGTGTTCTACTTGCTATAAATATCTTACCAATGCCACACTGCTTTTTGTTATGTAATAAACCACCCACAGTGTCCCTGTAGTTGGATAAATATAACATAAGTAAGCCAAAGATATAGATAACCCAGACACGCTATTTTGCTAAATAGGCATTTCTTATAATGTAGAAAACTGTATCATTAAATGCTTTTTTTTTTTTTTTGGTGTAAAAGGAGTGCCTGATATCTGCTTTAAAGCTAGGATTGTTTGTGAGATGGGTGTTATGCCAGGAATGTTAGTTCCTGAAATTATTCTCAATTGAAACCATTTTCAATAACACTGCCGCTGTTTTTAGAAAGCTGTTTAGACTTGTGAAATGCTTTAGTATTCCATTTTTATCTAGAGTCAATCCTGTAAGAAATGCAGAAAGGGATGGGAATGTGCTAATCACAGTGGAAAGGTAAAAGTCCTTGACAGTAGGAAAAAGAAGGGGGGTTATCCCTAAAATCAGATTTTAAGCTGTTCATATTCCTCTGCCTTCATTTTCTGTTGGCCTTTTGCTGCTCCTGTGTGTGTGTGTGTGTGTTAAATCTGTATCATAAATACACACACTCGCGAGCCATACACTTTAGGGCCGGTATGAACGTAGTTCTACCGTTCGCTAGAGGGGGCAGGGGTGCTCCTATGAGAGAGCTACTCCATCGAGGCCCTGAAAGCTTTGTCTTTTACCCTTCTCCATCCCAGTGAGTTACAACCTCCAGTCTTGTCCCTCTAACCTGGTGCCAATGGAGGTGTCCCACATGGGCCACACAATCTGCTACTGGTGTTTCTTCTATAAACGAAATCAGCTGAATTTCTATTTGCTTATTACAAAACCTCCATGCATTTTATTGAAGCTCTTCCCTTGCATTGTTGATCTGTATTTTTTTTCAGTCATTGCCCATTGTTCCCCAAATTTATTTTAGCCTCATTCAGGCATGTGAATATTATGTAATGTCCTGATAAGAAGTCCTCTCATTTCTTTTGTCCGAATTATGAACTGCACATTCATAACATTTTTTTCAATACTACCAAATACTCAAGTGCTTATTACATTTGGATTCTAAATGGCCAGCCCGCTTCCCCGTATGGATCAATACTGACAGTCCAGCCAGTTTAGCTGCCTCACAAACACGGCAGTTTTGTCATGTTAGGTAATAGTGTTCCCTGCTCACCTGAAATTACTTAAGTCCCCTCAGCTCCCCAAAATCATCCTTCAAGTCTTTGCTTAGACCCTACTTCTGGGAGATTCAAGTCCTCAAAGCCTCAGAAATCATTCTTTTCCCTACGTTTCCTAAGATTTATATAGCCTGTCCTACACAATGTCACACACACTGATATAGGTCTTACGTTAGAATTATTTTTCTCCAGCAATACTTAATTTCAGGGAATGGAGAGGCCACAGCCTATAGTTTTCTATTCTGAGGATATCTAACAGTTCTACGCATACAGTAGACACTCAATGGATAGTAGATAGCATCTATTGAGCACCTAAGTGCGAGGAGCTATTCTAAACAAGTCATGGGAACGTCTCATTCTTACAAGAATCTACGGAAGCAGGTACTGCGTCCTACTTTACTGGTAAGGAAACTGAGGCACAGGGAGGTTAAGTTACTTGCCCAAGATCAAAGAGTTAGTAAATGGCAAAGTGGAACAAATCGCCCTAAGAAGCCAGCAGAGCACACTGTCTTAAGTGCTAAACGACAGGGTGGTCTGAGACGTGGCTTGGCTCTCATCATTAAAGCACCAGATAGGAGGCCTCAACTCTCCCCTTCCCAGAACTCACAAATGTCTTGGGCCTTTTATTTTACAGCGGGTCAGAGACCCGAGTTCTAAGTAGGCCTCACTGATGTAAAGCGAAAAATTGACAATTACATAAGTCTTATTTTTATACGGCAAGAGAAAAGGAAATTAGGAAATGAGGATTTAAATAACTGAGAAAACCCAAATATTTTCTTCCTTAAAAAAAACTTGGTGGAGGGGTACTTGGATGGCTCAGTCGGTCGAGCATCTGACTCTTGATTTCGGCTCAAGTCGTGATCTCAGGGTCATGAGATCAAGCCCGGGGTAGGGCTCTGCACTCGGCACAGAGTCTGCTTGAGATCCTCTCCCTCTTCCCCCACCTCCCTCCCTCCCTCTCTCTCTCAAAATGAATAAAATCTTTAAAAAAGTTTTTTTTGTGGAAATACACACACGATTACTGAAATGCCGCAATTTTTCCTCACGTTAAGTTTTCAAGATTTCACTCATATTATCAAATAAATAAGCACCACTTGTTTTCTTTACAAAACCACGAATTTCCCTGCTTTCACTGACACAGCACCGTCAGTATTAGGTACACAGCCACTGACTTTCCTATGATTCACAACAGGTACACAGATCTGACATCAAGTAGCAGGTTAGATGGAGAGTCAGCCCTGCCATGTTTCTAAATAGAAAATATTCTCAAAGCAACATGAAATCCTTCAAATAGGGATGGAAGATATGACTTTCAGCTGGCCTTTGTTGTCTTCATAATGAAGGTTCAGATGCACAAACAAATGCAAGCATGTGTAAGTCTAGGTGCAGACTGACTTGTGCCAGCCCTCCTTGTAAAGGCAGCCCTTAGGATACTTTGTCTGGCGGCTGTTCCAGGTCAGAGTTTATTTAACAACTAAAACTAAAAAGCTGACAATGTAAATTTATTAACTTGCAAATGCGAAAAATAAGAACTTGCCTAAGGCAGGCCCATCAGAAAGGAACCCTGTAAGGGCAGCTGACCCCCAACTTTTTTTATTCCTTTGCTACTAGGCACAGAAATTCTAGAAAACAATTGGAATGAAACCTTCAAATTTGAAGTGGTAAATATCCTTTCAGCTCAGAAAATACATTACAGTTTAATTGCTCTCAACCATTTTGTCCCCACAGACACGTGGTTCTCTTTGACCCTCTTTGCCTGAGCAACACATCCATTGCCCTTGCGCTCCTGACTGTCTGATCACAGTGCGCATGCTCAGAACCAGATTGCTGGGGGCGGGGTGAGGGGGACGGTGAGAGCCAGCTCTCCTTCCTAACCTGTTGGATACCAACACAGAGCTAAACTAGCTGTTTGGATCAAATTGTTTTTCCCCATTCACGTTGTGAAATTAACAATGAGAACTGTGCTCAAACATGATTTTATGCTTATCGAATGGTGAAAAACTGAACAGTTTTTAGCACTACCAAAGAACTCCTTGCAAAGAATATGAGCCATCAGTGAAAGGCCTATATAAGTATCAGAAGAATACAGGAAAACAAATTATTTCCAGTTTCTTGGTCACAATTTCAAACATTTTTATTTGAATTAAGTTTTTCAAACTATGTAATACATGTAATATGTGGTGATGTTTAAGTTACAATATTATAAAATTATGGCCTTTGTGTATTATATGTGAAAAAATAACTGAAAGTCGAGGCAATTAAGTAGAAAAAATTATCAGGGATAAAAGGCACTTTAGTGAGCTAAATCCAATTGAAATGTCTATGTTACAGCCAGTAAATTAAAAAAAAAAAAAAAAATGCTGTGAAGTATGATTCAAATACCTACAACTACTTAGAAGCCCTTTTTAAATCCATACTTAAAACAAGAATTTTTTTTTTTAAGATTTCATTTATTTATTTGAGAGAGAGAATGATAAAGCGCAAGCATGAGAAGGGTAAGGTCAGAGGGAGAAGCAGACGCCCTCCTGAGCATGGAGCCCAAAGTGGGACTCGATCCTGGGACTCCAGGATCTTGACCTGTGCTGAAGGCAATCGCCTGAGCCACCCAGACGCCCTAAAATGTGAATTTTCTAGTTAAATTTTTATTATTAGATGATTTGCTTTTACTAACCAAAAAACAAACAAACAAAAAAAGGCAATAAAAAATTAAATCAGCCTTAGTTATATTTTGCCTTTCAGGAACCAAATGACACAATGATTTCTGGTATTTAAATTATTCACATAAAATACGAAATAAATACTTCACTGTACAATGGTCAATCTCCTTATAGAAAGTCCTAGTGTTGTTGAATCTTCCTCACTGGAAATAATTCTTGTGCAATTAGAAGACTTAAACACGCATCTCATTGAGTCATCCCAGAAACAACGGCAAACATGTCACCAGCCCCAGTGAACGGAGGACACCACTTTGGTAAGACGGCACGCCCGTGCAACCCATCATCTTTATGAAATATGAAGGAATCATGGAGCAGCCAGTAACATGAATTAAACATTAACATTCAGAATGAATCGTTGCAGAATTCTAATTTTTTTTAACAGCCGTTCTGTCACTGTTCCTGGTGCTCAGTTCAGAGCACATCCTAATGTGAATTTCAACAAGCAGTTTTAAAATGGACCACCCTGTCTTGCAACGTGAAAGTCTAAAGATTTCTAAACCAGATGTGTGACTCATATGTGACTCAGCGGCCTCCCACAGGTTTGACAGCCTATAGTGTCTCCGAATGCTCCTTCTGCATGAGAGGCTGAATGGACTCCTCATATTGCTATTCATAAAATACAAAAGGGTTTGGGCATAGGCAATCTGTTAGAATTCAAACTACCTGTTTTAGGTCACCTGTAGTAATAGAAGGGAAAAAAAAGTCCACTGGCACATCTCTTGTTGCGTAGCAGGCTGTCTTTTCCACTATCCCTGGTGTATCTCCCCAAGATCATCCTTGCCTATCTCTTGATCCCATTAAGATCATCCTTGCCTATCTCTTGATCACATCAGGGAGATGATAGCCTCATGGGAACTTACATCACCTTGGAACACCATGCAACTATATCTCTAACTGAAGTTATTTATCCAATGACTGTGGGTAATAAACATTATTTTCAGTTCTGATAAATGCAGAAGGAGACATCTTGCTCTTCCTATCCACTTTCCTATTTAATAGAAGCTGCCCATATACATTACCCATGAAAAATTATGGTGCCAACTCTCCCAAACACTTTCTGTGACAGGTATTTATCACCTTACTAATAATCTTGTTGCTTGGGGACAAAACTAAGTTCTTCTGGGGGCAAAAGAAACTGTGGTATATCTATCTTATAAACTATTAGGTAATCATCTAAATAAGATATAGTTTTTAATATACATTCTATAGGTTATGATTTTTTAATGATGATTATTTAGAATTCACAACTGAAATTATAAAAATTTCAGAAGAAAATTAAAGATGTCCTTAGACACTCAATTCCTAATGCCTAGCCAAAAGAAAATGGATACAACAAATATAACTGTGGCCATATGATTGCCATTCTTACTTGCCTTTCGACTGAAACAGAATGAAAGGGGTGAAAAAAAATATATGGCTATTATGCGCAAAATGAGAATTTGTATCTCCTCCCTGTTATTAAGAGAAAAACAACCATCAGCAATTAAAGGCAACCAGATGATAATGATTAATAATCATCCATGTGAGTTTAATAGAACATCTTTTTAACCAAGTGGTAAGTTCTAGTGGTAAGTTCAGACCTGGGTCTGGGGTTTAGAAGTGGATTGGGTCTGCCCTCCACCCAGGCTCTTTGGACTAGGTATGCAAGGAGAATCCAGTAGCTCATGTCCTAAAGCAAAGTGGGAGCCAAGAATCAGAGAAGTAGCCCAGAGACATTAAAGGTTCAAAGGGGCTGGGCAGAAAGGATGCAGAGGTCTAATCAGAGAACAGCAACTAGAGAAAGGACACAGAAAAGTCCAAAAAGAGAGTAAGTAACTTCAGAATCACGGATCAAAAAAAGTATACCTAGAATTTCATAAACTGACTGAGGACGTATCAATAGAGTCCCTGCTCTCTTATCTACCACTGGATACAAAAGGAGCTACTAAAAGCCCAAACTGGTTAAGAAAAGTGGCTATGAAGTTTTGTTTCAAGACCTCCACTCTCATTGTATCATTTCTTACTCTGAAATCCCAAAGGACATCACGCAAAATGCTACCACGATGTGAAATTAACTTGGTTTTCCTATATCTTTAGGACAAGTGAAGTTAAAGAAGTAAATAAAATAATTTTCTTTATGTTAACACTGGGGCTCAAATTACATACAACAAGCAACCAAATTGTCCATTGATGAGTGAATGGATAAAGTCGTGGTGTGTATATATATATATATATACACACACACACACATACACAAAGTAGAATATCATCCAATCATTAAAAAAAAAAATGAGTGGGGCGCCTGGGTGGCTCAGTGGGTTAAAGCCTCTGCCTTCGGCTCAGGTCATGATCTCAGGGTCCTAGGATCGAGCTCCGCATCGGGCTCTCTGCTCAGCAGGGAGCCTGCTTCCTCCTCTCTCTGCCTGCCTCTCTGCCTCCTTGTGATCTCTCTCCCAGTCAAATAAATAAATAAATAATCTTTTAAAAAAAAAACTGAGTAATTTCTGCCATTTGCAGCAACATGGGTGGACCCTGAAGACATGCCTTGTAAAATAAGTCAGAAGTCTGACAGAGAAAGACAAATACTATATGATCTCACTGATATGTGGGATCTAAAAACAACAACAAAAAACCAAACTCCTTGAAAAAGATATCAGACTTGTGGGTACCAGAGGCAAAGGCTGGAGGGAAATGGGTGGTAAGGAGGGAGAATTGGAGAAAGGTGACCAAAAAGTACAAACTTCCAGTCATAAAATGAGTAAGTACAAGGCCTGTGTACTGTACTCCACAATGACTACAGCTAACACTGCTGTATGAAATACAGGAAAGTTTTTAAGAGAGTAGATCCTAAGAATTCTCACCACGAAGAGAAAAAAGTTTTCCCTCTTTTTCTTTCTTTTTTTCTATCTGTATGACAGGATGGATGTTAGCTGAACCTAACATCATTTCTCAATATATATAAATCATTTCTCAATATATATAAATCAAACCATCATGCAGTATGCCTCAAACCCTTACCAGTGATAGAGGTCAATCATCCCTCGACAAACTAGGGAGAAAAATTAGAACCTTATTCCTCAATCTCTCAATCATATTGCTCCTGCTAGATTTTTTCAGAAAGTCCATGGAATTCACTTTGGATAAATTCAAGAACAGGGTAAATACACTCCCTCTGAAGAAAACACCTCTGTCAGAATTGTGGTAAAGATGTTCTAATTTCCATCCAAGGGGGTCGTGTTTTCTAGGTTTACTCTTCTGATTTAACAGTGGGGGCAGTTTGTGAAATGAATGGGCAGACGAGAAAATTAAAGGAAGAGACTCCATGGTGCCCATCACATTATCTTTCCTTGTCATTAGAGAAATCCAGAGGAGTGAACAGAGCTGGGAAGCCCAGGGGAAATAACACGCTCCTGATGAACCACCTCTCCCTGAATCTGTAACACAGCCACCTGGTAGCAGATAAGATTAAATGAAGGAAAATGAAACTGAAGAAATTGAAAAAGATTCAATGGACCCAAAGGAAAAGAAAGAAATCAAGAGAAGGAATGAGGAAGAGGGAGACGTGGAGTTGGGGGGAGTGGGGAGGAGAGCAGAAAAATAAAGGAGACCAGAAATAAAAGCACATTTTAAAAAATGAACGTGAACTTTCTTTTAAAAAGATGAAAATTTACTTTAGCGCATTTGAAAAAAAAAATCGGCTCATCACCAAAAACTTTAGACAGTGCGCAATGTATTACTGTTCAAATAATCATTGAGACTTTTAAGATATGCAATTAGCAGTCCTGGAGACTGGAGGATATATAGCCTTTAATCCAGTTACGATGGAACATATGGTTGCTCTGGCCTATTTCACACAGACCTGGGAAGGCAACTCTCTTAGAAGACTTTACCTGAAAGAATACATTTGTTTAAATTTAATTTATTGTTAAGAAAGGTAATGTTCATTGATCTTTATGGTTCAAGTATACCTCTTTTCAGGGTGGGTGAGGGGTTTGAGTAACATTGATTTTGGCTCTACAGATCCATAACAGATCAATAAATGAATGGTGATTTGTTTGTAGCAGTCGTTCGGTTGGCTCCCTACAATGGAGTTCACGTTTATGCATCTCTAAATTTTAGCCACTCTTAGAGTTAAACGTTTCCTTACAGTTTTAATTATCTCATTGCAGCAAATACTGAAGAGCTTCAGAGCACCCTATTTCTTAACCTTGGGCAGCCATCCTTCACATTCTCTTCCCGAGTTCTATGTGGCTCATCAGCAGAGGTTTTGAAGAAGGGCTGAAATTATATCATTTGATTTGAATAACCCTATTTTCTGTTGAACACAGTGGATGACACAAGAATTGGGTAATCAAGCTCCTATGGGGAGGAGTTTGGTTGTTCTCCAAAATCCCAACTGGGGGTTTCTTTATGCCTTGATATTTCAGCTAATGAACCAGGAAAGCTTTAGCAGTCAGACTCAATGGAGGGAAAATGAACTCGTATGAGAAATAACTCCTGAGCCAGCCATCCTTGTAGACCATCACTGTCACAGCACAGATAAGGGGCTCCATGCATTCACTAACATTTTGGGTCAGAAGAAATTAGGGTCCTGATCTTGCCACTCTATGTGGAATTTGACACCATCCCTGAATAGCACATTCTTGCCTGCCTCTTCTTCTGCTGACCATATTTTTCCTCCACGTCTTCTCATTTCTTCTCATCCCTTTAGGTCCCCTGACGAATATCACTTCCTCACAGACAAACTCTTAGCCACACTAGCTGAATCCATCACTTTGTCCTGCCTCCTGTCCTTAACATCAGGCATTGATGGTTTCTTCAGGACACTCACAGTCTTGCAATTATTAATTTACTTCTCTTCAGTCTCTTTCCTCTAATAGAATGTAAACAATCTAAGAGGAGTTCTTTCTTATCTGAAATCAAAAGCACTTAGCTTTGCTGGGATAAAATACTTTTCTGTAATATATTAAATAAATAAATGTAGAACTCTTTGGGGAAAAGCACAGAGAACAGTCAAACTGAGAAATTCACATTTATGCATGAAGCATGGTAAACAAGGCTTCCACTGAAGAAGCACTGTCTTAAATCCAGTAACCGGATTTTTGTTTTTTCTTAATGGAATGAAGAATGGGTAAAAATATTCTTGGCTGAAAAAGAGACCATAAAGTTTCTATTAAAGTTATGTGCAAAAAAACTTTGATTTCAAATTCTGAATTTTCATGCAAAATGTCCATTAAATTATTTCAGGTCCTTCTGGAATGAGAGAAATAAAAGAAACATTGTGGGATGCCTGGGTGGCTCAGTCGGTTAAGCATCTGCCTTCAGCTCAGGTCATGATCCCGGAGTCCTGAGATCGGGTCCCACATCAGGCACCTTGCTTAGCGGGGAACCTGCTTCTCCTTCTGCCTGCCGCTCCCCTTGCTTGTGTTCCCTCTCTCTGACAAATCAATAAACAAAAAAAATTTTTAAGCTAAGGAAAGGAAAGAGAAAAGGAAAAGGAAAAGGAAAAGGAAAGGAAAGGAAAGGAAAGGAAAGAAAAAGAAAAACGAAACATTTCCCAAATAGCAAGAATCAGAAAATTCAATAGGGATGAAGCCAATGCACCAGCAACTGCTGATAAATCAGAGAGTAACAATTTCTGGGCACTGTCCACATCTACCGGCTTTGATTCAGGGATACAAACCACCAGCAATTTGCTCGGCTACGAGACTTCAACTGCCAGTATTTGATGTGATTATGGGAACACACCACATCACTTGCAGAAACTTCGACCCAAGGGATTGCAGAGTTATTTCCCTATGAAGCTAAAGTATTGGCATACTAAAGTAAATATTTAGATTCTTCAAAGAAAAGCAGCCACACAAATTGTGTGGAAATACACAGAGGTTACTGCTTAACACTATATAGCTTTTCCAATTGTTAAAATTACTTTTTAAAGCTCATTAAGTTCTATGAAGCAGGAAAAAAATGACTCCATAGCTGATTTCTCATTCAAAGTCAAAAGGAGGTTCTGAAATTAAAGTGCAAATAAAATAGCTCTACTTCTGCATTTTTAGACTGTAAGCAAATCAATGGACCATTTTACTCTAAATTGTTAGAGAATATTAATTCCAAGAAATATGTAATTTTACACATTTTACATATGATTTAATTGAGTCTCAATTTTCTAGATCACTGCTAAGGGACTGCATTCCCTCTATTATTAAACAATAATAACAAGAACAAAAAAGTAAAGCCCTATTACTCATTGTAGCCAGATCCTATCATTTAACTTCCTTTTCAGAATTTTCCTTTTCATTTTATCCCCTGTTCAGAAATTTCCAGGTATATCACAGTCAGTTACATTTTAAGGTTTTACGAGGAGCTTCCAAGAACTAGCACTTCCTCTATTTCCAATCTTATCTTCTACTGATATCTTCTGTTCTTTTGTTGAACATAACAAGGATCCTTGTATCAGTCTTACTCCAGAATTATATGAATTCATCTGAAGATCATTTTGCATAAAAATCCAGAAATCTGAAATAATTTGATATAGGACATTACTAACCACATCACAAGCTGTATTCTCTCGGCTGGACATAACTCTTTCTTGAAATCTTCCGCCTAGAAAATGTCCATTCATCTCTTAAGGCTAAATTCAAATACCTACTTCTCAGTAAATCTCTCCAGCATCCTGCACAATTTACTTACAATATCAAAAGGGTGTTGTATTTCATAGCAATTATTTGTTGGTGAAGCTCTCTCTTAGCTTCATGGTGACAATGAGAGTGACAAAGGTTTGACGCACAGGAGGAATTCGCTAACCACTGAGCAAGTTAATATTAACTCTGTTACATGCAAGACTCTGTCATCTCTTCCTTTCCATTCTCACAGTCACCACTTTGAGGACTTTTTCATCTAATGTACAGGCTACTGCTTGAGTGGCCTGCTAACTGAACAATCTGACTTCCAGCTTCCTCTGCCTGCAAAAATCCCAGAATTATTGCTCCTGAGCAAATACAAATGATTTTTTTGAAGTAACATTTCTTTCTGATTATAAATTAATATGTATACATTAATTAAATTTTGAGAAATAGCAAAAAGTTAACCACACTACTAAAACAAGGTCCCCCCCCAAAAGACTATAAACCGATCTCACTTATGAATATAAGCAAAAAACCTCTAAAAATACTAACCAAATCAAAGAGAAAATTAAAAAAAAATAATAATAATGCACGATGACCACAGAACATTTACTCCAGGAAGAAACACATGTTTCAACATTAGGACATTTTTAGTAATGGGAAATAAAGAAAACAACCCAAACATACAAGGATTCCTTAAGAAGTTGAAGATAGACACATCCATTCCATGGAATACACAGCAGTTGGAAGACTGAATGGAAAAATGAAGGAACAACAAAATAATGAACGGAAAGATCTCAAGATCTTCAGTGGAAAAGCAAGTCATAACAATGCACAGAGTACGAACTTATCCATCTGTATATGCAGATAAATAAGTACTTTATCCTGTAAGCACTCATATAAGAGATTACATGAACAGTGGACATTACTGGAAAGACACAGACCAAACTGTTAGCAGTAGGACAGGTAGTGGGAGCAGGGAAAGGAGTCCTACGAAGTGGCCTCTATAGTTTATTTTGTACATATTATCTGTTTAAATCTCTTACAACATGATGTATCATAAAGTAATAATCACAGAATTTTTAAAGGCTAATTTACAACCCTCCTTAGACAGATACAATCTACCAACAATTAACAAGATTTGGAGCAATTCCTTCCCAGCCATCAGTATCACAGTAATTATGTTAAGTTCTTGGGCTTTTGGTGAGACTTCTTGGGTTTTATTTTATTTTATTTATTTGACAGAGAGAGAGAGAGAACAAGCAGGTGGAGTGGCAGGCAGAGGGAGAAGCAGGCTCCCCCCACAGCAGGGAGCCCAATGCGGGACTCGATCCCAGGACCCTGAGATCATGACCCGAGCCAAAGGCAAACGCTTACTCGACTGAGCCACCAAGGTGCCCGGAGACTTCCTGGGTTTTAATCCTCCTTTGGCTGTTTACTAGATGATGTAAGACAGTTGCTCTATCATTTGAGAAATTAGGCTAGTAATGGCACATAACTCACAGGGCTCTTGTGAAGATTAAAAAAGATCTTACCCACCAAGTGCTCAGAACAATACCTGCAACGTAGTAAGACTTCACTAAGTTACTGTGGCAGCTCCACAAAGTCTGCAATGTTAGAACTAGAAACTTAATGTTGAGAAATAAATATATTAGTAATCTATATCCTTGGGTTTTTCAAGAGTGAACATTTACTAACATTGGGATAACTCTGCCTTTGATGTAAAACCTGACTGAAAACTCACTTGTTCCAGATCAGATCTGAGAAATAACGTTCACTATAATGAAATTCTATGAGATGCTTACTGCGCTATTTCACCGCGAGACTATAGGCCTGAAGCGTTGCAGAACTGTTTGTCATTTCCACGCTTTTATTAAAATTCCCCTCTGTAATTTTCTTCTTTTCCCCCCTCTGTATTTTTCTAGATTTAATATACTTTCTATTATTAGAAAAGTAAAATGAAATGAACTGATCTTCAATTTCATATATTAAATTAGTAAGATCAGAAGCTTAAAACTGTATTTTGTCTATATATATTTAATATGAATGTTTGTAGAAGATAAAAAAGTATGCTTAATCATAGCATTAACTTACATATAACTTCTAAGATAATACTGTAAGAAATAAAAATATAGCAAATAAAAAGAAATACAAAAATAAACTATAAAATTTAAGATACTGTGTAACATCATTATAGTATTTCCAAAAATACTGGGTAGTTTTAGCATAACCATTCCTCAAAAAAATTTGTCAATTTCCTGAAAATTAATGTGAGATTTCTAACTGCACTTAAAATACGCATGAATTAGTTCCTTAAGAAATAACTTACAGGGGCGCCTGGGTGGCTCAGTGGGTTAAAGCCTCTGCCTTCGGCTCAGGTCATGATCTCAGGGTCCTGGGATCGAGCCCCGCATCGGGCTCTCTGCTCAGCGGGGAGCCTGCTTCCCCCTCCCTCTGCCTGTCTCTCTGCCTACTTGTGATCTCTGTCTGTCAAATAAATAAATAAAATCTTTAAAAAAAAAAAAAAAAAAAAAGAAATAACTTACAGAACTGATTAGTACAATGAATAGAAATAATTTTAATATGGGATGCCTGGGTGGCACATTCAGTTAAAGTGTCTGCCTTCAGCTCAGGTAATGACCTTAGGGTCCTGGGACAGAGCCCCGCATCAGACTCCCTGCAGGGCATCTGCTTGTCCCTTTCCTTCAGCCTCTCCTGCCCACTCCTGCACTCACTCTCTCCTTCTTTCTTTCAAATAAACAAATAAAACCTTAAAAAAAAAAAATTAATAGGGCAAAATCTCATTCTGTATTAAATTACAGCAATATGTTACAAAACAGATTTTCATCTTCTAATCTCACCTAAAACATAAAAGAGAATAATTTTATTCAAATTTAGAAGAGTTTGCAGAGAAGAATCTTGACAAGTATTTATAAAATATTAAATACTGATAAAATTGGGAAGGGGAGGTCTTGCAAGGAACCTACGACAATGGATAATTAAGTATCACTGTTTCTAAAATAAAGAGAACGGCTCTCGTTTCCTTTATGTATTTTTGTATTTTACTATCTTAAGGTATAGCCAGAATAAAAGAAAGATCGCTAACATAAACAGGAGCAATACCGAACTGAGAAATTGCCAGGTTGTTAATATACTGTCATAAGCCTCTTAAGTCCTTTTCTTTGGGAAAGAGGAGTCTAATTGAAGTCACTACAATCAACAACTCTTTATTGCTTTTTTGAATGTAATATTAATATCCTTCTCCTTTGTTAAGGGAAACCACACAGTCCACAAAAACACTCCAAACACTTATAGACAAGGTGATTAAACAAGATCAGTCCTCTACTCAAGCAAGCCTCCACCATTACGATTCATTTTTAAGAATTTAATTTTCTGTGCTGTCAATTCCCCCTTTTTAATTGTTACAGGATCTCATACATAATGCATAATTTTATGAAAACACATCGTACTGCCTTGTGACATAGAGGGAGTTATCAAGTAAAACGTAATAATCTTTGGCCTCAACCCACCCACTGACATCAATAAAAAATGAAATACACATACGAACTGGCAAAGAAGGCTTTTATACTGTGGCATTCGTAACTCCCTAGCTAATGGAAAGAATATTTAGCTCCTTAGCCACCCTCCTTGCTATTACAAATCTTTCCCTGTTCTGTTTTCAAGGGTTAGATTTATAAATACTGTTCTTCACTGAAGCCGTCTACGCATTAGTCTATACTCTACAAATAGATTCAGGGTGATCATATCATTTGAAAAAGAAAATATGCAAATGGTGTTCCATTTGCTTACATCTAGATATATCCAGGAAAAAAGCAAGTTATAGTTTTAAACACTACAGCCTCAATTTAATTTAGAGCCCTATTTTCTAAAGAAAGCCCTCCCCCAAGAAAATGCTATTTAAGAAAATCGTATTACCCATGGGCAGCCCTTCCTCTGTTGCCAGTGAAAGGTTGACAAGGGTCATTCCACATGAAACTGGACATGAGTGACATTCAAGGCAAACCAGTTCCAATATAGCTCACTTCCCAGGGAACATTCCACTTCTTCTCCAAGACAGGGGAAATGTTTTAAGGTTAGAAGACAATGCCTGTCAAGGTGTTCCGTGTATGTTAAAAAGACAGGTGATTTAGGAAGAGTCTCTGGCATTTAAAAGGGAATCATGCTTTCATGGTCTCCCCCTCCTCCAACCTGACACATAATTAACCATCAATACAAAACAATATAATTGAACAGATGTACTAGTCATTAACAGGAATTACCCATTCTCCTATCAAATCAGAATGTACGGAGAGGGCTCCATTTGCAATAGGGTTGACTTAATTGCCTGAAAATTCCCCAGAGAAATGTACAAATGGATCAAGACATCTAACACGCACACTCACATGCACGCACACACGCCCCACAGCAAACACAGGTGCTCCTTCTAGGATTGGATCCACGCTTTTGTCATTATTCTATCCATCGTTGCAAATGAGAATTTATGGTGGCTGCAATCAGTACCAGAAGATGAATAAATAGGTGTAAAAATAAATAAAACTAAATGAAGGGTAAGAGAATTCAGATTTCATTAAAATGTCCTATATGGCAATGTTCATATAATAGTCGTTTATTTTTTTTTTTTTTTTTTAGTAAGAACAGAGCACAGTAAACAAACACATCCATAAAAGCAGAAATAAAACAAAAAACCACACACACAGAACAGGGCATTGCATCTTCCAGCAATTTACTGTGTAACATTGTTTCGTCACACGGACGTGATTCTCATTTACGGCAGTTGCAGGGTCTGTTGATTAAATCAGCCTACAGCCATCATTAAGGGGAGTTCAGAAATCCTGAAATGTGCCAAGTGATTCTCCTCACTTCATTATGCAAGGCAGAGAACCCAGAAAGTTAACACAATTATGTTCTCTGTCCCTTTGATTAACCGCCCTCTAGGGTATGCGCCCTCCTCAAGTCCGCAGTTATCTGTGGACTGATGTGACTCGATCTACCCTTATGAAAATCTCTCTCAGCAAGAGTATTTGGAAAGTAGGAAATAAAGCATTTCCATAAAAGGCTAAGGGCGTAGCCAAATTGTACAATTTACAGTTTAGAAGTCATATTCTAGTTTTCTAATCCTCAACAAACTACAGACATGAAATTGATGGAATATAAGAGATTTATTCCCAAAAAAATTATATTGGATCTGAATTTCTGCAGATAACACATATGAAAAACTGGCATTTCCTACCAGGGTCAGAGTTATATATAAAGAGAAAAAAATGAGGTGGAGAAAAGATAGAGAAACACAACTTTCAAACTGAATGCTCCTAATACACACACACACACACACACACACACACACACACACAAACACACACAAACATTTAGGTTTGCCACTAGTCTATTTGCCCTACCCCATCATCCACAGGGTCCGCAGTTATACAGAAATGCCCCCACCTGGTACCCTATCACCCTGAGTCATATTTCAGGCCACTAGAGAACATGGAAGACACTGGCGGCTACTTGCATTTAAGAAGCTAGAGGTGAGGCTCTTAGGCGTCGGCTGTTTCTGGGCATTTTCAGTGACACAGATTTTCCTACCAAATCATAAAATCTCTCCTGTCAGAACTGCGAGTGCCTAGATGAAAATCCCAGCTATCTCTATCACAGGAGCATGCACCTACGAAGGGGTGGGAGTGTGCGCCCCGCTCAAGCCTCTTCCTGGCCAAATGTTCCCAGTGGCCCCAGGTCCATGGCTCCCCCTCTCCTCTTCGGACCACATATTATGTACCCCACTTCCTTCATCAAGTAGAGCTTCCAACCCTTCTCACAATTCTGTGTATGTTATTCATGTCATAGAGATTAACAAGCGTCCCATGTGTAGGTTCTCCACCAGAAAGATGCAGTTTTATGGCAAGACACACACATAAGTGTATTTAGCACAGTGGTTAGCAAATATACACTCTGCCCCCCAAATATTATTGATTTCCTTGTAGACTGTCTTAATTGCCTACAGCCTCAAACAGTGTGTCTATGAGGTCCCTGGGGTGAAAATCAGTTACTGGTGATTGCCTCAGGCTCTCTCGGCTCCAGGAGCAATCTTAATGACTGGAAACACATTGGCTGCCCTTCAGTGGAACAGACCACATGTCCCTGTGATTCTGTCACTTAGAGCTGGGGTAGAGAAAATAGGTGTCTCGAAAAGGATCTTTAAAGCATTGGGCATTCTACCTCTCAAGAAATACAAGAAATCTGCGTGGGTTTTTTTTTCCCCCTCAAAGAAGAATATCTGGCTGGTTTGGTGCAATTCACTAGCTTAGGAGGCTAGTAAAAAAAAAAAAAAAAAAGGTGGTTGGATCCCAAACATCAGCAAATTTAGTTTTAAATTCTTTAAAATATATTTTTAAACGACTAGGAGCTTTTAATGGATATTTTTTTCCAACTCGCTACACATCTGAAGCAGCTCAATAGATATCTGTCATTCACACACTACAGATAAAACAAGCTTTAATGCATGTGAGACACTCTGCTCACAGTTCGCCCTATTGTTACCACACACAGAAAACGGCTGGGAACTTGACAGTATCACCATTAACATTCATGATTTGCAAAAGATCTATCCCAGGCTTCCTTCTCTACCACAAGGCTAACGTTCCCTTCAAAGAGAAACAACCAAGATGTAACATATAGCCTTTGACTATGCACTGTATATTCTTTTCATAGCTAAATAAACGATAATCCAAAACAACAGATATCTCATTAATTCAGTAGTGTCAGCAACGGTTAAGTTCTTCTCATTCGAAAAGAACAGTTCCACACTTCTTTTCCAGATAGATACCTCTGTATCTAATTTAAAAGAATTCATGTGGGTTATACTCTTGATTCTCTATATGCATGGAATTTCCATATAGTACCCAGCCCAATTCAATTGTTCCTCGCAACTAACCTTCTCAGACACTGACAGGTAAAATATTTGGCTTTCAACAGCATCTCAGCTCACTCTTCATGAAAGTAAATTGTATTGAGCAATGTCAAGTTTATACTTTTAAGAAAATCTCTTAGGCAATGAAGGAAAACAGAAACAAAACCAACACAAGTTTAGAATGGAATGCTAAACAATGAAATGGAGGGTTATTAATTCTCTGCCACTTGGAGACTGTTTTCCACCCTTTGGCACGCTGAGATAATTATATACACATGACACTATTATACGTGCTGTTTGCCTACTTCAAAACTGTTCTCTAATGCAAGTATTATTGATTGAAGCTTCTTGTGTATTATGTTAAAGTCACAAGAAATTACCTAATTTCCAGTGGAGCTAATCCATTACTCAAGTTTTGTCAAGGAAATTCTAGATGTATTGTGCAAAATTATTAGGTTCCATTCCTAATAAAAATTGATTCTTTTCTATCGGGGTCACATCGTCAGCTTTAAAAATCTAACACCTCAGGGCGCCTGGGTGGCTCAGTGGGTTAAAGCCTCTGCCTTCAGCTCAGGTCATGATCTCAGGGTCCTGGGATGAGCCCCGCATCGGGCTCTCTGCTCAGCAGGGAGCCTGCTTCCCCCTCTCTCTGCCTGCCTCTCTGTCTACTTGTGATCTCTCTCCTGTCAAATAAATAAATAAAATCTTAAAAAAAAAAAATCCAACACCTCTTCTTTTGCCAAAATCTAACGTTCCAATTATTGATTAAAGCTTCAGAGTTGCTCTGGAAGGTATTAGATTCTCTTTTCCATTTAGATTGGGATTCTTCTATTAGATCAATACAACTGGGACCATCTGTTGGATTCAGCTCTTCCCATCAACTTGTCTTGCTGTGTAATTTATCTACAGAGTTGGTAGGGTCAGAAAGGCTCTTAGAAGGTTTGGGGAAACCATCAAGAATGAAGGCTGAAAAATCCAATAAAGATTGTAAGAGAGGAAACAATTTTGCTTTATGTCCATTACATGAAACACTTGTCTCTCTCCTCCCAGAGAGAAGCACACCTCCTTACCTTTCCCTACCTGAAGGACGGATTTCCTAACCACATCGGTTTGTACCTGAAATACTGACTGGCCCGTGCAGAAGTCACTGTGGCATAAAGGACAAGGATACTTGAAGAGAAAAGATCTGCCTCTCTCTCTCTCTCCCTCTCTCTTTTGCACTTTCTGCTTTTTGACAGAATTATTAGACCTCAGACTGTTAGTCATGTTCTCCAACTTCTGGTTCTGAGAATTTGGACGGAGAAGAAAAGACAAATTTCCTTTGTGGACCTAGCTTTCTCTTTCTCTTTTGGTCTTGCTTTAGCTCTCAGTTTCCACAAATATAGGAGCATTCTGGTCCCAAATTTTGGATTCACAAGATATTAATTATAGCTAAGCCATTAGCCCCAAAACACTGCATTAGGCTACCATTCACCTGGGAAACCTCTATGATAGTATTTCATCCCCTGAATTATGTATACGTATATACAACTCTTCTGAAAAAATCCAAAAACAAGAGCAGTGTTTGGCAGGAATTCATGTAGTTCTAGATCTTTCTTTTAATAACATCAAATTATACCAAAATGCTTTCTTACAATCTCCACAAAGATCAGCTCTGCTAATCACCTGATGGGAAACAGGATTGGTCTTCTTACCCTATGCCATTCAACTACCGTAACTATTAGAAAGTCATTTCAAGTTGGATTCACAATCCAACTTGATCCAAAGATCAAAGAAAATCATCAAGATGTGTAGTTGAGGGGTGCCTGGGTGGCTCAGTGGGTTAAGTCTCTGCCTTTGGCTCAGGCCATGACCTCACGGTCCTGGGATGGAGCTTCGCATTGGGCTCTCTGCTCAGGGAGTCGGCTTCCCCCTCTCTCTCTGCCTGCCTCTCTGCCTATTTGTGATCTCTCTTTCTCTCTCTGTCAGATAAATAAATAAATAAATAAAATCTTAAAAAAAAAAAGATGTATAGTTGACATTAAACACAAAACAAAAAAAGGCCATCGGCACATTTAACTCCGACTCTCTTTTGAATATGTGTAATCTAAATATATTACATTTAGATGTGAGGTTCTTACTTGCAAGTTCATGGTTCAGTGTCAGAAGAACTGGGATTTCCCATCACATACAGCCTATAAGATCCTAGTCAGGACAATCAGTCTCCCTGAATCTTTATTTTCTCACCTATAGGATGAAGCCATTTAGCAATCCCTTTCCCTTTCAGATATTGTGAGAATTAAATTAAATAACAGATTAAAAAGACATAAGAGGGGCGCCTGGGTGGCTCAGTCGTTAAGCGTCTGCCTTCGGCTCAGGTCATGATCCCAGGGTCCTGGGATTGAGCCCCGCATCGGGCTCCCTGCTCGGCGGGAAGCCTGCTTCTCCCGCTACCATTCCCTCTGCTTGTGTTCCCTCTCTCACTGTGTTTCTCGCTGTCAAATAAATAAAAAAAAAAATCTTAAAAAGACATAAGAATATTTAGTACCCAAATGTTCAATGAATGGCAATGATTATAACTGGATTAAACACTATGAATCATGACAAGCTCAGCTTCTTGAAAGTTCCATTTTATTTTCATTTTTTAACTGACAGAATAAACACCTTTCAGATGAGCCATACTCTGCCTTCCCTATGATTTTCACCTCATTTCAATTCATTAGCCCTAAATTCTTGATGCTTTCATGCCTATTTCTGTCATGAATTCTTTGGGTTTGATAAAAATACCAAATTATTATTTTTCCTAAAATATGATTCCTTGCTACTTGAGCATCCTAGTCAGTCTCCTTGAAACTAATCTAATTTATCAGTAACTTATTACATAAAATTTTGACTCTGAGACCTGAAGCTGACATTCAAGTTGTCATCTGACCAGGGCAGAGTTCTGGGTCTCAATAGGAATGGAGGGTTTTGCTTACAGTTGACTCGCTACTGCTGCTGAGGGTCCACACGTGCACACGTGTGCGTGTGTGTCTGTGTGTGTGCCTATGCTACACTCAGGATTTGTGTCCAAGCCTGTTCTCAACTCTGTACTATAGAATGTAAACTAAAACTTAAAGAATTTATATTTTTTCCTGTTCAACTGTATTTTTCTTAAAATCAGGATGAGAGAGGAGACTGGAAAAGGAAATGGAACTTTTTTTTTTTTGGTGACCTATACCAGTAACTTTTATTCAAAATTTCTCAATGTCTTTCCCCAACCACTTGCATAATAAATTACATGATTTTTAAAATTACACATTTGCTGGTCTAGCCCCTTGTCCTTCGAATAATGAATTTCAGAGCATGGGTTGAAAGAATTCATGGAAACATAATTCATAAGACTTTTTTTTTTTCTCATAAAGCTATTAGACATTTATTTCTCCCTAGAAAAACATTTCAAAGACAACCTTCAAATAATAGAAGCACTACCATTTTTAACCATTTAAAATCTGTAAAGGACTTAAAACAAATACACTCTTTTACAATTACCCATGTAACAACTGTATGCACTAATAAAAACAATCATGTATATCTAATTTATTTACATTTATCCAAAACGCTTTGAAAATAGCATTTAGGGGGTGTCTGGATGGTTCAGTTGGTTAACTGTCTAACTCTTGATCTCAACTCACTCAAGTCCTGATCTCTTTAAAAAAAAAAAAGGCATTTCGGAAAACGTGCATGTGTATGTAAATACTGGTACTGTCCTCAAACACATTCAAATATTACTGACTACTTGGAAAATTCCCAAAATTTCAAACTTAATATACCCAGCGAATCCGTCATTACCTGTTTAAAAATATAAAAATATTTTAATAATATTTTAATATTAAATATTAATATTAATTTATTTTATTAATTATTAATATTAATTATTATTATAATTAATTATATTTAATATATATTAAATCTCTGATTTAAGAGGTCACACTCCCAGATATATATTACATATATAACATATATATTATATATAATATATTATATATATTATATTTATTATAATATAAAAGTAATATTAATTATAATTAATATAAATATTAAAAATTTAAAAATTTTTAATAAAAATAATACATGGTATGGAAAGTTCTGAAATGAAAAGTAAAAGTCTACGCTCATCCCATGTCTAGCTCTATTTCATGAAGGTACAACCAATTTTTTTCAGTTTTTCTTTACATCTCCTGTTTGGCCATGTTCATTCTTGAAATAATCTGTTTTCACCTCCATTTCTTGATTCTTCAGATGTAAAAAGGGCCTACTCACTCCTATGAAATCGATGGAAATTAACTCCCATGTACTACTTCCCTAACTTCCCCATATGCCTATCTTTCTCCTTTCTTCCAATTTTTCTGGTATGGTTATTTTTAATTTTCTATTATTTTCATCCTTAAACTGAGATAGTATATTAAGCATCTACTGGACTACCGATAGGCTTCAGGCAATATATTTCTTACTCATTAAATATGAAAATTAAAAAAAATAATGTCTTGCCACATCCCTTCACCACTTTCCCTCCCTCATAACCCAACTTCTTGTCCTTAAAGCATTACTTTTAAATCGTCAACGTTTATTACATTTACATTCTGTCCTAACTATAATTGTCTTCCATTGCATTAGCCAAGAACAGCAAGTTTCTATTTGGCATTAAAGCATGGTTCATTTCAAATCTCACATCCTTCTCACCTCCGAGATGATAAAAATTTAAACTGAAAAATTAGTGTTATGACTGACTGGAAAAGTATAAAAAAGTCAAATAAGTCTACAAAAACTCTGGTCTGTGCTTTCAGATAACTCATAACATCGACTCTGTGTCAATACTTTCTTTATATCAATGACAATAAATAAAATATCTTAAGATTATTAGTTGTTTTGGGGCACCTGGGTGGCTCAGTGGTTAAAGCCTCTTTTCGGCTCAGGTCGTGATCTCAGGGTGCTGGGATAGAGCCCCGCATTGGACTCTCCGCTCGGCAGAGAGCCTCCTTCACCCTCTCTCTCTGCCTGCCTTTCTGCCTACTTGTGATCTCTCTCTCTTGTCAAATGAATAAAATCTTTAAAAAAAAAAAAAAAAAAAGATTATTGGTTGTTTTCAGGATAAGTTTGGAGAATCGATAGTATGTTCATGTTTTGGAGTAATCCAGAGCTATTACATAAAGAAAAGCTCACTAGATAAACTAGTTATCTAGATAACTAGATAACCTCTTAGAACACATTTTTACAGAGAGCTAGGTGGCGGGGAGGGGGGGTAGGAGGGGTCTCCATTTAATAAGCATTTTGATCAGATAAACTGAATTTTACCCAACTTTCTAACGTACCAACTACTCTTTCACTGTCAACGTAGTATATAAATATGTCTCCAAGAAGCAACAAAGACCATCTAGATTCCAGGGTCCCACAAGAATATATTCTCAAATTATTAGTGACTGTTTTTATCATTAGCCTGGTGAATGAAGTAAAATGATATTTATGGAAGACTGTTTAAAAACATTCCTCTGGAGTCTAGATCTTATTTTTCCATCAAAGCTATACTGTTCTTGGATCACATCATCTTAAAACCCCATATAAATTAAAACCCCATAAAATTACTTTTCCTAAGATTTTCCTGAGATTTTGCTATTAAATCCTTAGCTATAATGTAGAGAAGTTTACAAAATCTAGTCTTACAGTTTTTAATCCTTCAACAACTCATATATGGAAACCCATGGACGAATATCTTTCAGATCTAAGTACCAGAAAAGGGATTTGAGCTCCACTGTAAAATTAGTACACTACTTCTATATATAAATTTTATAACAGATTCACTTCCCTTCTTACTTCAGCCTCTAGGAGACTCAAGAATGAAATCTGCAGGCCTATTTTTTAAAACTATGGAATACCCTGTGGTTTGTATATTTGGATTTAAACTACACTAGCCTTTTATTTACATTTACCCTTTTCCTGTCTTTATCTCTGCATTATTTTTATATTCTACTCTGTTATGTCCCTATAAGTGTATAAACAAGATATAAACAAAATATACAAACAAAAATATTCACAGAAGTACAGTTTTTCCTAACAGACTTATTTTGCCCATATTATAGATGAGACTTTTTTTTAAAACCATGCATCCAGGAGATAAATAAAGCATTCTAACTTGAAGAATGAATCCTCAATAAAGACAGCCTGAACCCCAATGTAGTAACGCTCGAGTCGAAGTGGGTTATATGCACACAGGGTCCTAGTGAGGAAGCAGACATACATGATAAATAACTGTACACAGCAATTCTTTTAAGAATTTAGGGAATTTTCCTGATTTTCTGAGAGCCTGAGTTTGGTCCTTCACCTCAAAAATTCAGTAGAATTAAAGTAAAAGGAAAACAGAAGCAACCAGTCTTTACATGGCTTCTCAACTTGGAGCCGTCCTCTGTCAAGTGGGTGATTTAGACCCGAAAGTGTTCTTTTGTCTTCTTTGTCTAAAGTCATTCCCAGATTAGTTTGTGACTTGCCTGAACATGTTTCCCAGCAGTGATCCTGGGCTCTCCCATTCACTTCTGACCCGCACCTGCTCTTTTCAAGTGTTGCACCAAGAATGGCGAAGGCCTAAACAGAAGCATGCTGGCCCATTCACAGAGACTATTCAGAGAACTGTCAAGGGAGGGGCAGTGGGCGGGATGGAGGCCCTCCAGAGAAGAAAGGAGTGTGACCTCTTAAATCAGAGAATGACCTTCTATTTGTCATTGGTTGTCTAAGTAAGTGTAAGGGGACCACCTCCACCATAATACGCTTTGTGATACCATAAACGTTACAAGGCCTAAAATGGTGCTTCTGAAAAGACTGGATGACCTATTGGTATTTAAGACTAATCAAGTGACATGTTTAGATATACAGAAAGAGTATAAAATCTATTATGATATGTCTGGCATTCACAAATATTTACTCTTTGTTCTAAAAACAAAGCATAAATATATTTGGAGACATTTCTGCATGAAAACATACAACGGTGGCAAGAGATCCACAAACGACCTAAGTTTGGTTTGGGATTCAATAGTTCAATTGCTTCTACTGATTGGGATTCTACGGTTTGGGATTCACTTACTTGTTCAATTGCTTCTACTGAAATAGCGCTGTGATTCTTCTCAACCATCTGTTCCAAAGGAGGAGGACTCACACAGATATTTTATCTAGTAACCGAAAAGTCAGCACAAGTTGTAAAATCAACCACCAGGGATATTTACACATTTGCCATTTCAAACGCAGCCTTGATCAGAAAACAGACCATCATTCGTGTTGGGTATTTCTCTCCACTAGACGTTTACAGAACGTGTGTTTCAACTTCTACCAAGACTTCTGGGCCACTGATCTATTCCAAAAGAGAAAAATTGGCCCCGGGCCACAGTCTTCCATCCCAAGGATATTTGTAGGCAAGACTACCAGCTGTACCACTACCACTCTGAACCGAAAAGGATTCTCCATTCAATTATTCATAAGCAGCCCTTGTCTGGAAGAGAATGCACTGAGGAGAAATAGAGCAGCTAATATACAGACTGAGAAGAAGGAGGATTTTTAATAGTTATGACGGAAAGGAGCATCACAGAAGAATGATGACATCAGAACAGGGGAGAGCGACAATGTACTCAGAAATTCTGATAAAAAAAAGACAGCATCTTCGGTCTTCGCAGACACAAAATAAATTAGGAGCCAAAAGGTCTGAAAAGTTCAGGGAAATGCAGAGTTGAGGCTTTCAGAGCAGGAACCATCATGGTATGAATTTTTTTTTTTTTTTTTAAGATTTTATTTATTTGTTTGACAGAGAGAGACAGTGAGAGAGGGAACACAAGCAGGGGGAGCGTGAGGGGGAGAAGCAGGCTCTCTGCTGAGCTGGGTGCCTGATGTAGTCCCGGGACCCTGGCACCATGACCTGAGCTGAAGGCAGATGCTTAATGGCTGAGCCAGCCAGGCGCCCATGGTCTGTATTTCTATCACGTTGTGTCTATACCTGAGCTCCGCTCTCCCTGGACCCATCTCCATAGGAACTTTATCACTTGGCCTAAATCCATCTATTTTGAATTAGCTCTATTTGATACTGATGCTGATTGACTAATATACACATGCTAGAGTTCTTTTCACACAGATTAAAATTTCTGACACTGCTGTCAGTAAGTATTTATATAGTATCTCTTTACACTAAGGCATGGAGATGACCAAAATTTTACATATTTGAAAAGCCAAAAGATTTTTTTAAAAAACTAAACAAGCCAAAAGCAGCTTCTGGAAAAATCTGCAAGTCTATAAGAAGTGCATATCCACCACACATAGCCAAATGAGTGCTGAAAATACGAAATGGTGAACTACTACAGAAAAACCAGCTCCTTATCAGTCATACACCTAAAATTCTCATGTATCAAGGTTCATGTGACAAAAACACTAGAGAAGTAATGTAGCAAGTGAAAAATCTCCAGTGTGTTTTAAATTTTTTACTTAGTTCAGTGCTATGTGCCCCCAAAATCAGTATGTCATAGCACTTCTCCCAGATGTGACTTATCACAACATAGGGCCATACGGAGATAACTAAAGTCAGATGAGGGCATCAGGGTGGGGCATTCAGGATGGAATTAGTGGCTTTATAAAACCAAGGAGAAATATTCTCTCTCTAGCAGGTGAGGACACAGTAAAAAGGTGGGAAACCCACAAACCAGGAAGAAGGATTTTCACCCAGAACCAAATCACTGGGCACCTTAATCTTGAACTCCTCAGCCTCTACAACTGTGAAAATAAATATCTATTATTTAAACTATGTCATCTATTACCGTATTTTGCTACAGCAGCCCACGCAGACTAATACAATTCAATGTAAAATATTTTGAAATTAAAATAAAATAGATCATTGATAGTAAAATGAGTGAAAAAAAAAAGAAGAAGAAGAAGAAGAAGAAAAAAAAAAGAATACTCTGGAAAGAATTTATGTTCTACAATCTGAAATGAACATTGCATTAAGAGGCTAAAGATAAAAGAATATAAGGTTTACTGGTTTCCCTGATACATAAATAACAAAAATAACTGGTTGAGGAAGAGATATTTTTCATATAATTTGAAGTCAGTAGAAGTTAGGGCAGGAATCAACAGAAAGTGTATTTCCCTGCTGAAAATAGCAAAGATAGAGTTGTTTTTAACTGAGTGTTGATGCAAGACACAAGGGAAAATGGGGCATGATGTAAGAATCAATTAATGCACGTAGATGGAGCATAAATCACATTAATGTACTGAAAGGCTCCCATTCCGTTAGCCCCTACCAAAATACCTGGCCCACTGCAAATCTTTCTCCTCAGTCTGCATTACTAGTTCCCATCCCTCATTGCAACATCTCCTAAGGAACTTCACTATGTCACAAGACCATGAACCTCAGGATTTTCTGTCTTTCCTCTGGATGGCAAGATCCCTGAGGAATACGATCACATCTTGTTTAGCTTGTGCTTTGCTTATCCTTCTCTTTCTAGCCCTGCTACTGGCTACCCAAAGAGGGTGGAGAGCCTTCGATCCCACTGCTGAAATAAGAAAGACACTTCAAATTGGAATAGATTATAACTTACTACGGAAGGAATCAGTAGATCTTTAGAGAAGGGGACTCCTTTATAGCTATTTCTATCTTCCATCCCTCATGTCTACAAATGTCTCTCACTGAAGCCCATGATGAATAAATGAGCATGAAAGTCTGGTGGTCAAATAGAGTTTGAAATAGTTCTATTTTAATCTATCTGGTACATGTGGGTTAAATAGGCTTTACACACTGACTTGGGAACCTGTTGTTTTTTTATGATATAATACATTATTTGTTTTCCAAAGAATTCACCTCACAAATACGTTTTTGGAATGCTATACCAAAATACTACCTCTGCTGGATATACTTTTTGACATTTTATTTGGATTTTTAGAGATTTTATTTATTTATTTGAGAGAGAAAGTGAGCAAGAGAGAGCACAAACTGGGGGGAGAGGCAAAAGGAGAGGGCGAAGCAGGCTCCCCGCTGAGCAGGAAGCCTGCCACAAGGGTCACAGGACTCACTAGGCTCCATCTCAGGACCCAGGGATCATGACCTGAGCCAGAGTCAGACACTTAACCATTTAACCAACTGAGCCACCCAGATGCCCTTATTTGTCTGTTTTGTTTTTTTTTAATTATATAACATTAATTACACCCTAGCACTAATATTTAGATTTACAGTTGTAAGAACATCTAGAAACATCCAAGTTAGAATTTTTCCAGGTACTTTCAAAATATTTTTGGTTCATGGAACCGCCATGCCTTCTTGGAATCTTCGGCAAAGTCCCTTAGAGACCACCAGCTACCATTAAGTAAGCGGCAGCTTCTGCCTATTCAAATAGCAATAACCACTGCGATAAGCACACTCAGCAAGAAAAAAGAAAAAAAAAAAAACAGTAGTATTGAATACCCTTCCATTTTAATCAACCAGATTCCCAGTTCTTATTTTGTACTGCAGTCTCCTGGGAAGCTTTTATATCAAATGCAATTTCACATCATTAGAAAGTGCAAAATATACAATACGTTAGAGATATATTTGCACATGAGATTGAGGAAGGAAATTAGCTCCAGTTTCAAATTACATTTTAACATAATCATAACCTTTTGAAGCCAAGGGAGAAACAGCAGAAATACACAATGCAAGTATGAAGAGCGAGGTAAAATAAAGTCCCATACCATCTAAAGACTCTATGTGCAAAAGTACTAATCCATTGTTAATTGTTTCATTGTAAAAATATACTGTGATAATTAAAAACTGTTACATCTCAAGCAATTAGGTAAGCACCCTCTACATACATACCTATACACACACATAGTTAATGCATACGGTATAAAACAGTGACCATTTAAATATACATCATGTGGTTAAAGAATAGTTGTGACAGTTTAATTATTAATTATTGCACTTAAGATAGCTATTTGGGAAAAAACCCATCTCCAATGGCCATATGTCCTTTATAAATCATTAAATGCCTCTACTATGATGGTGAGCGAAGTAATCCATATTGTTAGCCCTCCCCAGGTTCAGTTTTTTTATAAACAGCCATTAGAAATAATACTAATGAAGACATACATATTTGTGAAATAGCTCAGAAATAACTATATTCTTATCCTAAAAAATTTAAAGCATTCTTTGCTGCTATTCCAATCCCCACCCCCCCACTCCATGTTAAAAACGGAATTTTCTTTATTATTATTCTCTACGTGAAAATGAAGATCACTGCTGGATCAGTGAAGCTCAGATATGAGTTAAAAACATACAATTTTAAGCAATATTGTTAGCTTGTTCTGTTCTGCCACATTTAATGTTTCTTCAAATTCACAAACGTTTTATCACTCTCAAAAGTGCCAAGTTTGGCAAATTTTATTTATGAAGTTGTAATAAATTGATATGATGACGCAACAACGAAAGTTACCAAGAAAATATCAGGTTTCACTCTCCTAAATGGCCCCTTAATTCTCCGATACACAGATAACCAGGAGGAATAACAAACAAAAAACTACCTTTCCTACAGGATTTCAGACATTCTCTATTTCAAAGTATCTTGGGACCATAGCAGTAGTCATTTTGTTACTTCCTTATCCATTTGGAAATGTGAAGTAGCAAAGAAAACTAAAATACATTAGAAGAGCATAAGTTGTTCACACTTGAAGAGAAGGTTCCTCAGTTAAATTAAATCACGGCTAATCTCTTCATCTCTAGCTCTGACTTTCCAGTGGCAGAGAAAGAAGTATATAAAACAAGGGAAGTACTGACATTCTACTTATAAATTCACTTTTCTTTTACGGATTAGCAAATATGCTACAAATTTCATTATATTTGGTCATCAAAGGAGGAAGCTACGGTTTCATTTTATGCTGGCTTCCTTTACTAATGGTGAAATGAAGGAGTGACTAGCTAGAGAACGGATTAGAAAAATAAATGCCGGGCGCCTGGGTGGCTCAGTCGTTAAGCGTCTGCCTTCGGCTCAGGTCATGATCCCAGGGTTCTGGGATCGAGCCCCGCATCGGGCTCTCTGCTCGGCAGGAAGCCTGCTTCTCCCGCTACCATTCCCTCTGCTTGTGTTCCCTCTCTCGCTGTGTTTCTCTCTGTCAAATAAATAAAATCTTAAAAGAAAAAGAAAAGAAAAAGAAATGCCACATTTTCTAACCTCCGGTACACTGTTCTGAAAACAAAATGCACAAAACATGGAGAATATACTCAAGTTGGTTGTTCATTTTTTAGAGTATGCTCCATGACATGTATGATCCACGAAGGTCAGGGCATCTATGCTAAGAGTAGCTCTAGGGTACACGAGAGAAGCAGCAAGATGTCGGCTAGGAAGCAAAAATCAGTCAGCAAAATTCAGGAGCATCAAAGATCACCACACTTGAGGCTTACTTGCTTCTCCAGAGTGGCATTTTCTCAGGGAAAGAAAAAGGAAAAGAAAGCCTTGCTTGAAATTAGTATGAGGCTCTCTATAGTTTCACCTTCATAGACAAGATGAGAATATATAAATTTACTCTGAGGGTAATATGTTCATGATCTCGCCTCAAGAATTGACAGTCGAAACTTTTGTTTTCCAGAAAAAGTTAAAAGAAATACACAATTGAAAAAAAAATTAAGGTAAATCAGACAGTAAGGATGGAAGATCATTTTTAAATCCCTAGACTTTTTTCTTCTACAGACAGCTCTCATTTTGGCTGTCATTTGTACCCCCAAACATTTTAATGCACACTAGAGATCTGAATCCTCACAATGGGTACACCTGACAAACAACTTAATTCCAAATTTTACTTATATATTACATATGCTCCGATTTCTTTAAAGATTTTCTGGTCCTTTACTTCATCTCCATTTTTTAAATATACAGTCTATTAATAAAGCTGCACTTATGTGCACAATCATATAAGGTATTATCTCTACTAGAATCATCTCCTAGTCTCCCTATACCACAGACTTCTTTTTTTTTTTAAGATTTATTTATTTGAAAGAGGGAGAAAGTGCACATGCATGAACGAGTGGGGGAGGGGAGAGGGAGAGGGAGAGAGGGAATCTCAAGCAGGCTCCATGCTGAGCATGGAGCCCCTCACAGAGCATGATACCAGGACCCTGAGATCATGACCTGAGCTGAAATCAAGAATCTGACACTTAACCGACTGAGCCACCCAGGCACCCATGCCCCACACAGCCTTCTAACGATGCAGTTGGCCCACTTTGCCGATAAGTGAGTCTGATGCCTCATTCTCACTTTGGCGTGACCCCAGAAACTCTCAACCTTGATTACCCAGATTTAAAATACAGATAGCGATACCTAACCTCTTGGGCTGTTAGGAGATTTATATAAACTAGTGTATGTAAAAATAAGCAAATAGATAAGTTAAATATATCTCACATACTATTCCGTGTTGTTATATAAGTTTAAAAAGATGTGCATGCATCAGGGTCTCAGAGGAGAAGACAAGGTAGGGGGAATTTCTCTAGGACTTTAAGGGGTAAGGACAGTACAAGGAAATTCAAGATAAACTAGCATTCCAGAAATCTGCAAAGGTTTACAGAGAGGGCAATGCGGGTGTGGCTCATTTGAATGGCAATCCATAGAACATTCTAACTTAGTCAAAGTCAGTGAAAGAATCTGTAGGAAAAAGGCTACAGGGAGTAAGTCTTCTTTTAGGTCTTGACCTGCCTTTAACAGAAAGCGGGGTCATTGGCCCTTACCTATGTGCTAACTTTCACATTCTCTTGCAGGAAAAGAAAAGCCTTTTGGGAAAGTTGAATATTCATTCTCCCCACTTTCAAACACTTCTGCGAACCAAGAGCTGAAATACAGTGGAAGCCTGACAGACTCTTTAGGATTCCTTAAATCAGGTCTTAAGGATGACATCATCAACAAGAAATAGCTAGTTAGCAAAGCAATGAATAGCAAAGATGCAAAGCTACTTCTAAAAAAAATAAATAAAAGGATTTACTCAGCAATTGCTGTGAATGTGTACAGTTCCAGAAAACTGGGAAGCCTGACCCCCACCTCCCCTCCACAAAGGACTTGAAAGACATCTTTTTTCCCTTGAGGTGCTTACCATCGGTTATGGGACAGCACCTCCCACATACACACATAAGTAAGTACAAAACTGTCACACACATAACTAAGTACAAAACTGTATCCAGGGTAGAAAACGTTAGTTACTAAATAGAGTAACAGAGTTATAACACTGAAATATATTTTGTAGTGTTTATCATAGAAATTGTTTGATTTTGAAAGAAGTATTCTTTTACATGATGCAGTAACTCCATTTACTAAGGGTGGTTTTATTTAAGGTTGATGCTGTCCCGACATTTTTTTTTCCCAAAAAGACGTCCCAAAAAGACATAAAAGGACCTCCTTCCAAGGTACATAGTGTAGAAAAGCAAGGGGAAAAAAAAAAAGCCAAAAACTGCCAAAAAGCTGTACTTCTAAGCAAGACAACTGGCTCATTAACAAATGTCTCCATCAATATCTTACCATCTGCTGTTTGCACTGTACTTGTCAATATTGAGCGTCACTCACAGTTCATATGACCATACAAAATCTCAGAAAGCAGAGTACCAAGGTAAAAAAAAAAAAAAACAAAACACGACTAATTCAAAGATGGTTTTAGAATGTGACAACACATTCACCACGCAAGGATATAATTAGATGATTAGGTAGTGTGCATGCTTTATGTGTCAGGAGGAAATTCCTCACAATATCTAACAGTGGATTAAACAGGACTGGCAAATTATGCAGTGCAATCTCTCCTTCTCTCTCTGACTCACCTGACTTTTTACCCACTCATCCAATTCTGAAGCCTCAGATTCTCCAGAGTGACCTGATCAAATTCAAAACCGAGTGAAATTTTCATTATTGACATCAAAAAGAAAAACCGGTTTTACGGGGCAAGCCAAAAGAGCATACAGCACAAAAATATTGTATCTGGCCTTTACATGCCTTCACTGTGGTCACATAATAGACTATTTTTCCTTAAGTTCTGCTTCTCTGCATAGATGCAAACTGAACAGAAAGCAGGAGTTGTTTGCAGAAATAAAGCTGGGGGTCCTATATGGTGGGACTTAAAGGGGGGCAGAGAAATTAACTTTCTTCCCACCTGGAATTTAGTTATTCTTTGTTTTATATAAACTTTTTCTTGCCAGAAATGTTGTTTTATTTTAAAATACTCTTGTGAGGGCTGCCATGTTAAATCGCTATCGGTATAGAATGAATGACTTTATTATTTATGACTGAGAGAATAGATAAAACAATGCATGAACAACGGTCACCTCAGGCAAAAAGGGAATTACTGTATCCCATCTCATGTCAATGCAAAAATGAAATTATAAATGTTTGCCCTTGGATTTAAATACGCAAGTGCTTCTATAAGTCATCAGAAAACAGCAAAGACAAGAAATTTGCCCTTTACCTTGAAAGATAATTCCTTTTTCTTAGTAATATTCTGGGAGTGATATCAATTTGATCATATTATCAACATCATGAGTTTTATAAATATGAGCTATAAGTAATCAATCTTCCAGCTCATTCCTGAAAGATTCAATATGATAAAATTTCACACCTACACACGAAAGAAAGAAAGAAAGAAAGAAAGAAAGAAAGAAAGAAAGAAAGATAGATCCCTATCAAAATACCATCAATTTATTTCAAAGAAATGGAACAAATAATCCTAAAATTTATATGGAACCAGAAAAGACCACGAAAGAAAGAGAGAGAGAGAGAGAGAGAGAGAGAGAGAGAGAGAGAGAGAAAGAAAGAAAGAAAGAAAGAAAGAAAGAAAGAAAGAAAGAAAGAAAGAAAGAAAGAAAGAAAGAAAGGAGAAAGGAGGAAGGAAGGAAGGAAGGAAGGAAGGAAGGAAGGAAGGAAGGAAGGAAGGAAGGAAGGGGGGAGGGAGGGAGGGAGGGAGGGAGGGAGGGAGGGAGGGAGTTTGAAGGAAGGAAGGGGTAATATCACTTGAATTACCTTCAAACAGCATCTGCATGTAAAATCTTTACCTATCTACAGACACGTACTGTTTTAATGAAGTAATAGAAATGAAGGTCATCTTGCAAAAGGGAAATGCTGAATTCCTACACAAAGAACAAATACTAAGTATGTTCTTGAATACAAAGAACGTATAATCTGTGAGAAAGGCTACACAGATATGTTCAAGTTAGACAATGCTCAAATAATAGTACTGAATCCGTATTAACAAAAATACAAATAAAAAGAGAAGCTAATAAAATACACATTTAAATTAGTGAGTAAGATTAAAAATAACTTAATCCCTTGGGTATTTTATTCTAATGTAATGGCAAAAAAAAAAAAAAAAAAGATGTGCTTTCTGCACACCCTTCTATTATTTTAATGTAATCAAAACTAAGACTTGAAAATAATTCTCCAACAAGTAAAATCCATTTGTACGAATATCTGCCAGTGGGCGCCTGGGTGGTTCAGTGGGTTAAAGCCTCTGCCTTCTGCTCAGGTCATGATCTCAGGGTTCTGGGATCGAGCCCCACATGGGGCTCTCTGCTCAGCAGGGAGCCTGCTTCCCTCTCTCTTTCTGTCTGCCTCTCTGCCTACTTGTGATTTCTCCATCAAATAAATAAATAAAACCTTAAAAAAAAAAAATATCTGCCAGTGACTGCAATCTCCTGGGCACAACCACTAAATGCCACATTATATGGATACTGAAGCCTTCATTGTGTTTTCATGATACAGAATAAGACTTAAAATAATAATCATAAAGAAACATTTATTCTTGATATTCAGAACTGTAAAATCGAATACACTTGCAAAATAAATAGGCATTTCAGTTATGTATGTACATATATATAATTTATATACAATTTCTTATTTGTTGGTAGGTATCTTATAGATCCCTAATGAAAGATCAATGAGAAAACAGCAGAAACAACCCTTTATCAAAATAAGAACTGGGGGACAACAGAAGGTACAAGTGAAAAGAACTGAAAGAAACTGCCAATGGTCAAGGGTGAAAGATAAACTTACTGAACCTTTGGTACATGCCAAGTATGCAATGCAAGAAATAAAAGATACGCAATTCTTACTCTCAAATAATACACAGGAAAAATTTAATAAAATTTAATTAAAAATAAGCACATCAACAGGAACATGTATGAGGTGGAATGGGACCAAAGGAGGATTGATTAACTGTGAGTGGAAGTGGAGAATGAGAGGAGTCAAGGAGGGCTTCAGGCAGCCAGAGTTCCCGACATGTCTACCTGCATTTCAAATCAGAATTCAGAGATTACATCACAGTACCTTTGCTCCTCTTTATGAATTTTAAACAGCTTACAAGAAAAATGACACAGAAAAAAAGAAAGGGAAGGAAGGAAGAAGGAAGGAAAAAAGGAAAGAGACCAAGAGGGAAGGAACAAGGGGACAGAGGAAGCAAAAAGTGGGAAGAGAAGGAAGAAAGGGAGGAAAAAACAAAATCATCCATATGAAAACCTACCATGGATAAAATCTATCATATACATGTAGGTAGATGATGGATAGATAGATAAAATAGGTAGGTAGATAGCAGGTGGGGAGTGAGAAAAAGAGGTAATCAACATTCAAGATTATTTGCCAGTTAGTCTGATTCATAAACGTTTTTGTGAGAGCAGTCTATCTTGCATATAAAACAAAGAATAAGGGACTATTCCTAAAGGAGCAATTTTAGGGGCTTTTCGGGGGGTATTTTTTTGTTTTCTGCGGGGTCTTTTTTGGTTTGTTGGTTTTCCTAGAATCCTTTCTATTTTAAAAAAAAAGATTTCTCAAAAAAATGACAAACTACTATTTCCGGCTACTATTAACAGTGAGTATATTATAAAGTTCCTAAGCCCCGATAATATTATACTGGACCTGTGATGAGCTTCCAAATTAGTTTTATATTTGGAGGAGAGAAACTACAGATTAGCCATGACATTTAATTAGCTAGAATTACTGCCTATAAAACATGAAAAGGTAGAGAAATAATAAGGACAAGAAAAGCCGAGACATAACACCAAGTTACTTGCCTCAAATTCAGAATAAACCCAACATCAGAAGTAAAAGAATAAAAGGCTATTTTTTGTGTGCGAGGAGACCAAAAAAGGGTAAGTAGAACAGGGAAAGAATCGAAGACGTTCAAGGCCACTTCAAGGTCTTTATTAGTGAGGAAGGAGCACATAAATCTAGCCTCTCATCTCTCTGTGTTTGACTAAAGAGAACTAACCATCAGATACCAACATACTTTACCAGAATGGAGAGCCCTTCTGTAAAACATCTGCCCTCTTACTTGGAACAGTTTACTTTTAAACCTCTTTCACCCTCAACCCCAATAATAGAAACTAACAATAATATGAATACATGACAGCAACAACTAGCATTTCCTATTTGTCAGGAATTATGGGAAATGGCCTTCATTTAAAGCGCCCTATCGGCAGATAACATGGGCTTTCACTTTGAGATGGATTTATTGAATGCCTACTACATATGTAGGCCATGATTCTAGACATTCGGAATATTCCATCGAACAAAAACAACAAAAACCACAACACTGATAGACTGCACAACCTGGAAGAGTAAAATGAGCTACGGAGAACTTAAAAGATACTTGTCTGACACTGCACACTGAGGGAAGTGACAAGGGCGATGTCAAGCAATCTAATCCTGGGACCTACTCCTTTGCACTTTACCTGCTATGGAAGTAAAATTATACTTGCCAAGGCTCATGCTCAGCATTCCGCTTTGAAAAGCAGATTTTTCTCCCTAATATTATATTAGTAGGAATTCAGTGTCATTAGGTTATGGTTAAAAAAATAAATCTCTACGCCGAAAACTCATATTAAGTATGAAAGGCAAAAAAGTGTTTATTCTAAAAATGTTAAAAAAAACTGAAAATAAATAAACAAACAAATAAATAAATAAACTGAATATTATGTAGGTCACTGATAGGAACTGCCAGTTACGATTAATAGTTTGAGTATAACTGACAGTCTAAGGGAAGTGACCATGACATGCCTGTCTCTCTGTACTTAGAATTTAACACTTTAGACTTTGGTCAATGTTGTAGTAAGTGCGTATTTTATCAGCCTATAAAAATATTTTGTAGCAGAAGAACATGTTAATTAAAGTCAGGCCGACAACTCAAAACTTCTTTAATTCCAAATAGATTTGGACTTTCTAATATATTTTATAATTTTTGGCAATTATTAGTTAAAATTTTTCTATGTATAATTTAAATAAAAAATACTCTGCTCTTAACCCCTTAACCCAACCTCAAATTTTAGGAACCATTTTTTCTCAAATTACCTTCTGAACTGCCATATTGGCCCTTTCCCCTCTAATTTTTTCTAACTTTTATGTTTTGTGTGATTTTCAAGCAATGCAGAGTTCCAGGTATCACCCTACACATCTCATAATTTGGGTCTTAAAAGATGAATGTGAATATTTGCACGCTCTTCAGTTAGCTAACATTTTCTTAATATTAACATTAGCCTTTCTCACAGCTGATTTGCTACTCGGTGACTTCACAATGCATTTCTGCCCTGGGGATTCCTTGCACTCACTGCTCCTTTACTTCTAAATAACTATTCCTCAATTTGTAATATTCCCCTTCATTTTTATTCATTATCTACACCTTTTTAAGTGAAACTCGCGATTATTCTGAAGCTTGGTTTTCTTGGCAGTGGTGTTGCTACCTCCAGGACCCAATTAATGAAGGAAATCTATGATAAAACCAATATCTAAACTATTACTCAAAATACTAACATATGGGTCCAGAGATTGGCAATACAGAAGACATGAAAAAAAATGTCTTTAGGGGATAAAAGTTTGATACTCCATAACTGATGCTATGGAATAGAAGTTCTTTTAAATTATATTCCTTAACTGAAAACAAAGTCTAACAACATCCCAAACCATGCATATATTTCTAACAAATTTCTGATGCTGTGAACTTAAGTGCTTTTTTTTTTAAGTCTTGTATTGAGTTATTCCTATTTTTCATGAATTTCCAGATTTTTTTTTAAAGATTTTATGCATTTACTTGACAGAGAGAGAGATCACAAGTAGGCAGAGAGAGAGGAGGAAGCAGGCTCCCCGCTGGGCAGAGAGCCTGATGCGGGGCTGGATCCCAGGACCCTGAGATCATGACCTGAGCCAAAGGCAGAGGCTTTACCCCACTGAGCCACCCAGGTGCCCCAATTTCCAGATTTTTCATGAATGCGGCATGATCCTCCTCTTCCCCTCACTCGTCATTCCGCAACAGGATGCCAACAAAGTCATTTGGTCTTGGAATCAGAATCCAGACAGAAGAGGTATTCATTGGCCAACCCATTTTCCCCTCAGTTTTTTTGTTTTTGATCTTATTTCTGTTTATCATTAGCACTTGGTCTTTCCAGCTAACAAGCTCCCTGCTCTCACATGGATTACCCATATCATTATATTCTTAATTAAAATTTTAATGAATGTAAATGATCTTATACTGATATTAACAATATATTACTTGAATATGCTTGTATTTAATATGCTCATAGTTCAGCGCTCATAGTTCTGTCTTCTTTCAGCATTCTTCTGATCCTCTATTTTCTCTTTTTATTAATAGTTATACAACACTGTATGTATTTGTATTTACAACATTTTTAGATTGTGATTATTCTATTTTTTTTTCTAGATTTATTTATTTATTTGAGAGAGAGAGAGAGAGAGAGAGCGTGCACATGAGAGAGGTGGAGAAAAACAGAGCTGGAGAGGAAGAATCGGATTCCCCACTGAGCAGGAAGCCCAATGTGGGGCTCAATCCCAGGTCCCTGAGATCATGACCTGAGCTGAAGGCAGATGCTTAACTGACGGAGGCACCCAGGCGTCCCAGATTGTGATTATTCTTAACAATATTCATTTTGCGTAAAATTGAGCATTTGAAAAATGCAGAAGTCTGTGCCAAAAGAGCCCACAAACTACTAGAGAAACATAAAGGCATACCAGCGATTACAATTAATGCAGTAAGTATATTAATGCGGCACTTGTTCAAAGAAAGAGCATAGAAGGTGGCATTTAACTTTTTCTGACCCTCAAATTTACTGAGCATATATCGTCATATCAAAGACTGGGCTAAGCACTTACGACCTCAGTTAATCTTCAGTATCGTGTTTTGGGATTGGAACTGTTACACAAATGAGACTTGCAAAGGTAAAGTAACTTACCAAAGAAACACAGCAGTGGAGTCAAGATTCATCTTGCTTACTCGGTAAGACTTGAAACCAGGTCTTGAAAGATGATAAAAGGGAAAAAGGGCAAGCCGGGTGGTAGAAATCGCATGAGCAACAGCCGAGAGTCATGAGTAGGGGGAGGGACTGGTGAGACCAACCAGTGGGACAGGATTAGAAGAGAGATAGAGCGAGCCGGGGCAAAGGCTCCGAGCGAGGCTCTATTCAACTGCTTTTTCCCCTAAATGTCTAGAGACGAAGTCAGTGCTCACACATCAGGACCGCAGGAGGCTAAGTTCGGAGCACAACCACTGGAGTACAAGGAAGGACTCAGTGACCCTGGAGCCTCAGTCCTGACAGTCCCTGCCTAACAGGGAGGAGAGAGACTTCCAGAGGAGGGAAGCACGCTGGGCTGTGAGAAGGATCGTGACTGCTTCCTGATTTTAACTACAGCACGTCAGCTAATTCTCATTCTCTCAAAATAAATATTTTGTAAAATGTTCTTGACAAAACAACTTTAAGTTTACATTTCCATTTTATTAACTGGCAGACAGGGTAAGTGGTGACACTTCCATGGGACAGTGGTAACCCACTCTCTGTGTAAATGAATAAAAATGAAGAGGCTCCATATCCCTTCTTATCTTCTTTCTTTTCATTTCCTATCTTCCATTTAAATATACATTTTTTTTTAATCCCAAAGGGGACATTTGAGAGATATCACTACAATTCACCTCATCTTCTGCCTATCAAATGCCCCTAAACCCTCACAATCTTCTACATTTAAATCACCAACACACATTCTTCCAATTTTCCAGACTTATAGCATAACTCATTCATTTATTCAGCTATGTTTCTTTGGCACCTAACCTATGGCAGATACTATGTTAGGGAGTAGCAATAAGAGATAAATGACACACTCATTCATTCATCCCCTCAATATGTGACCTCTCTTAGGGACTAGGGATGCAGCAGTGGATAAAAAAGCAAAAATCAGGACACCTGGATAACTCAGTTGGTTAAGCGGTTAAGCATCTGCCTTTGGCTCAGGTCATGATCTCAGAGTCCTGGTCCAGCACTGGGCTCCCTGCTCGGCCTGCTTCTCCCTGTGCCCCTCCCCCTGCTCTCTCTGTCTCTTTCTCTCTCTCTCTCTCTCTCAAATAAATAAAATCTTTAAAAAAAATAATAAAGGCAAAAATCTCTATCCTAATGGAAAATACATTTTAGTGAGAAAGATTAAAAAAAGTGAGAAAAAATATAATTTAGATAATTATATTACCTAAATCTAAGTACTAGAACAAAATACAAGTTGCAAAGGGGGATAGGAAGTGTCAGGATAGAGAAGTACTTTTAGAAAGTGGATAAGAGTTAGTCTCCACTCTCAAAAAACTCAGCGGAGAAAAATGAGGCTTATTTTTTCAATTTTTTTATTTTTATTTTTTATTTACTATTTTTAGAGAGAGTGATCGAGTGAGCATGTTGGGAGAAGAGAGAGAGAGAGAGAGAGATCCTTAAGCAGGCTCCACACTGGGCAGTTTCGGGGCTCAATCTCACAACCCTGAGATCGTGACCTGAGCCAAAACCAAGAGTCCGACACTTGATGGACTGAGCCACCCAGGTAATATAATATGATACAAGATACGAAAGTTCTTAACAAAATGCACCTTTTATAACAGAGGTAGCTATGACAGCTTCACAGAGGGAAAGAACCAGCTGGATTATAAAAGAAAAGAACACTTGCACAATAGGGCTGGGCAGGATGGGCAAAAGCATCTGCAAAGTCACAGAACCCGAATTCAGCAGTAACTCCTACTTTTCAGTGGATAACAGCAATTACCACCTAATCTAGAGCCTCCCACACCCCACACACTCACACATGATCTATGTTAACCCTCACAATATATTTACGGCTTTATTAATATCATTCCAATTTTTAAAATGATGAAGTGAGACCAGAATGAAGACCTCTCCATCTTAAAAAGTAGGCTGAGGCCAAAGAGTTGACCTCTATCCTGTAGGCAATGCAGGCCACTGAAATTTTTTAAATAAAGGAGGGGCGTCGTTGAATGTTTGTCTTCGCTTGCTTGTTTTCTTAAGCTATTAGACTACAGTGTGAAGGACAGGACAAGGTTAACAGACCACTATATTTTTTTTTTAAAGATTTTATTTATTTATTTGAGAGAGGGAGAGTGAGAGAGAGCATGAGTGGGGAGAAGGTCTGAGGAAGAAGCAGACTCCCCATGGAGCTAGGAGCCTGATGTGGGGCTCGATCCCAGGAGTCCGGGATCATGACCTGAGCCAAAGGCAGTCGCTCAACCAACTGAGCCACCCAGGCGCCCAGATCACTATTTTTAATAAGAAAATACCGTAAGAGGTGGAAAAGGCTGGCGCTAAGCCATTAATCAGTGGGGACAGAAAATGGAGGAAGAAAAAAGATGCAATCGCCAACTGATTCTGGGTTAGAGGGAGACAGAGAGCATCAGAAAGGGAGGTCCTGAGAAGATTCTAAGGTTCCTGACTTAGAATACTTAAAGGGTGATGCCATTAGCCAAGAGAAAAGAAAGAGACATTTGGGATAAGAAGGGTGTGGTGGAAAGGGCTCTAGTTTTGAACTTCGTTATACTCAAGAGAGCCAGAGGATGACCAGATTCTGACTGGAGGAAGGTCCTAAAGGCAACATAATTTAAGAAGTACCGACAAACCTACCTTCATATTTACAAGAGTGTTTTTGGTAACAAGTGACAGAAAACTCAAAATGCTGGCTCATTTAATAGAATTATTTTTACCATACTTGTTAAAAATCTCTAAAGGTATTATGGACTTCAAGTATGGTTTAATTAGGACTCTAATTCTCTTTCTCTGAAGTTATTTTCACACTGCCTTCTGTCCTGTAGCATGTCACGATGGTTTCACCTGGGGAACAAAATCATGGAACAATCCCCAACTTTGCATATATCCTACAAAACCCAGAAGATAAATATTCTTCTCTGTACTTATTAACAAATAGTCCCAGACATCCTTCTGAACCAATGTGGGTGTCATTCCAACCACCGTCAAGAGGGATTGGATTGCACTGATTAGCCTGGAATTGGAGCACCCCGAAATTATACGGATACTACACAGTGGGCAGAAAGTGGTATGAATGCTGGGGAAGCGATCCTAATGTCCCATCAAGCTGACAGTGGTTTTTTACTCCATTACCTTCAAGGATTTTTTTTTTTTAATCACAGCTGGAAAAAATAATGGTATTTTTTTTTAAGATTTCTAGACTTTTTAAGATTGTTTGAGCTTCCAGTATCACCTAAATCCAACCACTCCCTTGCTAACTGTAGTGACAATGGAAATATTCAAGTTGTGTGACCAACTATATTAGTAATGTAAGTGCTCAATAGTTTTCATGTGAAGCAAGAGCATCCAATGCTGTTCACTGAGAATTTATTTTCTTTTCCCTTTCTCTGACCCTTACCAGTAATCCCTATATGGAGTCAGTAGTCAAAGGAGGATACCAAAGTACACAGACCAAAGAGTCAAATCCTTGGATGGGAGTTCTAAAAAAGTTCTTGAAACTCTGGCCAAAGGAGAGACACGGAAGTGGCTGATAGAGGTCAGTGACCTGAGGGAACCTCACGGTTGCAAAGAAGAGGACACAGAGTGACCTGTGCAGGAACATGCATATCTAAGGATCTGCAGTAGGGACAATGCTCAAAACAGATTAGCTATTAGATTAGATTATCAAAGGATACTAGATGAACCCTTTCTTTCTGAAGCTTAGAAACATAATTGCCACCCCTGGTTCGAGTGGATTAGTGAAGAATCCTTAAATTGACTGAGGTTAGTTTAAGTAACTACCTTACATTACTATCATTTTTCAGGCTCGAATTTAAAATTTAATTATAGAGGAATAAATATATTTCTTGCATGTTGCTTTTGTATGCATTATAAACTAATTAAGGTCAAATTCTTTAATTCCACATTTGGTACCATTAGATGACTCTTCAAACTAACTCATTTTTCACACCCTCCATCAATACTAACTTGACACTGCAGAAAGAACACCATGAGACCATGCCTGACATCTCCTGTAGTTTCTCTCTGTGGTCAACAGAAAAGATATGTGCTGGATCAGTGAAGTCCAGAGACAGCAGTGATTTGCCAAATATGGCCCATCAGAGCAGTGAGAATTCAGGATTAGGTTTCAGCATTTGTTGCTGTCACTCAAGTGCTAAATCTATATTTACTTGGGGGCAGCGAGTGGAGATTTAAATAGAAGAATCCAAACCATCCAAGATACTTTCCTTTCCTGTGTTAGCTGATGTTGAGAATTATTCTCATTGAGCTAGAATGTTTCAAAACTGGTTAAATAAAATTCTCTTGGTATTATAATAATTTTTCTTGAGGTAAAATGGGAGGGTTAGCCAAAAATATTGATAGTCTCTTTCACGTCTTTAAATTATCTCATTAGTCATTTCATATCATTGTTCTTAGGCGTTCTGAACATAAAATATGGTCAAAGACATATATTTCAGTATATTGAAAGGCAACAAGTGTTCTCAATTTAAAAGTGAAGATGCATGTCTAATTAAGATAATCGACACACGAAAATAATAGGCCATTAACACCTTTTTAAATGTATGTATTAAGAATACTAAAATTGAGCAGGATGGTCTAAAATGGACATATATTTAAAGTTTAAAATCAATATACAAATTTTGGATATACAGATAAATTGCATTTATGCAAAAAAGAATCTTATTTCTAAAGCTGGGGAAATTACTTCATTTCTAAGTAAAGGCATTGCGGCATCCCTGGCCAAAACAAAAACAAAAATAAGACAATACAGAGCTGGTCAGTAGGAAAATGAAGTACAAAGTAGGAATTCCTACTATGGCTGAGTGGCCAGTAGCAATATTAGCAATGTTCTCTGTGGAATTCAGAAGGGGATTTAGGGACACGGCTCAGTCTGTACTTCTGTTATTTATAAAATGCAAATTATCAGGTCTGAATTGGAACTACGCTTCAAATATGGGGATTATAGTTTGAATGGGGTTTGTTGGAAGACATTCCCCAACCTACCATCAAAAAATATCATATTCGGAGTTCCTGGGTGGCTCTGATGGTTAAGCATCTGCCTTTGCCTCAGGTCATGATCTAAGGGTCCTGGCTCCCAGCTCAGCAGGGGGTCTGCTTCTCCCTCTCTCTCCTTCTGCCCCTCTCCCTACCTCATGCTCTCTATCTCACTCTGTCTCAAATGAATAAAAAAAATCTTAAAAAAAAAAAAAAACCCATCATGTTCTCAACTCTTTTAACATCTGGGTTCCCAGTTTGGATTCTTGTGCTATATATAAAAAGAAAAAGATGTCACTAACAGGCGGGGTCCATGCCATGTGCAGAGACACAGGGTATATGGGAAATCTAGGTACTACCTTCCTCTCAATTCTGCTGTGAACCTAAAACTACTCTAAAAAATAAACTCTTTAATTTTTTTTTCCCCTCACTTTGGAGAAGACCTGGCTTAGAAATGATAGTTTTGAGGTTCAATGCACTGCTTTTTTCTTTAAATCCTTACCTGAACCTTGGGAGATCTTTCTTTGTTTCTATTTCTTTCTTTCGTTCGTTCTTTCTTTCTTGTCTCACCTCTTTGTTATTTTTAGACTTTTTGATTTCTTTTCAACTTTATCCAGGTAATTATTATTTTTTTAAATTCAATATTTAATACTGTATCAACAGTTACGTTAAAGTAATTTCAACTGATAGACCTACATAAAAAAATTACAAAGAGGCCAAGAAGGCAGATCTGTTGGTGGTAAATGTCTTCCGTCCAACTGAAGCCGGAGATTGGCAGACACTGAACTCCATCTAGCACAGCTTAACTTAACAGCTGCCTGACAGTTGTCTTCGACTCTTTGTCTCAGTGTTTTCTGAGGGCTCTGCCTGCCACCCAGGTAGTGTTATCACAAGAGAGCACACTCGCTAGGTGTGTGAGCTCGCAAAGCCGGAGCTATGAGAATATATTTGAAATTCAAAGAGGCAATGGGAAATGGGTGTGACATCCATATTTGAGTAACTTTATTTTGCACAGAGATAGGTAACGAAAGTGTGCACAAACTGGCTCATAACATTTCTGGACCTCTATAAGATGTATACTTTCTACATCCCCAAGTACTGAAAGACTGCTATTGCTTTAATTCACTTAACTGTATTTTTTTTTTTTTTTAAGATTTTATTTATTTGACAGAGAGAAACTCAGCGAGAGAGGGAACACAAGCAAAGGGAATGGTAGCGGGAGAAGCAGGCTTCCTGCTGAGCAGAGAGCCCGATGCGGGGCTCGATCCCAGAACCCTGGGATCATGACCTGAGCCGAAGGCAGACGCTTAACGACTGAGCCACCCAGGCGCCCCCACTTAACTGTATTTCTATAACTATCTGCACGCCTGCCACAAAAATGACTGAGAGCAAGGCCCACTAAAATGTGATTAACTGAGATATAGTTGATGCACAACACTGATAGCTTCAGGTACACAACGTCATGATTCCACACTCTTATACGCTGCAAAATGATCACCACAAGAAGTCTAGTCATCATCCATCACCACAAAAAGTAACAAAAAGTTTTTCCTTGCCATGAGAACTTTCAGGATCCATTCTGCCAACAACCTGCAAATACACACTACAATCCTTCGACTACACTACCTATAACTGCACACACCACATCCCCACGACCTATTCATTTCAAGACAGGAAGTCTGTACCTCCTGAATCCTACAGGTAGTTCACCACCACCCCCACGCTCTCCCCCTGGCAACCGCCACTCTGTTCTCCACATGCACAAGTTCTGCTTGGCTCGCCCATTTGTTTTGTTTTGTAGATCCCACATGTCAGTGAGATCCTACGGTATTTGTCTTTCTCTGACTGACATTTCACTAATGATAATATCCTCATGGTCCATCTAGTTGTCACAGGTGGCTAAAATTTTTGAATGAGGATTTAACAAAAAAAATAAATAAATGAAGTGCATGTGCCCAAATATAATTTGTTAAAAATAACAGCACCGACATAGAACTGAGGAACAACAAAAATTATTATGAATAAGGCAGTCTCCACATCTAGGCCATAACGTTTGGTGCCCATAAGGTTTTGAGGATTTCTTAGAAATAACTTCATGGTTCCCTAATGCCCCATCAGAGCATGGCAGTAAGAAAGCCCAGGAAGAGGGACAATGTTTGATGAGGTCAGTTTTACCCTGTGTTCTGGCAGTAACACTGACACTTAATGGTAGATCATTTTTCTTCAAAGAGTGGCAGTCATCAAGAAAGACAATTCCGGGCCACCTGGGTGGCTCAGTCGGTTAAGCATCCAATTCAGTTACGGCTCAGGTCATGATCTCAGGGTTGTGAAATCGAGCTCCAAGACAGACTCCTTGCTCAGTGTGGAGTCTGCTTAAGATTCTGTCCCTCTCCCCTTCTACCCCTGCACATGAGTTCTCTAAAATAAACAAACACAATCTTTAAAAAGAAAAACAGTTCCAAAAACATGTTGGTCATACTTAGTGAATCATTAGCTCTTTGCCACAAAAAATATCATTTTAATATATAAATTGCTTTCCCTTTGCTTTATGTAGTCCCTCTTTCATAATCTCTCAAATGTGAATTCTCTTCAAAGCTATAAAACATTCGAAAGAAAGAAAGAAAGAAAGAAAGAAAGAAAGAAAGAAAGAAAGAAAGAAAGAAAGAAAGAAAGAAAGAAAGAAAGATGCCAACAGTGGTTCCTTTCACAGTCCCACATAACAAACATTTCATAAAAAGAATGATGTGTACAATGAGATGAACCTATTTCCACACTTAAAATTAACATTTGGAATGCTAGAATGTCACAGCAGGCTACATATTAACTCATGGTGACAGAACCATTTTTAAAAAGTTTGTATAAAGCAAAACATAAATGTTCAAAGAACACAGACCAAAAAAAGATGGCAGAGAATATTGTAAATGCTCATTCCTTTTCCATGTTGGCAGCTTTATGTGAGTAATAGGAAATTAAAAAATGTCACTCAGACCAATACTTCTGATCCGATCTCTGTTCCAGCTTTTCTCATTATTTCATGTAACCAACTTCTGCCCGCTCTTCCTTCCTATTATTTCTTCTCTCCATCCTTCACTTCCATTTCTTCATTCCCTTAATCTAAGATCATCTGGACAACTACAAAAGCTCAGGGGATCCCTAGGAGGCTTTCTTCCCCGAGAATCCATGACTGTCACAGCTGGGTGTTCAAAAAACAAACACCAACAAGGACCCAGTGGAGACAGAACTGGGTCTGCACTTGGGTCCCCTCAACACAGACTGCAAAATCCAGCATTCTTTGGCGAACTTCATAAAAAAAGAAAAAAAGAAAAAAAAAAGCTA
>CM053614.1:68503479-68520638 GCA_028646535.1 Procyon lotor | reverse complement strand
GGGGGGGGGGGCGGATTTAACATGCAAATGAAACACGCAGTGTATGAAGACTCATGTTCCATCAACTTCACCTGTGCACCCGACTTCCAGTATTTCCCTGCCCCAGCCTGTTGAACGCCTCACTCGTTCCCAGCCTCTGCCCCTTTCGAACTCCCTGACCGCTGTTGGGGAGCCAGTCTGAAACTCCACCCATGACTGAGCCTCCCCTTAGCTCTAGCTGTTGCCCCAGTAAAGCCTTGACTGTGTTTGTACATTTCAGGTCCGGTCTCGTTTCTACCGTTGCTGGGTCCGAGGCCCTGAGTCCCATAACGCAATTACCCAACAGGCTGATTCAACAAGATATGCAAAGGGCAGATGCTGTACCATAACTCTATCTCCAAAGTCTGAGAGTTCTAGATTAAAAGCACTCGTTAACACAGCTCTGCTCCCAGGGATTAGCTACTGTGTAGAATACAATATGTAGTAAATAAATTTTTTAATGACTAAGCATTTTTACTGAACTGATATAATCTATACATATCTGCCATATTAATGTTCCAAAACACCAAAAATATAACCTCCTTTCAAAAATCCTTAATGGCTCTCCACTTCCATCAGGATGAAATCCATTCTTTGGACCAGTATTTAGTCCAGACTCTTTCTTATACGTTTCCTTTTGTCTCTTCCCGGGATTTCTTTGTACCAGGCAGCACGGCAGAGTGTAGAGAACAGTGATTTTGGTATCAGAATCTGGACTATTTTTGAATTTTAACTTGATGACTTACTAATGTGTAACATTATAAACTCTTTGGGGGTCTTTTTTTTTTTTAAACTAAATAAAAGCAACTAATACCTGACAGAAGCTATAAACATAAGATAATAACTAAAATGCACTTAGCAAACAGGGCACACAGAAGATGAATTGTATGAACTCAATCCACCACTGTAATAACTTTCCTTTTTCAATCAAGTATACTCTTCACCTTTGCACTAACCTGAAGTGGGAAAATTCAATGCACGATCCTCGCACCTACATTCCACTCATTCTGTGAAGGCCAACTGAAGAGCTACCCTGCTCTGAGACAAACACCATATTCAAGGACCAAGCAGTTGTAAACACAAGGTGTAATCAGCTAATTAAGGATGGTCCCAAGACAATGGGATTCAATGAAGATTTATCCACAGGGGAAAGACGATAACGAGGTCTGAGCTGGTGACATGACCTTAGCACTTCTAAAGTAGAGACTGGAATTTTAAAAGAAAAGCTCTAGCGGGGAGGACTACAAACTGACCATCTGGTAAACCTCACAAGCGACATACCACCTCCTGTGAGCTCTCTATGACCAACATGAGCCCAGAGACGGTACTCTTTCTGCATTCACTATAACACTGCTGTCCGTTGCTGAGAAGCACACATAGCTTTGGAAGGTTAATTATTTCTTAAATTCTATCTATTAGCTCCCCTTAATCACACATAAATTCCTTGAGAACAAATAAAATGCCAAATCCCTCAGTCTCTCCAACAGCCTCCTACATAGTAGATATTAAACAAATATTTGAATGACTCTTCATATCTTATTTGATAATGAAAGTCTTGTGACTTTTTAAATTAATGCTAGTATACTTAAAATATGTTATTCTCTGCAAGTTATGCAAACCCTATCTAATCGGATGTATATACTTCTGAATGCACCACACAGACCTGTCCAGTGTTTAATAGACGCTATCTCTTCTAATAGCTCTAAATACAAGAAACTGACACACAAAGAAGTAGAATGTGGAACTCCAGGTAACTTATGTATCGGCAAGAGCAGAACTAACTTGCCGTTGAGTTCTCGAAGTCTGTGGTTTTCAGCCAGGGTTACACAATAAAATCACCTGAGGAAATTTTTTAAAAATACTAATGCCAAGCCAATTATCAAAGTCTCCAGGGTAGGACCTAAGCACTGGTAATTTCTGAAAACTTCCCAAGTGATTCAAAGATGTATCTGTGCTATAAAACCACTGTATCTTTCTAATTCCAACGAACAGCATGCCCGTTGACAGTTCCCGAGAAAGTGATTGTCTCAGTGATCTCTTCTGAGAGATCAGAAAGTGATCTCTTCTGCTAATGTTTTCTGGGTTTTAAATTTTTAAGTATTTGAAACTGTGGCTCTTAACAATACCTTTAAAATTGCTACTTTTATTTTTGTCTTGAGTAAGAGCATACTCTGGATAAATTGCTAAGTAAGAGTTCTTAGGTTTACACACAGGCACAATTTTAATAAGAAAAAAATATGCTGTCTGCTTTTATCACAAAAAAAAAGCATGTTTGTATGGTTTGGGACATTTATGAGAGCTTAGCTATTATAAGGGAGACCCCAAAATATTCTTTTTCAATCCTTTCTTTATGAATCAATCCATCATAGCAATTTAACCTATTCTTTGTTAGATATTTTTTAATCACTCCTGCACCATTATCTGTCCAACCCCCTTTCATTCTGATCACCTTTGTCTTAAGAAATAACTCATACACGGTAACAGGCAGTAGAAAAATTACCTCTCTTATGAGCTCAGTGGACGGAAGAAGGAAGCTACATCGGGGTGGCTGACCCAGGTGCCTGACCTGTGACAGTCAGGAAGTCCCTCACACCTGTCAAGCGAGGCAAAGACTGCAAGAGCAGGCAGGCACATCAGGGCAAACAATGCTCCAGACTGCCCTTTGCAGAGCTCTAAAAATAAAGCTACAAAGGCATGGGGAAGGCAGAATGAATTCTTAACACTTGTTCTCTTCTATTTTAGTCTGGTACAAGCAGGTGACCTCAGTGCCGAGCAATGAGTCTTTTAACTTTCTCCATCCCTCACTTTCAGAAGTGATCCTCAGTTGTGCTGATCAGGACGGAATTCATTCCAGCTGTTTCAAATTCATAATCATAAAGAGAATCTTTTCTAATCTTTCAAGACTGCTCTCGTAGGATTACATTCTGAAAGAAGCATCTTTGATATTCATTTGCCTATTTTACTTTGAAGATTTCTTTCACATGTATTATTCTGGAAAATGTTTATTCCATTAATACTTTATATACTCTTTTGGGGACTCATATCTAAGAAGCAAGAGTTAAAAGAGTCATTAATTTATCCAGAGAAACAGCAGTTTAAATGTCCTCCATTTAAAAATCACTGGCTAGAGAAAGAAAAACTATAGACTTCTCAATACTATTAATACTACATTTAATATTAATAGTATATAATTATATATAAGAGTTATATATTAATATTATGGTAACTATATACTAATATAATCATACATTGATATATGTTAAAATATTAATAAATAATATTTAATGGCTCAAATAAGGTCATCCTTATCTTATTGTTCTCGAAGGGTTTTATTTATTTATTTGCCAGAGAGAGAGACAGTGAGAGAGGGAACACTCTGGGAGAGCGAGAGACAGGCTTCCTGCCAAGAAGGGAGCCCAATGCAAGGCTCCCTCCCAGGACCCTGGTATCATGACCTGAGCCGAAGGCAGACGCTTAACGACTAAGCCACCCAGGTGCCCCACATCACCCTTAATTTTTTTTTTTTTCTTAAGAGAAAGAGAGAGAGAGATAGAGCAGGGTAGGAGCAAAGGGAGAAGGAGAGAGAGAATCTCAAGCAGGTTCTACACTCAGTGCAGAGCCCAATACGGGGCTCAATCTCATTACCCTGAGATCATGACTGGAGCCGAAATCAAGAGTAGGACGCTTAATCGACTGAGCCACCCAGGCGCCCCTTAAATGCTATTTTAAATGCTTGGGGCCCAAGCCATTGTGCATGAGAAGGCAATATAATGTTGTGGGTGACAGCAAGTGTGGAATCCAACAGATCAGAGGCGTATCCCTGTCCCACTATTACCATCTCTATAGTCCAGGAAAGGACATTCGATTGCTTAAGACCGCAGTTTCTTCTTCACTTATAAAAGCAGAACATAATGTCTACCCCTACTTTTATAAGGTGGAGGTCAGAATTAAATAAGGTAATATAAGTAAAACATTAGCACACTACCTGGTACCCAGCACTTAATAAATGCTAGCAGCAATGGTTATTGCTAATAAATTATTTTCACTAAGCAACCAATGATCAAAACATTAAGAGGCAATACTATTTCAAATGCTGTTGATGCTCTTCAATAGGCACATAACATTTATATCCAAGAATCTGAAATCTTAAAGTCTTTTTTTTTTTCATATAGGTATGTGGACGCCTTGCCTTTATCAATTTTTTCTGGCGTATAGTTCAGAGGAGCTAACGGGTAGAAATAATCTTGGGGAAATTTTTTTTTTCCTGAATTGTAAACCTCACTGGAGGAATTTCTATATTTTGGTATATTTGTCACAACGGGCATACACAAGAGATGTCTAAATTTGCCAAAAAGCTGAAAAAAATGTATAGAAATTGAGAGTTGCTCAAGTCGTTCAACTCCTCACCTCAGGCCAAAAATTCATTCATATTCTCTCTCTCTCTCTCACGCACACACACACAAACAATATCTATATTTGAAAACGTCCCCAAAATCCTAGGTCAAAGTTAACTATTATCTCTTTACCTAAATCTCAAAAAATGTAATTGAGTTACCACCTACCTAAGAGTCACTGAACAGAGAAGTAATTTTAAAAAGTAAACTTGGATCAAAACACTGGCCTCATTCACAGGCACTGCCTCGGGGCCTTGATCAGCCTTCCCAGAGATGGATCACGCCTTCAATTACATGTCCATATTTGCGTTTGAAGTTATCTGTGCAGGTAACTGTTTCAACCCTTTCCTTTTATTTGGTTCTCAAAACAGAAAGAAATCAGTTGTTAATCTCCCGGTAAGCACTAGTTTTATCTTTGAAATAAACACTGAATTGCTCCTCGCCTTACTCTTTCGACCAGAAGTCATCAATTCTTGGTATAACTGTGGAAAATTACACAAAACCTGTGCTAAAAAGGATACTTGAAATTCAAAATGTCTATTTCGAGTAAACATTCTACATCTCCCTTGAGATTTTCAAAACACTCTTAAGTTCAGAATTAACTGAAACATTTCTCAAGGTGTTTCAATACGTAAAAGGAGACAAAAAGCTCTAAAATGCTTATAAATCACTTAAATAAGTATTAGCATTTTGCTAAAAGTGAGGTATTATTTTAACCGTAATCATTTTATCTTAAGAATTAAAAAGATGGGGCGCCCAGGTGGCTCAGTCGTTAAGCGTCTGCCTTTGGCTCAGGTCATAAACCCAGGGTCCTGGGATGGAGCCCCTTATCGGGCTGCCTGCTCGGCGGGAAGCCTGCTTCTACCTCTCTCTCTCCCCTGGCTTGTGTTCCCTCTCTCACTGTCTCTCTGGCAAATAAATAAATAAAGTCTTAAAAAAAAAAGAATTAAAAAGATGTTTGAATTTGTCTACATATCTATTTGTATCTGTTAACACAAACTAAACAGACAGCCCTTAGTGTTTCTTGGATAACTTTTCTAAGCAATTCTTAATTGAACTTTTCTTTGCCAATCACTTTTTATCTTTTATAATTTGACTGGAGAACCACTTTCATATCTGGGCAAAGGAACTTTGTATTTACTTATTTAATTTTTCCTCCATAACATCAAACATTTACCCAAAGAAAAATGGGTCATGAGCAAGTTTATTTCCACTCATGCCCTGATTTCTCAGCCAGAGAAATGATGTATCTGCATTTTCAGGCCTGGGCAGAGAACTGGCTCTTCAGAGGTCTTCTCATCTCTGCCTGGCCACACGGGTCTCATACTTATGGGCAACAGCTTCTAAAGGGGTACCAGGGGGACATCTGGGTGGCGCAGCTGGTTAAGTGTCTGCCTTCAGCTCAGGTCATGATCCCGTGGTCCTGGGATCAAGTCCCACATCGGGCTCCCTGTTCAACAGAAGCCTGCTTCTCCCCCTGCTTGTGCGCTCGCTCGCTCTCTCTCAAATAAATAAATAAAATCTAAAAAAATATAAAGATAGTAGATGAAAATACTTAAGAGATATTAAATATCGTTACAACTATCTTATAAGTTATCTAAGGTGTGATCTTGCTCTACTGACTTTGTTCAGGGACTACTATACTGCCCGGCAATGTTTAGTAAATCATTTCATTAATTGTAGAACTGAGTAAATATGCATACATAGTACATACATGTATACTATATGGATATATATACACATGGGATACTACACATCAAATTATTTTATTGAGGATATATTACCATGAATAACATTTATAACTTACTTTCCCCTAACCTATCTGCCAGAATTTTAACCAGTAAAATACTAGAAGGATAAACCAAGATATAATTGTAACACAGTTACAATTTTAAACTTACAGTATATTAATACTGCTGTCTAAACTGCATTTCAGAGTAAGCTCAGAAAAAGCTAGGTAGTGAAATAGAGCCCAACCACCAATGTTAGTGGTGAATTTAATGTTCTACAAATCCAACATACTAGCCTAGTGAGGAAAATGAATAGCCTAACATCACTTATCAATACTGTACCTCACAGTTCAGAAAGTATTCCCATTTACATTACCTCAACTGAATGTCACAACACAATTAGCTCACTGAGAAAGAGCATTTGAAAGCATTTTACTGCCCAGGAAATGGAGAATGAGACACTACACACCGTACTCATGGACCCATCTATGCCTAGCACAAAGGCCAAAATCACAAAAGATCCTACATCCCGGTGAAAGGAAGCATCAAACAAAACCAGAAAAATAAGTAAATAGTGAGTAGGCCTACTTCACAGAACTCCAGGCAATGAAATACTGAGTATTAATTTGTGAGAAGCAAGAGTGGCGATGAGTGTTATAAGCACCTAGCAAGGGGCACCTGGGTGGCTCAGTCGTTAAGCGTCTGCCTTCGGCTCAGGTCATGATCCCAGGGTCCTGGGATCGAGCCCCGCATCGGGATCCCTGCTCGGCAGGAGGCCTGCTTCTCCCGCTACCATTCCCTCTGCGTGTGTTCCCTCTCTCACTGTGTTTCTCGCTGTCAAATAAATAAAATCTTTAAAAAATAAATAAATAAATAAATAAGCACCTAGCAAGCATTCTCGCCAGGGGGGCTAGAGGGAAAACAGTGTCAAGTCCAGAAAGAGAACACACAGGATTGATTTAGCCTACAAGTGATGGTTATCCATTCTGGGGAGGTGTATGTGTCCAGAATGTTTACTGTACACATTTTCTCTTTAAGAAAGGGAACACAGTTCTAGCACTAATACCTCAATGTGAGCCTGACCCCTGATTCTAGAAGAGTATACATGCTGGGAGTGTATGTCTCTGTGAAATTCTGTAGTTAAGGCACTGGTTATGGTTGCCCATTTATATTTATAATCACATCATTAGCATTCTCAAAATCTACATGTGAACCAGTTCATACTATTCTAACTTAAAATGTCCTGAAGTAGGGCGCCTGGGTGGCTCAGTGGGTTAAAGCCTCTGCCTTCAGCTCATGATCACAGGGTCCTGGGATCGAGGCCCATATCGGCTCTCTGCTCAGCAGGGAGCCTGCTCCCCCCTCTCTCTCTGCCTGCCTCTCTGCCTGCTTGTGTTCTGTCAAGTAAATAAATAAAATCTTAAAAAAAAAAATTTCCCAAAGTGGAAGGTACTATTATCACATCACCTTCTTTTAGAAGAAAAAAAGGCTCAAAATTGGCCTCCTTTTATTTTTCACTAAACAAACCTTTAAAAGTCTAAGGATTTTCTTTTATTTCTTGAAAAGTCTATCTGGCAAGCATCATCATTCTATTTACCCATCACACATTTCTCCAAACTTGGAGCAGATCCATTGGTGTTATGCCAGAGAGCAGCACAGGACAAAACGTCAGATAGAAGTCTGTCTCTGTAAAAGAAAACTGGAAAAACCTCCCTAGACATGAAGTGCAGGAGCTGCATGAAATTACCTGGAATATTTGCCTTTAAAACCTAAGAGACAAGCTTTATTGCACCGATCTTCATTCTCGTCAGGTAGGCTATGCATAAGTCCTACCCACCACAGAGGTTCTGGAAACCTATGCCTCATAAGGCTTCCAATTTTTTCTTTTAGCTTTAAATGCCCTGTACCTTATCTTTGGGAATATTGAGCTTATGAATCTATATTTTCTTACAAGAGAAAAAATACCCAGAAGAAAAGATAGATGGGTAAGTGTACATAGGGTATGGGACACATACCCAGTAAAAGATCATTTGTCCAGAAGTATAAATACAGAAAGCATTTATAACTGAATGTTCTAAAGGAATTATTTTTAATGATGCCATACTGAACATGAAACTATAGAAGCAACTGTGGTATATGATGACAAGTACGATGTACCAGGCCTTAAATAATTGAATGCAATGTCAAGAACATCCCTACAGAGCCGCTCAGACAAGGTGATGGTGTCTGCGGTCATGTCTGGCAGCTGCCATAACAAAGTACCACCAACTGGGGGGCTAAGAATAACGGAAATGTACTGTCTCCCAGTTTATTTTGCTACTGTATGAAGGAGCTGGAGGTCCAAGATCAAGATGTCAGCAGGGCCATACTGTCCTCGAAGGTGGTAGGGAAGGATCTGTTCCATGCCCCTCTCCCAGTCTCCGGCAGTTGCATGGCCTGTGGCAGCATAACTCCAATCTCCACACGGCACTGCCCCCGGGTGTGTGCTGGGATCCAAATCATCCCTGTTTATGTGGATGCAGACTATCCAGTATGACCTAATCCTAACCAATGGCAACCTCAAAGATGCTATGTCCAAATAAGGTCACATTCTGAGACTGGGGGGGTTCGAAATTCAACACGTATATTTTGGGCAAATGTAAGTCAACTAATGACAGTGTCCCATGCAGGAATTCAAAAAGCAGTCTCACAGATGACGCAGAAATTAGGATTGTTCCTTATATTAATGGTTTGCATAACTTGGTAGTTCACAGCTGTTAAACACTTTAAACAGCTACTGTAGAATATATAGTAAATATCCCATTTCTTAATGCATTTAAAGAAAAGAGTATATCTAGGATATGAATATGCAAGACCAAGTGTTTCTTTTTTCTAAATTTTTATCTAAATTCTAGTTAGCTTAGATATAGCATACTATTGGTTTAAGGAGTAGGATTTAGTGATTCATCACTTACATATAACACTCAGTGCTCATCATAACAACTGCCCTCCTTAATGCCCATCCTCCATTTAGCACATTCCCTACCTCCCTCCCTCCCCCAACCCTCAGTTTGCTCTCTATCATTAACAGTCCCTTATGGTTTGCTTTCCTCTCTCTCTTCTTTTTCCCTTCCCATATGTTCATCTGCTTTGTTTCCTCCATGCCACACATGAGTGAAATCATATGGTATTTGTGTTTCTCTGGCTGACGTATTTCACTTAGCATAATACACTCTAGCTCCATCCACATCACTGCAAATGGCAAGATTTCATTCTTTTTGATGGCCGAATAATATTCCAGTGTATATATACAACACACCTTCTTTATCCATTCATCAGTCAAAGGACAGTTGGGCTGCTCCCACAGCTAAGCTCTGTTGATAATGTAGACCCAGAATTTCTTGATCACTGTGCTTTTTTTTAGATCTACAATCCAGACATAAGTTGAGAAGTTTATATATACTCAAATATTTCTCCTATACATCACATTATACAATAAAAATAAACAATCTAAATTTCCTAATGCTTTCACCATAAGTTGGATTACACGCTAAGACCTACTGGTGAAATAGCCTGAGCACAGAGTATCCACATAGTTTGTTATCTGAACCTGGACACTTTTGAAAGTGAAAGGGCATTATTAGTAATTAGGCAGGACAATAGGCAGAAACCAAAATGGTCCAAATCAAGCCCAACATGAGAGTACACAAAAGGAAGAGCCGAGCTGAAATAAAATGAGGGAGGTACAGAATAGATTTCACCATGTTTGTCTGTAGTACAAAAAGGAAAGGCAGTGATTATTTTGCTACTGTATGAATGAGCACCCCAAAAAAGGGAGAAAAACATGTAGAAATGCACTAGATTTTCCATATAGTAAGAGTGTAGTATATTTTAAGATTTTATTTATTTATTTATTTGATAGAAAAAGAGAGCGCAAGTGAGGAAAGGAGCAGAGGAGGAGGGAGAGGGACAAGCCGACTCCACACTGAATGTGATGCCGGATGCGGGGCTTGATCTCACAACCCTGATATCATGACCTGAGCCAAAACCAAGAGTCGGACGCTCAACTGACTGAGCCACCCAGGTGCCCCAGTATATTTTTACTCTTGTTAATAAAATGCTATGTATGAAAAAGGTATCATAGAGAAGACAATATAAAAAGGAGACACTAATCACATAAAAGTGAATCCTTCTGGCCTCTCCTAAGTCAAATCAGTAGAATGGATCTGAAATACTTCAAGAGCCCCACTTACGCCAATCAACTGAAGAGGTAAAATACTGTATTATTTCTTTGCAGCCAGAAGGAAAAGAAGCAGAGAAATTACTTTTTGATCAAATCAAGGAAAAAGAGGAAAAAGATTATCGTGGACCATTGTGAGTTTCCATTTCCCCTCATGTAACAGCATTTGCTCCTAACCAATGCAGACAGCACTCGCTGGGATTATAGTGTCGATGCTACACCACTCTGTGTTGTCATTCTTGTAAGTGCTCTGTCCTCAAAGAGAACAAGCCAGCATGTAGCTATTCTCCATTTACAGAAAAAGTCGATGAGCAGAAACACCTGGTATTCTTTTCATGCTCATCAAAGTATTTTTGGTATGTGATCAGCTCAGGCCAGCCCTATAAAATTTCAGAGCCACACAGAAGATAGAGCACTACACAATACACCTTAGTAGTACAGTGAGTTCGTCCCAACAGTGTTCTTATTGTTTTGGGGTCTCTGTTAATTGTTTCCCTCTGAAAAAATGGAGCACTTTTAGCCAGGAAAACCTTCATTCGTTTTCTATGTGGCCTTCCCAGGTGAAACAAACACCCCTAGCAAGAGTGTATGTGTCCATGTTAATTACAGTTTGCCCACAGGCCACCCTGGCAAGTGTCCAGCATTTCTCGTATCCACAAAGCATTTCATGCAGTGTGCACAAGGACAGGATGGATTGTCTCATTTCCGCTCCAGACCCAGCAGGAAAGAGCAGACACCAGGACGCTTCTGTTAAAGACGTTTCACTGCAAAATTTTCCTTTAGGAAATTCACAGATCTCCAGGAACAGGGGAATTGTACCCCTGTACATTTGACTCTCTGTTAAATAATTACACTTCCTGCTTCACAAAGCTCTAAATTTAACAGCTTAATTTAGAAAATATTTTGAACTAGCCAATTTACCTTTTTTAATAGCATACTTATCATCAGGGATTAATGAATAAAACTCACTGATGTGACAAAATGTTACTGAAAGGCAAACACCACATAAGTATTATGAAACTGAGCCAGAAACAGACAGCATTGGCAACAGGAACACGTATCGTGGGCCAATTCATTGTGCAGATTTCACTTAGATCAGTGGTTCCTAACCAGGGGTGATTTCGCACCTCAGGAGACATTGCACGATGCCTGAAGACATTTTTTTATTGTCATGACTTGGGGATGGGTTGCTTGGGCTTCTAAAAGATAGAAACCAAGGACGCTACTAAATATACTACAATGCACAAGACAAGCCTTCATCACAAAGAATGGTCTGTCAGAAAAAGACAAATATATGCTTTTTCTAATAGGTGGAACTTAAGAAACAGAACAGATGAACATAGAAGGGAAGGAAAAATAAAATAAGATAAAAACAGAGAGGGTGGCAAAGCATAAAACACTCTTAACTATAGGAAACAGAGGGTGGCTGGAGGGGAGGTCAGTAGGGGCGTGGGGTAATTGGATTATGGGGAATAAAAGGAGGCGACTTGATGTAATGAGAACTGGATGTTATACAAAAACGGATGAATCACTAAATTCTACCCCTGAAACTAATAATATCCTATACATTAACTACATTGAATTTAAATTAAAAATTAAAAAGAAAAAGAAAAAAACTAAGAATGGTCTGGTCCAAAATGTCAATAATGCCAAGCTAGAGAAACCCATCCTCAAATTATGTAGCAAAATTAGTGGCTTGGTATAAATTCCACATGGTAACACTATCTTTCCTAGGTGCATTTTAATAAACTTTAATAGTTATTTTCAGTCAAATTTCTCTGATATGATCATTTTAACTTGTCAAAATTATACATTATTACCAAACACTATACATCATGAAATATAAACAAATACCATAAAATTACACTAAAATAGTTTAGCCTTTATCACACTATATCTGAATCTAGGAGAGACTAAAATTACTAAGAAATGTATAGGAGTCAAAACTGAATTGCATATAATTTTGATTAAAGGTCCCAAAAGTCTCTTTCCAGTTTTCATCCTATTATCAATTTGTGATTTTGTTTTCTTTACAAGATAAAACATCGCTTTTAACCTACCACATCTTGGAGGCCAGAAACAGAACCACTCTCATTGTCAGATAAAAGCATAAGAAAAGTATTCAGAAAGGCACCTAACTGTGTATAAAGAGGAATCCCAGTTCTGCCTCTTAAAACATGCTAGACTATCTTCTTTGTAAAACACTACAAGGAATAATTGCTTCAAGTGTTTTGAGATCCTTGTTTCCTTATTCTAAACCACAACAATTTTGCAGAGTACTTGCCTGGGATAAATTTGTATTACGTTTTATGTGGAGTCAATTTTCAACCTTCAATTCAGAATGACACAAAATAGAAAAATCAGAGCACAGAAGGAAATCAAGCCACACTTTCCTCTCATGCCGGCACTATCACGTAGTTCTTTAAGTATATAACTCAATTATTCTCTACCATTCCTTAAGTGCACGCCCTTGAAAACATCTTTGTCCCTCTTATCCTAATGGTCTGCCCTTCTTAATCTCCTACACTGGTGTTCTACTACCTGCAATTTTATAAAACAGCACTCCTGTTTAACTGTAATAAAATACCACACAAACCCACAGTAGTTCTTTATTGGCCATCCCCGGCTCATTGCCACTGTATAATATGTGCCACCCGATAGCTACCAAAAATGACTTTTTTTATAATAATATCCTGATACTTAAGGAACAGAATCTGAAGTTAGACGGAAAACTCCAAAACGGCATGGTAGCCGCTAAAAGACAAAAGAGAACTACAGAATTACAGAAAAGTCCCCTCTTTAAAAATAAGGTCTGCATTGATATGGATATGGTCTACACATTGGAGATTCATCTGTGCTGAGCTCTCTTTCAAATGATATCTCTAGAAAGGTTCTGTTTATTCAGTGGTTTGGGAAAGATGAGCTCCTTTAAGGTTTGTTTGGTTGATTGTTGTTTTAAGAGAGTGGGAGTTCTCAAATCATGGATGGAACATAAAGGCAAGAATTTGATTAACTAAGGAAGAGCTTGTGGTCGCTTGATCCATGAGGAAAAGACAATATTGTGGCAGAAGTATACAGGGAAAGAAAGGCAGATGGACACAAAACCACATTTAACCTAGTTGGTGACTGCCTCCTATACTACTAAATGTAAGGACCGTGTCACTTTCACAGCGCTCACCAGGAGACATCTAGTTCAAAATTAATCAGATCAGGTATGCATAAATGTGCCTTAATTCGCAATCTAATTAAAGATGGTCAGGAAAGAGAATGAATAACCCAAAGACTTTCATTTCTCAAAACCATCAGAAGTCAATGGAATAACCTCATAAGTAATTTGGAGATGACACTTTGGCCTCATAAAAATTACATGATGCATCAAAGGTTTGGGTGCCTCACCCATATATATATAACCTTTAAACCTGTTTTCCCTCCCTGTTGCTCTATGTAGTTCTAAGAAAAAGGCCTCACCATATCCTAACCAAACCTGCTCACGAAGAAGATAATACTTTACTTTTTATTATTTTTTTAAAATATTTTATGTATGTATTAGAAAGAGAGAGAAAGCACAAGCAGGGGTAGGGGCAGAGGAACAGAGAGTGAATTTCAAGCAGACTACCCACTGAAGGCAGAGCCCTGGGATCATGACCCGAGCCCAAGGCAGATGTGTAACTGACTGAGCCACCCAGGTGCCCCAATAAAACTTTTAGATGTAGTTTTTAAGACAATGACATCTGGTTCTAAATTCTCGCCCACATTTCTGGCCAAATTGCAAATGCATGAAATTAAAATTCATATATGAGGATCATCTTGCCAAGACGCTTTAAATGATATGCACATAAGATTAATAACAGTTAATAATTTATTGTAATAATTAACTATAATGGTTACCAAGGCATTGGACAATTTCTACTGGTACAATTTTGGAAGATTTCGCAAAATCATGGTCTTTGTAATGCTCTAAATTACCATTATCTTTCTTAAAGGGGATATTCGAACTACATAGAAATAGCCATAATTTCCAGTATGTAAGACCCATGAAATGATGTTATCATGGAATTGATCAGTAAGGTTGTGTTTTTGTGTGTGTGAGCTTACCCTGAAAATCACTTAGAAGGGCTAGCTGCTCTGGGAGGGTTAGCAAGAGTTTATCTAGCACTGTCAATATTGACATTGTTCTTGGCTTGACATCCTACGTATTAGCTGAGAGATGCAGCATCTTTATAAAAAGAGCTGTTAAATTCCATTAGTTTTAAGTGACCACTAAAGAATTGAGAAATGACTCTTCGAGAGATTCTTAAAGTATATAATTCTGGGTTTGTTTTTTTAGGAAAGTAGTTTATCTCAATAATTGAGAAAAACTCTGAAAGTCCTTGAGACAAGTGTTCAGGAATAAGTGTATAGTGACAGACATAATTCCGAAGAGACTGTACAGAATGGAATAAAACAAAGAACAGGTCATCTTGTTTCACCAGTCTATGGCTAGAACATCATGGGTTTTGTTTCGTTAGGTAAAAATCGTACAATTTGAGAACATCTTTAGCAAAAGGTTGTCAGAAAAATCTCTAGATGAAGGGGGAGAAAATAACAAAAACTCTGTCAAAAATCAACGACTTCTTTTCATACATTATAATTTCAATGTGCCCAAGTACCTAAGGAGAAATCGGGGTCTACAAAATGAAAAGATTCTGCAATTCTCACTACTTACTAAGTGAACGTTGGAGCCATTCTTTGAAGACTTTTAATGGCCTTTAAGAGAATCATGTTGTCTGATATGGATGTGTTTCAATACAGTGAGGAATGTTTATACTTTTCTATTTTGGCAGACAGACTCTGAGATGTGAGGTATCTATGGAGATTTTTATATATCCTCAGCCTCAGAGGCCAAACGCACTTTATACAGATTTAAAAAAAAAAAAAAATCAACCTGTCCCAGGTATGTATGAAAATGTTTTCATCTTGCTTCTGGGACATAAGATATTTGTGGAGTAACAATTCTGGATCCATCTGTTTCTTGAATATATCCAAGAATCCATCAAAAAGAATTAGCTACCTTCCTATTAGCTCTGATTTACAGAAACAGTCATATAAAGAATATGCAGTCTTCCCCTTTACTGCAATACCAAAATATCTGCTCTGCCAAAGCAAGTGTTTTGGCTCATTCGGATAGTAAATGTTCGAAGGAGAACACACAAAAAGTCAAATTTGCTTGTTAGTCACATAAAATTCTAAGGAACTATATACCATATAGCAATCTGAAACAGGCAACTCCTTTTAAACCAAAATATTATGCTTATTTTGAGGAAAAAGGCCATAGCTATCCAATAGCCAAAATAAAAAAGTAGGTTATGTCACTTTAAAAAATGATTTAACATCAAAATCTATTTCTTAAATGCCACTGTTAAACTGAAAACAGCCATTCAGTTACCTTAAACCCCAAACCAATTAAACCAGTGTTACTCAAATTGTGCTCTGCAGATATGGCTCAAGGAAAACTATAGAAATAGAGAGTGTTTAGACGTCTGTAATAGTTTAAAAAAGTACTGTTAGGACTATTTAACCTAAAAACGAAGTCCATATCTTTTTAAATCGCATTTTCCCCCTGGTTTTCACTGTCTTCTACAAAGACCAACAGTGGCAATGGATACAAAATTTACCCAAAAAAATGAATAAACTCTATTCCTTTAGCATGGTTAGTGTGAAAAGTACTGCATTAGACAATTATTCTGGCCAGAATCCCCTGGTTAACAACTTAATTAGTGCTAGATGTATAACAAGAGAAATCCTGGACAAATCAGGCAATTGGCAGTACCTTCAAAATGAAATGAGCAAGGGAGTACTATCTACAGGGTAGTAGGCCCCCCTTTTTAAGGTAAACTTATTGAGTACCCGGTACTCAGGTCTTAGGAAGAAGCATTTTATGAACATCTTCCTCTTTGAAAAGCAGCAGTCACAGCTAAATCACCTAAATCTATACACTGAATAGGAGAAATTGTACATGGATGCTTTCAGTTACATATAAATAGTTCTGCATTAATACTTTATGATTGGGGCATTAGTCAGAAACATTACCATTCCATATAGAGATGGATTAAAAAAAACTGCTGATTAGGATTTTAGAAAAGCACCTCGTTTATACAGGCAGGGAAATCCAAGTGATTTCAGGAGACCTAAGATTTCATGAAGTGTAAACCTTAACTTGGAAGTAACTTAATCCTGCATTTTTCAAAAGAATTGTCTTACGATTTTCCACACACTTATTGACAATAATTGTGTAAACTGGCTTAAAACCACAGCAGAGAGAATTCTTCTCTTTGCAGAGGATGAAAACTTTGGCTAACATTAGTAATGAGTTGTTAATGAGCTACTGTAATTTACTTTCCTTACGGGATGGCTCAGAACCAATGTGGCAAAGCACAGTTCGCCTGGAGGCAAGAAGATGACAGTTGATCTATTTCAGAGCATTTCCAAAGTTTGTGAACATCTGAAGTGGGAAAGGAACGAATATCCTATTTTCCAGTTTTTGGTGTTTTTATGATGGTCTTATAGTAAAACCTGTGGAAGGAAGGATTCTAAGTTGGTTGCCAAGTATCCTCTACTCTCCTATAGAAGGGGTCAGACGTGCAATTATGAAGGGACAGGGATCCCGTGGTGAGGCTATTAGGTGGCAAAGGTGAAGGGATTCTGCAGATACAAGATCTCAAACTGCTTGATTCCTACTTAATCAAGAGATTATCTTGGGCATTCTATTTTTTTTTTTTTTTAAGATTTTTCTATTTATTTATTTGAGAGAAAGAATGA
>CM053614.1:68464435-68502979 GCA_028646535.1 Procyon lotor | reverse complement strand
CCATAAGAGACTCCTAAACTCATGAAATGAGCTAAGGGTGGCTGGGAGGTGGGGGGGGGGGCGGTAGGGATAGGGTGGCTGGGAGGCAGCGGGGTAGGGATGGGGTGGCTGGGTTGTGGACATTGGGGAGGGTATGTGCTATGGTAAGTGCTGTGAAATGTGTAAGCCTGACGATTCACAGACATGTTAATAAAAAAATTAATAATAAAATTTAAAAAACAAAAACAAAAAAAACCCTCTGTTTCTTTTGACCACACCAGAATGCCTACCTTCAGTCCCTGGGACTTCCAGGAGACACACTAGTCTCATTCTGGCTTTGCTCAAATGTCTATCAATATGCTTCCTAGCTACTTTTGGAGGCAAATGGGTCAACATGGAATCACCGTAGGATTTGGAAGATGTGAAAGAGTGGGATCCAGAGGACTCAAAGTGGACCAAAAGTTCAAATTCTAATCAGCAAGCCCACATCCTATCCCACGCGTTTGAAGGCTTCAATTATTCCTAATGAAATCTGCAATCCTTCATATGCATGACAGCATTTCTGGGTACTAGAAAGCATTTTCAGATTTTATAATGCCTTCCAAATATATATTCTACATACATGTAACACATCTGAATCTAAATAAGTGTGCTTTACTAATGTTTTACTATTTTCATTTCATACAAATCATGTTTATATTGTATACATTTATATCATTTACAAATCTACATACATTAGCATTATATATTTGTTTATATGTCTACATATAATCTCTAATATATGTAATATATATCATCCTAATATATTGTTATATGTATGTAATAAATATGAATATATGTTTGTTTACACTATATTTACATGCAGCATATAAATATGATTCCCTGCAATTAGTTAGGGTGGGGATGTAAAGGAAACAGAAAAAAATCTGAGCAGCCTGTTGATGTCAGGTTTTAGATCCCTGTGCATATTATAAAAACAGAATCCCAGGGGCCAATCTACTTCACTTGTAGAAAAATCCAGAAAGGGTGGGACCAAATCCAAGGCTTGCAATCCTCATACCACCCCTCTGTCATGGTCCTTTACACCCAGGGCCCCAGCTGGCTTTTAGACACCACGCAGACAGGTTGTGTCACATCTGATAATTTAAGGAGATGAATGACCTCATCTAATTATCATACATGGCTTGCTCTGTGATGAGTTACCATTCCCCTATGTTTATTACCATAGAGTATTAGTATAAATTTTAAACAATTACTCACCAGCAGACCTTAACACCATGTATCAATCCCATGGGTACTGAGCTCCCCAAGCACAATAAAATTTTCCCTCATGAAAATTAATCCTGATTTCTACATTTATATCGACAGGAAAATCAGGTGTTTGGAGAGACACCCAAGCATCTTGCATGTCTAATTTAGAGCAATCTGCCCACCCTCCATTGTGCCCATCCTCCTGAGGCTTCACATGGCCCATTTGTTTGTCTCTCCTAACATTTCTGCAGATGCAAATCTAAGTCAATTCTAATATAATGTCAAGGCAATGAAGGGTTTGGTATTTTTAAAATGACACACATCATAAGAATCTTGCACATTCCTTTCTGTAGCAAATGTCAAGATGACTGCCACAAAAAAGGCTGGTCCCTGGCACTCGAAAACAGGAGGCTTCAATGGTATCACCCAGGTGTACTTGTGAGTCATGTTATCAATGCAGAGTTTCATCTAAAACATCGCTTTCCTCCGGGAATCGATTAGATACGTGCATTAATAATTTTATTTAGGTGTTTTATTTCTACCAACAAAAGAGGAGAGTCCAAGGCAGGCGGACCTCCATTTATACCGTAAAGGGAAGGGGTGGGGTTAAATGAGTGTAACTAATCATGCCAGATGAGTCAAACGAAAATTAGCCTTTTTCAGTAGGCTCTTGGCAGATTTTTACCGACTTCTGTGTCGGTTGCTAAAAATGCAACTGGCCTCGATTTTACTCCTCCGTGCTCGCCCAATTTGTAGGGTTGTCTGAACTCATTTCTTTAAACATCGTGGCCACAATGCTTTATTAACCTTCCAATAGTCGGTCTCGGAAGCTGAAAACTCCCATCTGTGTTTGAAAATGAGAGGTTATCAGCAAAGGGATGGCTTTTTAAAAATAGATTCCACCTCCTGGGGCACACTTCTCAGACAACAGGTGTTGGCTGAAATGTCAAGATAAAACACACCAAATCCTTTGTGGTGCTGCTGTCTTTGTGGTCCCTTTCAGGACTCGGGTTGTGTCCTGAACCCCGAGACAGAACACTTCGCTCTCTCTAGTCCTTTCATTTCCGCTTTAGGATTAAAGGCCACACAAGGCCTAGGAAGAGACATTTCTCAGGCCTGCTAAGCGTTCCTTTGCCCATTCATTTCAGGCTTTTCTAATGGCCCGAGTGATGTATTAGCACAAGAATCTAGCTTGCTGGACCTTAGTCATCAATTCATGATCTCTAGAAGGCAGAAAACTCACAAGTGGTACAAATAAAAAAGCCTGCCCGTTAAATAGTCCTTCAAAGTTCCCCATGCATCCTCTCCTTTGATCCTCATAATATAACACTGTAATTCAAGATTAAGTTAATATTATCCTTGGTCTGCAGATGGAGATACTGAAACTGAGAGCTGGTTTTGCTCCGCTTTACAATGACACCTCTTTGCACTGGACGTCCCTGCTGGACTGAGCAGCCGTCCACAACCGGACCAGGTGGGAGGTGGACACTAACACACAGGGCTCCCCCATCACAGGGCAGCTAGATACACCAAGTAAGGGTCGAATTCTGAATCAAGCTGCTTGGGATCAAATTTTTCACTCCTAAGAAAATTCTGGAAAGTTCTTCATACTCTAAAGTTAACTTTCCTCATCTATAAGACAGGGAAGATAATAGTACTTCTCTTAGGGGACTCGCTGGAAAGTTGTGGACGGCTTAAAATACATGCAGTGTTAATTCACAGCACTTGGCATACACCAGCAGCTCCAAATGATCAGAAGGCAAAATTATAATCACTGGAAGACTGTTGTTAGTAATTACTAGCGTCCAGACATCCTGCGGGAAGAGACCTCAACATAAACTCAAGTACACTGTGAATACCTACAAGGGAGAAAAAAAAGAGCAAAGTCGCAAAAGGGAAATACATAGCCCACTCTTCCCATCTGACTCCTCTCATCTCTTGTTACAAACCATGAGGGTGGTTTTTCCACACTGAGCTGGGACCAATGAGATAAAGATGGATTCTTGGATCTGCTGGCATCTGCGATCCACGCCCTTCCTTCACTCATCTTGGACACTCAGGGAACCCCTGTGACGGCAGCTGCCAGTCACTTCCAGATCGAGAGACCTGAGATGCCTTTGTAAGGGGCGACCAGGGACGGGCTTTGCAGGAATATTCTATCTGTCAGGGGCTTGTGATCTTATCAAATATATTGTTTCATTTTCTTGACAAAGATCTGCTGCAATTCAAAATTTCTGCACTGTGCTAACAATTGGATATGGGGCCGGGTGGGAGCACGTACCAGGTGGGGCAGTAAACTACCCCAATCTGCCAAATAACAAACTGTGCTACTGGCAAAAGAAAGAACTATTTGCCTTTTTTTTTTTTTCCTTTTCACTGATATGTCTGCAACATCTTCCTACCATAAACATATGCACATATTAAAACCTGCAAAACTACACAGACCTTCTTGGTAGGTAGGTAGGTACGAAGGAAGGAAGGAAGGAAGGAAGGAAGGGAGGGAGGGAGGGAGGGAGGGAGGGAGGGAGGGAGGGAGACAGAAAGGAACCAAATGTATGTTGCTGTCCAAAGGGAATACAGGGGTGAACTAGAGTTTTGTTACTATCAAGTAAAGAAAGATTCTAGTTGGTGAATCTCAAAATTTGAACACTGCTAGTGTATATGTATTACGTTTCTGAATCATGTCATTCCTTCTTGAGAATGGAATCTGTAATCTGGTGCATTCCTCCAAAAACATCTCCAGTAAATTAAAAGTGTGTCTATCCTATTTTCCAACCATCTGCTTTAATTCTCAAGGCTGTTTCACATTTCAGGAGTTACTTTGTAAGACATTGTTCATCCTCTTGATCCCTTCCTTACCTGCCTCTGTCAGAACATTCTTCCATCAATCAAGGTCCCTCTCAGCTCTTTCATCCCTGCCATTTGACATTCTCCCTCTGATAAACCCAAATCTCCCGTCTGGTAACACTTACCTAGTTGTCTCTACAACCTTCCCCACCCTCTAGAAGGCTTTTTCTAAGAACTGCCCCTTGCTCTATTCAAGGTAATAGCAACTGGCCTGTTGCAATGTAGGAGCCCCCCAGGAGACGGTACCAACGTGTGCAGGGGTGACCCAATGTCAGGCAACCGGAGTCCTTTTCCTAAACCCCATCTCCCAGTCACAACTGAATGGACAATACATGGTCGTCTGGCCCAAACTCAATACCAAGATACCTTGTTTAGGAGGCTATGTTTTGGACTAGGATTCTAGTCTCAAACCAGTTCAAAACTTCAGTGGAGAAAATGTAAGCTGTCATAGTCATTTAGTAAACACTGGAAAGCAGAGAAGGCCAATTTGCAGGGACAGGGAGGAATGAAGACTTAGACAAAGAAAACCAGAGACTGGAATGAGCTATGATCCTGATGGCAGTCCCACCCCTTTGCGCAGTTGTCGGCACATCTCTGAACTTAACTCCCATGAGGGACTGTCCAGCTACTACCAATGAAAACTATCCCCCTTTCTGGTTTAAGATAGTCCTGTGGGTTTCTACTATGTACAATTCCAAATTGCCTGATATAACTCTTAAGTCTGTAAACAAAAGAATGCCAAATCCCTTCAACTTCCTTCTCTGAACGAATTCTCTAGATCTCTCCTCCCATTGCCAAACGCCTCGAAATGACTTGCTGTCATAACCCCACTCGCTACCAACTCAAGACACCGAAACCACACTTCCTTCTGTAACCCTCTACCGGAACTGTTCTGTTATCCAAATCCCCTTCAAACACCTATTTCTAATGGCCTAATAGTCATCTACAGAGACCCTGCAAACTCGACATGTCCAACAGTGAAACTATTCCTACTTCCACCCCCACCATTCCTCCCGTATTCTCTCGTCTACCAAGTTCAGTGTAGCTTGGTTTCCCCATAGGGCTCTTAGAACCATCTCCAACATCTCTTCCTGGTCGCCCAAATCCCATAACGAACGAGCACCTGACGTTTTACTTCTGCCTTACGTTTCCCAGCTGCTCCGCTCTCCTCTGACCACTATTCTTTTTTGGACCTTGGGCTTCATCTCTCACTCAGGGAATGCTGCAACGGTTTACCAATGGCTCTCCCTGTCTCCACTTCAATTACTGGCTCTCTTGAATCTATCACCTACATACTGGAATTCAACATGTATTACTTTTCCCTTTTTAATTTTAAAAAACCCTAGGATGAAGGCCAACAGTGTTTGAACATGCAGAGCTCGGCTACCACAAACGTCCCCATTGCTGTGAATGCTGTCCATCCCCCACTTCGGGTCTTGTAAATTACAACGCTGGTGCCAACATTTTACAACCCAGACTCAAACCAATGGCCCAGGTCCAGCAACATCTCTTCCCGCCTGGAAGCCCTATGCCTAATACAAAATACACAATTTTTCTTCAACATGCTATGTGCTTTTCCTTAGTCATGCTCTGACAGATCCCTGGCTGCTTTCTAGTAGGTTTGGAGATGTAAATGTCTTCCTTGGGGACTCTCTCCCTCACTTTGGATATTCTGCATGTAGTTCAGTGCACTACAACATTTACACTGAGTAACGATACCTGCGTTAATCGTTAAATTACATTTGATGTTAAAAAATATTTGAATCAGGAAACATTTAAAAAAAAGACAGTGCAAATTAAAACATAACATGTACTACGTACAAGGGTCCGAAGCCTAACTACCTGCAAGATATTTCATTCTAATTGTCACCCAATTGAAATTTACTTCTAAAATTTCTTTTTGATGATCAACACTTAAGCTTTAAATAAAGTGTTATACTAATATCTCTTATCTAATTAACCATTATCCCAAGGTTTTCTTTAAAAAGAACTATGTTTAATTGCTTCTATTTTTTGAGATCTTGATGACTATATTGTCTTTTGTTTCTAAGGTGCATGTCCATATTATAAATATTTAGGTCTCTATAAATGAATATGATGTTCAGGAAACACAATTTCCAAAATAGTCACACTCAGTTGGCAAGTGGGGAGGGGAAAGAAAATTTAAAAATTGTTTAAAAAAAATTAAAAAAAAAAAAAGAAAATTTAAAAATTACCAGTAGCCTTTTTAGCATCCTTAATGGAAGTTTGCACCACATAAATCAGAAAGCTCCTTTGTCTGCCCCTCGTATTCATGCATCATTTCTCATGGCATTTTCACCACAACATCTCTTGATCACTTTTCTAAAACAGATTTCCTCAGTGTGCCTAAGCCCATTTATTTTACTGAGCCATTCTTCCTTTAGCCCTCAAAATAAGACATCATTAATGTCTAAACATCCCTTTCTATAGACTGACACTAGGCACATTAGAAGGGAAAACAATTTTATTAGCTCTTTCTTCTCTTTCCCCTAATTATCCCCCACAGTAGGTGGGAAAATGTCAAAAGAAACAACTGTCTAGACTGTTTGACAATTTTGGTAGAAGTATTGATCATGTATTACAGATTTATCTGTGCATCAAAATCCCTCAACAATTTCCCTATAGAGAGAAATGTCTGAGGATAAGAGAAAGGCCCCTGAAACAGTCAAAGAAGATTCAAGCAAGAACGTCCTGAGGTGTGGTCACAGGTCACTTGGTAGAAAACAAAGCAAAAACTCCCCCATTGATCTGATATTAGAGGCAAATAATAATAAATCACGATTAAGAGTAAATGCACAGATGTGAAAGAGAGAGAGGAAGCAATTAATCGTGTGAATAAAAGAATACAGGAGTTATTTTCCCAGTTTGTCCAGAGACAACTATAATAAATTTTTAATGACTCAGGAAAAAGAATTTTCAAATTGACAGTAAAATTATCCCCAATTCTAAAGCCTTTAAAATGGGCAACACCATTATTATCCATTGCCATCATTTCTACTTTCAGTTTTTCTTCCATTTATGATACAGAATTTTAAATGTATCTTAATTTTTTTAATCCAGCAGAAGCATATGGTTAAAAAAAAATCAGCAGAAGCAAATGTTAAAATAACATTTAGCCAGAAATATCCCGCATTCATATTCAAAGAGAACTTTAAATATTGCTTCATATGTAACAACCTGATCCTGCATTATTGAAATTAACTGTAAAAGTGTGCCAGTTCGTTGAGGCCACAATGTCAATCCTTTCCTTGTTTATGATCCCTTTAAAATCTGTATAAACGGCAATTATAACGGAGCAATAATGCTGAATTACTACAAACTGTATAAACGTGTAACAGAAATCTTACAGTTTATATTTTACAAATAAAATTTTTAAAACCGTTCACATTTATCCTTTACTCCTAAAGCATGTCACGCCGACTATGTTTACTTCTTACCAATTTCTAAGCATCCCATACCTAAATGGCGAAAATAAAAACTGCTCAGTATGCAAAGGTCTTTTAATATGTGCCCAACATTTCAATTGCAGTAGTTTCTTTCCCATACTTATTTGGCTAAAAAGATGGCAAAATCGTACTTTCTTTGTTACTCATCAATTATGTTAGTAACTCATCTCTACAGGACCTTAGCATTTCAAGCTACTTTTGTATACAATATCTCATTTGATGCTCTTGACAAATTATTCTGAAATGCTAATGATATAAAAATATTTTGAAAGAGATTCAACCACTAAAAACAGATGTGGATTGGCAGGAATCTTCAAGCATATATGACTGTTAATAAATTTACCTCACTGAGGTTTTTCTACCCTAGCAAACCACTTGAAGGTTAAAAGAAATACATGTGTATGCATGCACTGACAGATAGATAGATAAAAAGAAAATATTACCTAATATATAAAATACTATAATACAAAGTAGACAAATTATCTACTTATGCATTGTTGATATTTTAGACCCTAAAGGAAAAGGTAAATACATTATTTTTCACAAAGTACTACTATTTTTATTTCAATTAACACTGAAGTCAATTGCCTTTTTCTTTCCAATCTGTAAACAATATGACACGAGTTTCATCAAGTGGGGTATACACACACGTGTGCACACACACACACACACACACACTAAATCATGCATAAGCTACATAGTTGACCATCTTGATAACAGTTCAAAGTTTACTGGAATGGAATCCTATGAAAGGCTTGGGGATGTTTGTGGTACTAGACATAAACAAACCATGAGAAGAAAAAGTGGCTGACACCGTGTGACAAAGTGGTGCACACTATAAGCCTTAAGTAAATGAGGACAGGATGTGATAGAACAGAGCTTGTTCCCCATGGCGAACAGCTTACACACTTTACTGAAATACTATGACAATACTACTACAAATGATAGAAGGCTGACACTTTAGTAACAACAAAATGTTACTTTTTTAGATACTGAAACAAATTCTGATTTTTATTCAAACTCCTATCTAAGTATGTTTATGTTGGAACTGATTATGCCTATACATACAAGAGACTGAAGGAAATCAACAAATCAGATGATTTCCCTAAAATATACTTAATTTTATTTTAACCATTTAAGTCTCCAGGTTAAGGTTATTAACAGGTGAAAGACATTTATTAGAAAATAAGACGTGAATTGAGAAGAACAGGTTGCTTTCCTGGAAATCTGTATCTGTATTAAAAAACAGGGAAAAGAACAGAAATTTCTGTGTATGTGTTTTATATAATGATACTCCAGAAAACATATTAAATAATACCTTGTTATGGGTACAATTCTTTCAAAATTTTTTAAAAATCCTAAATGCATTGTATTTCTTATATATACTTATCAATCTAAACAGTAAATGTGAATACATAATTTGCACATGTTATTTATATTTTTGCAAAACCTTATGATGTATAAATCCAAGAGTGAAAAGTATTTTATTCTTTTTTAAATCAGTGTTGGAGAAATAATAAAGTGTCTGCACAGCCAAGTTTCTTGGAAGAAAAAGGGTGGTAAAGTTTCTATTTTCAAAATGAACAACTTGCTAGAGATTTTAATTTTAGATGCACTTATTAAATTAAAATTAAACTAGTAAGACCCATAGTAAAATAATTACGGTACATTTTATTTCCTTTTTATAAGCCAAAATAAGCTTAGAGTCTTATACCTTTCCAAAATATTTTTTATATCACATCCATTAAACTCTGCCAAATGCTCATTCAAATGCCAATCCAAATAGCCACACATATACCTAAGTATAAATATTAAAATATTTAACATCATGTTGCTATGTATCTGAAAAATATACCTACTGTTGCATATTTTAAATATACAACATGTGGAATAATAGATGTTTTCTTACAGTTAAGCTTATGAGAACAAATTAGAGATCTGAGAAAGGGATTTATTAACGTTCATTGTTTTTAGGTTTTGATTTACACTTTTTACCTTATCGTTTTTTTTTTTTACCTCACATTTTATCTTAAGGCACCTTTCTTTATACATGTAGTATGTGAATAGAAATTGTTAAGCTCAATAAAAATAATGTCACTTCTAACACATGAAAAAGATACCCATTCCAATGTTACGACATAAACTTATTTTCTATAGCTTTTTAATATAAATTTGTCTAGTAGCAGGAAAAAATATTTATATCTTAAGTATGGAAACTCCAAAGTACTATTCTTTCATGAAATATACCGATTTCCTGTAGATACCTATAATTCTTATTAATAAATGTATCGTATCCCACAGTTTATATTAAAATCCCCATATACCGATGAGCTCTCAGCCAATTATTCTTGACTGACTGGTGTTTTGATATGACTTAGATAAAAGCTTAACCTTAGTAGTAGTTGTAACTACAGCGATTTTTTTTTTAAATCTGGATTTGTAAATAGATTCTAAAATAAAGAGCAACAGAATTAAATTAACATTACAATACTCGCTAACATACGTATTATTCTGAGTTTTAAAACAGTGTTTTCATTTATGTGCTAAGAAATTATTTCTAGAACAAGCAAGAACTCCCTATATGAAAACCCTAAAACTACCAATATAACATGTGCATACTATAACATGAAAATGATGTGAATTCCATTTATATATAAACCAATATGCATTAGGTGGTTGATACCATATGGCATATTTATGATTCACACTTTATTGAGATAATCATTTCCAAAAGAAAAGCCTAACCTAGCAAAAGAACTGTATCAAAATTCCTTTCTTGGTGGGGGGAGGGGAACCTTGTTATTTTAGTGTTAGGTCTTAGAACAGTTTAACCATACATAAATCCAGAAGAATATGCTACATGAGAATATAGGCTAAACCAGGAAAAATTTAAAAAGAAATTTTAAATGATGCATCTGTTTTATTATAAAATTTAAACCTTTAATATTACTGTAAATACTACTTAAAAAAATTTAAGCTTTGTATTAGTATTCTAATTCAGATCCCACTCCAGTGAGCGCACAATTAATTTTATACTGGATTGATGGCATGTTCTTCCTCTAAAACTACTGATACTACTACTTCTGGGGGAAAATAGTCAAAAAAATTTCATTAATAATTTCCAGAAAAACTTATACAGAGAGTCTAACAGTTTGCCTTTAATAACACTATAATCTTTGTCCAGAGTTTTTATAAGCTTGAAATTTTTTCCCAAAATTTGAAATTTTTTCTGGATACAAAATTTGGATACAAAATAGTATCCAAGATTTGAGATTCAGCATGATAAACACTCGATACAAGTTCTTTTCCTCCAAGAAAAGCAAATGGCACACCTTGATAAAATTAACACTGCACTTTTTAAAATTTGATAAAGTTTATTCAGAAAGCTATCAAGAAGTATAAATGTCAACTATCATTTCTCCTCTCCTCAGAAGATGGTATTTTAACTTTAGAAATAAATGACTGAAGACGCACATGACTTATACAAACAGCATTAATGTTACCTACAGGAGACTGACTTAGCTCTATAAACTCTTTTATTAAGCTTTTACTCTACAAAATAACTAATGTTTCCTATTACTTGAAGGTATTATAAATCCCCACTCTTATATTAAAGAATAAATTTCAAATCCTTTCAAAGGAAAGAAATTGTGGTTTCCTAATTCCTATTTTTCTTCACTATTTGTTTTCTTTCTTCCTCCAGTGAATCTCTGACCATAAACACCAAGTTATTTTAATTTTAGGAAAGCATTTTTTGCAGATGTCCTTCTCACAATAAGGATTTGTAATTAGTATTTACAATGGCATGTTCAGGAATAAAAGACTGTATTTTGTTGTATCTTTACAAAGTCAGTTTCCCCCAGTGAGGTGAATGATGCATTCCTTCCAAATGCAAGAAATATTGATAAATTGTCAGTTAAAAATAACACATTAAAAATATGTAAACTGCTCACACCGCCTCCTTTTTAAAGACCCACTTCTTTATTTGATACAAATGCAAGCGAGTCACTCGAGTTCTCGCTCTATAGGCCAAGCCAGAAGAAAAATAAAGAATTCAATCAATAAAGGTGTAATTTCCTAAGAAGAGTGAATAATTTTGAAGCATCTTTAGAGTAATTTTTAGTCTATGTATTTCAAAATATCCGCTTGGAACATCCTGCCAATTAAAGAAAGATCTACAGATGGCATTTACCCTTTCGTTTCATCACAAAAAGGATCTGCAATCATTTTTATGGAAGATTATCTAAAAAGGAACAGGACCGTAAATCAATGACAAAAAACATTCGACACTCCCCTTCTCGGGGTGAGAATGTGCATCCTCCAGATTCTTGCACTGACACCTAAGGTAATAAATACTTTAAGCTGCATCTTAAATAATCGCTGCAGGGTTTCAAATGGTAAAGGTTGAATGTTAGCATCCACCAAAAACTCCAGTATTCAGCACTCAGCCAACAAAGGACAGCAAATAATTCCCAACAGCAGAAATACCGGGAAGGGTACCTTGGGCTTTGTTTTTGTTATGTAAAATGCATTAAAGTGACTCATCCATTTAAGATCACCTACTCTTAGAACCTTTAAAGTAGCTTTAAGAACCAAAATAAATGCTTCCCCAAAATGCCCGATAGGCTCTTCAGCGCATTTAAAAACGTGTATATATTTTTATGAGCTACTGACTTTGCTTCTTTTTTTTCCAGCCTAAGATAAAACAGAATTACTATATTTCATTCCCTTCCTGCCGTGTGACTCTACAGTTACCTTTAATAAAATACGCTATTTTCCAGAACAGCAGCGAATTTTTTAAGTTATTTTAGAAATGTTAAAAATAAGAGAAAATTGCAGGCGACTCTGGGAACGTTCATCCCTCCCTCAAAGAACAGGTTCTATTCATTCTAAGAACAGGAACAGTGTATCTGCCAGCACTCAGATGCCTCAAATGAAGGATGAGGAGGTTGGATGGCGTGGTCCGGGTACCTGCGAGCCCCCTGAGTGGACAGCACCCGAAGGTGCTTCGAGCGAGCACTCCTCGGATGAGGGAGACTGTCAAGTGCGCCCAGGAATTTGGGATCTAAATGAGTTTGGGCACTACAGCAATTAGAGAGCATCCCCCAGGCCAAGCACGGGAGAAGTCCATGCTATCCTGGCAAGCGTGAAATCACCTATTTGTAAAACACCCCAGCAAACACAACTTTTTTTTTTTTCTTCCCTCGACTGGGTTTCAGAAGAGCGGATATCTGGCTGCAAACTTTTTTCCCCCCCTAGCACAGCCAAACTCTGCAAGTCTAAGGAATCGTTTCCGAGACGGGCTGAGGCGCCGCGAGGCGTCAGTGGACGTTTCCCGGGACCGCCCGGCCCCACCGAGGCGCCCGAGACGCCGGTTCGGCGCGCGTTCCGGCGGCGAGCCGCGCGCACCTCCCGCTCGGCCTCTCCACAGCCGAGCCCGGATCGCTCCCCACCCCCACGGGCAGGAGAGCCCCGCCGGTCGGGAACCGTCCCCGCGCCCAGCTCGCTCGGCACCCCTCGACCCGAACTCCCAGCCCTGCCCGGCCCGGCGACTTACGTGACGGCCGAAGGGAACGGCTCCTCCGACGAGGGGCCGATCAGCCAAGATTGGAAAAGTGTCAGAGTCAAGGCCAGCAGGCAGCCAGCAGCCATCTTCGAGATCGAAGATCAATCCCGCCTCCCTCCCCAGCCGGGGGGGAAGAAACGGTGCTGGAAACCGCGGGAGAAGGCGCACGCTCTGCCCGCCCCGCGGACGTCCGGGGAGCTGGCGCGCCCGGGGCCGGGGCGCGGAGCCGCGCGGGGGGCGGCGGGGGCGAAACCCGGCGCGAGGGAAGGGGCGGCGGCGGGCGGACCCACTAGCGCGCGTCGGCTGCTCCGCGCCGCGGCTGCCGCGCCTCCGCCGCCATCAAGGGCGACTTTGGAAACAGACCTGGGCGAGTCTGCCGGCGCTCGCGCGCGCTCGCTCGCTATCTCTGTGCCTCCCGGCTTCCCCCCTGATTTATTCCCCCAATTGCCGGGGGAGCAGGAGGAGGCGGGGGCGGGGGCGGAGGAGGGGGGGCGGCGCCGGGGAGGGGGGGGATGCGGGAATCGGGGGATGGCAGGCGGAGAGACTTGTGGCAGGGAGAGTCTCCGTCTGGCTTCTCCGGGCAAGTCGGAGGGAGGTGGCTGGGGGTGGGCAGCGGGAGGGCTGGGCGTCAGAGCAGTCGGGCGGAGACCGGCCCGGAGCAGCCCTCCATACAAGGCAGAAAGGAACTCCCAAAGTCGGCGTCGGCTGGCTCCCGCCGCCCGGCGTGAGGCGGGGGAGCGAACCCAGCCCCGCGGGGCTCCCGGGGGACAGCCAGCCGCCCGGCGGGCATCCACAGGCTGCAGAGCTCCAGCCGAGTACTTGGCTCGCGTCTTCGGGGGTTATTTTTGCACAGGCAGGGACGTTCCCCCCACCCCTTCTCCCAGGCGCAGAATCCACTGCCTGCCTAGGAATCGCGGCGAAGTGATTTGACAACAAATGTAGGAGGGGTTTGTATTTGCATTTTAAAGCACCACTTTTAACTCTACCAGGTGGCACTATTTATTGGCCCTGGAGTGCCTCTGGCGCGGCAGAATGACAGTCGTGCCAGCGGCCCCACGCCCAAGTAGGGCTCACCCGGCGAGGACCGAGCCCCAGGGCCCGGGCAGAGGGCTGTCAGAGAAGGACCTGACGCCGTAAAAGCTTTCCAGACCTGCCGTTCGGTGGGACGGGGTGGTGAAGGGACGGACTCTCCTTCCCGGGGGGACAGTACTGCGAAGGGCTTTTTAACATCCTAGTGAGCCCACCTCCAAAAGGTTCAAAACGCCCTGCTTTGGCCACTGGGCTGCCTTGCCTTGACAGGGCTGCTGCAGGGGTGAGTTCACGTGGTCACTGTGAAAGCACGCAAAGGGTAAGCAGCAGGAACAGGTGGCAATTTGCGAAATGGGCTTGAAATGCGGAGGAGGAATGAAAGGTGGGGGCAAGAGCTACGTAGCTGCCACACCAGACCGGTTTCACCTCCATCCCCAGGAGAAGCAGTGGTGGGGCGAGCTCACCTCTTCTAGAAAGAGCAGAAGGGTCTTGGATGAGGCCTCTCCCTAGGGCACAGGCCTCCTTCCGGAAGGAAATGGTGTGCCAGTGGTGGAAAGGTTTCCCTGAAAATCTTAAATTCTTTAAAAAAAAAAAAAAAAAGGAAAGAAAATCTTAAATTCTTACACTCCCTATAGTAATGTATTGGAGCACTTTTGGCAGGAAGTGAAAAGAATACCATTCCTGTTGGAAAAAATGACCATCCTGCATTTGGGTAAAACCTGTAATTATGGGGTGCCTGTAAGATTTTTTAATTAGCTCTTTTTTTAGTTTCACTGGGAGCTTGTGAAAGGAAAAAAGACCCTTATTAATTCAGAATCGATTTTCCAGCTTTCTGAGGGCAGCCTCCCCAAACAGAGAAGACTCATAGTACTTACTAGCAAAACTGTTAAAGTGTATGTGATTTCGTGATTCTTGACACGGTGATGTTTTTCTTCTCCCTTCCTCCTCCGTTTTTGTGCCTTATTTGTTTTCTTTATATTCTCTACCTCTCTAGCTTGCACTTTGTTTCTTTCTTCCTATTGTGAGTGGCCTCACAAAAGGCACCCCACTGAGACTTAACTTAGTTTGTTTTTTTGCTAAGCAGAAAGAGTGTGGCCACAGGAGCCGGCAAATGAGAAATGAAGTGGGATGTAATGGTATTGAGAACTGGGGCTTGGGAAGGTATTTTATGTAACCGAAGATGGCCTTCCAGTCCAAATTTAGATAACCAAATAGTCAAGCCCATCATTTGTTGCTTCAAGTTTTAATGATTCAGAAGCAGATTTTCTTTCTCAGCATGTGGATTACGAATAGCAGAATTAGATGCCCATTACTGTCTCCGTGATATGTTGGTATAATAGCCTCCCGCCATAAAAATATTGTATTATGTCCTGTCAATTATTTCAGTAATGACTTCAGACTTCCTACTAAGGAAGGACACCATTTCCAATTTCTATCTCCAAGAGAAAGAGCTTAAAGAACAAAAGGAATGTAATAAACTTCGAGAAGGTAAGTCAGCCTTCATTATTTGTTGGCCTTTGAAACAAATCTCAGTTTCTTTGGATCCCTCTGATGAAGCACTGTGTTCTCTATTACCTGAAGTTGATGAAGAAAGATACTGCTTCTGCAGTTCTTTCTGCAAGTGCTGGTTATCAACTGTAAGCCTAAATCGCTGCTTAATATTGTGTTGTAAGGTTTGCTATTAAATGCTTTATTATCATAAACCTTTCTAATAAGGATATTCCAAATGTGGTTTTTCTTTATGTATGGTAACTAAAACAGGATCATTTTTACAACGGAGCGTTATGTGTCTAATGAATTAGCCACAGCCTTCTACAATGCATTGTTTCAGCTCAGTGCAGTTATTTTGAAAAATTCCATTAAAACCAGATCGTAGCCCATTAATTGGAATAAAATTTTGCTTATTCACCAAAATTTGCCATTCCAGATAAAATGTCTATGAATCACAGGGATTTATGATAAAACTTGTGTTGTGGGCCATCCATAAGCAGAAGTCAGAAATCAATATCTACTGTTCATTTAAGAGAGAATAATCTAATAAGGAAGATTAATGAAGATCTGACGTCTATATTAATCATTTCTAGAAGAAAGTTTAATCCAAAATATTTCGTTCTGACTTTTACTTATGACCAATTTGTGACGTCTGTTGGCTAGCTCTCAATTGTTACTATATGTAAATGTTTAATTTGTTCATATGCATTTTATTTTTATTAAAAATGGACAAAGAACAATATGAACCTAATAGCAATGAAATGGTCCCTCTTACTCCTGTTTTTGTTTTAGGTTTTAGGTTATATTATGCATATGGTAGCATAAAATTTAAGTTCTGTTGCATTTTTCTGTGAGCAAGCTTTTGTATGTATACATAAGCACTTGTAAAAAGAAATTTTCAGTAAATCAAATCTAATTTCTTCAACATCTTTGCTTTAAGAGTAAGACAATGTAACTAAAATGTTTTGTTTTTGTCTTATGTACAAACACATACACAGAGACACTCTAGAAAGAAAAAACAGTTCTCCTTGGCAAAAAAAAAAAAATTAAAAGCAATGACTAGGTTTTTTGGTATCTGTTAAGAAACTTAAAAAGCAGTAAAAACAGGCCTTATTTATTTACATGCCAATAGGATAGGACCTATTTCTGAGATATATAGTGTTGAGAGTCAGAATCAGAAATACTTGTGATTTGAGGTAGTATGCTTCTGTGCTTACGCACATGTGTGCCAGGGAGAGCCAAAGTTAAAAACAAATGGACAAAAAAAAACAAAAAACAAAACAACAACAACAAGAAAAATGGACAGAAAGCTTCAGCTATCTCTGTCCTTGGGGAATATTTTCAGGAGATGGGAATAAGAAAAGAAAGCAACTCACTATCAATTCCCAGGAGAATGGTTAAGGGAGCCTGTGAGGGTTTTTACGTCAGTGTTCACATTCAGTATTTTTAAAGTAACGCAGGACAGAGAGGCTATTATAGAAAGCACCATGGAAAACACATTACCTGGAGATGAAAATGGTCAAATATTCCTACAAACAAGACAAATATTTAGAGGACATTTGTGGCCCAGGCAATACAAGTTATTGATAAGGCATTCAACTTTTAAGGAAGGAATGGATGCAAAGTTAACAATAAACAAATGCTAATGGATAGTACTAAATGAATGCAAAATAACACTGAACAAGTACTAATTGGAAGCTTATTGTTTGCCCATCAGAATCGTATACCGACAAACTTCTGCTGATTTAAGTATTAAGAAGTATTACCAGTTATATTAAATGCTATCAAATCCCAAACCAAGCAATGGCTTTTATGCTACTGTATTTTTAAATGTCTGCTAATGGTAGATTTCATTTCTATCTTTCAGCCTTCCCTATTAGGTACAAGCCCATCTCAGAAAAAAGGCAGTACTTACAACATGACTTCCCATTTTAAAAAACAAAATGAAACAAAACTATTCAACTTGAAAATCTACATTTCATTAGAGGTGGAGTTTTTGTTGTTGTTGTTGTTGTTGTTTTTAAGCATAAGTTATAGCTCAAAGTATGGGAAATCCATTTACTCAGGCCTACACAATGGGAAGAATTCAGTTATTTATCCACGTATTCAATAGCAGCAAAAATACAATGGAGCCTGGTTAGTAAGAGATAGAGGGTAACATTTGGAATGACCAAAACCAACAACTGTTGGCACGCCTTTCAGTTGTTGTTGTTGTTATTGTTGTTGTTGTTTTTAATTTTACAGACGCAGCCTCTGATGGGAAAGAAAAAGAAATATGGTTGATTGGTTATTGCTCTGATACTAGGTTTCTAATATACTTTAAGCACATTAAACCACTGTAACCTAGCATATTTCTATAAGATTGTAGGTATGTTGTGGATCACATTCACTGCCCATACAGATCATACAGAATACACCTATTAGATGAGTGTTCATAGAAGCCCCACGAAGGGTGTTGCACAAATTTCCCTCTCCGCAGTAATGGGTAATGAAGAGAAAATAAGAAAGAAGTCATCTTATTTTTATGAGCAGAGATTTTAGATTTCTATGATTAAATTTCCTGCTCTTATTGCAAAGAAGTCATACCAGAAAACATAGAGTTACAATCCTACATTCAATTGAGAGATGACAATATGATCTCTGTTTTATCCACCTATCACAGATGGGATACGCAAACTTGTCAGTTTGATATCTGGAAACATTTGAAAATCAAGACAGTACAAGTATTTGTATACAGAAATAACATATTCTCAAAAGATGGGAGGGCGCATTCTAAGGGTTTCTAACAATTTGGGGAAAAAGGATACTGTGATGCCTAATCACCTAAAGGATTGTTGTGTGTTACCTAATATCCTATTGCTTTTATGTAATTAATAATACATCAACATTTTTTAGACCTTTAAAACTAAGAATAAGGATCTACACAATTCTAAAAATAGCCTGCCTTGTCTACAACTGGAAATTTATACACATATTTTTTTCCTTATTCACAATGCCTTCGATTTTACTCTAAGGTGACCCATTCTTTAAGAATATGATTCTGTCAGAATGTTGATTTCATCAATTTGCCGAACTGGATGAAGATAACCCAAAGTAAAACAGCAAACTGAGTCTTGAGATTCAAGCTAAACATATTTATTACCTGGATGTTACTGCAAGTCGTTCTGTTACCCACAGACCAATCTCTTTTTGCTAAGATGTCATTCATTTTTGTGCATAGAATTTATACTTTCAAGACACTTGCAGAGTGAATGTCAGTAAATTTTAACAAATGCATATCACTCTAAAATATCAACTGGATAATTTCCAAATGCAAGTTTTTACTTTTGTAATATCCTTATAACATTTACTAATCCAGCTTCCATTAGTAGTGACTTAAACTTCCTTTAATTATGTCATTCACAGGGTTCGTAATCATTATTTGTAATAAGAACATGCATGAAAACATTTTGGTTGAGAGGGTTGTGTAGACTTAGTCATCTCTGTCTCTTTACTAATACCTGAAATTCTTTATATTCAAGACCTGTTATTGTCAACAGTAGAGTGTTACGAGATTCCCTATATATTGGGTTGATTATGCAATTCTTTTAAACTTCATTTCTATTTTTCAAACTATGTACAACTTCTCCCTTTGAACAACGACACAATACTTATCACAGATGAACTGTCATCATAAACTTACTTACAACACAGTGACAAAACTTCAATTCAAGCCTTAACAAATGTCCATGATTCATCAGTGTTCAGGGACAGAACCCAGTTCTGCTGTTTTTTTCCCCTTTTCTTCCCCAAGTTAACTAGCCAACCCCACTCCGCCCCTTCTCCACCCCTTCTTTTGAATTTTTTCTTCCCTGACATACAATAGTTGAGTGACTTTAACACGTGACCAAAAATGGGATTTTTTTTTTTTAAGGAGAAAAGTAGAAAAATTTTGAAATGCAAAGAGTAATTAGCCAAAAAAAAAAAAAAAGAAAAATAGAAATATGAAGGAGGAACAATGTGCAGGGGAAAATGAGTTTTTTCATACAACGCAGGTAAACTCAATGCAAAGAAGTGATAAAACAGAAACAGCAAGAAACGTGAAGGCCAAAACCACCTACACAAGAAACCAGTACCATAAATGAGGTAAAGAGTAGGACAAGTTTACTTCAGTATTCAGTCAACCAAAATGTTTATCACTCGATAAAATACATCATGTTCAATATCTCCCTACTTATAGAAAATATTTATAACCTTCTAAGGTTCTCTGAAAGTTGAAGAGGCTACATAATGTGAATATTTAACCACTTTTTTAAATTTAAAAAAATATTAAACTGTTATATAAGGTGTATGTTCTCTAACATAAGTTTGCAAATTCCCTTTGCATTTGATATCCCCAGAGGCAGCAATCTGATCATTTATCATGCCGGATTTTTATAGCAACTCTAGGGAAAAACATCATAAGCCACATCATATAAAATATCGATTTGTATGTAACATTTTTATAGTAAATCACGCATAAAAATTAATGAACCTGTTTTCTTGCCATGCGCAACCTTCAGAACCACTTCTTCCTCCTAATACCTCTTCCTCAGGAAATAATTCATCAACAATCAGAAGGTGTAAATGGGATTAGGAGGGAAGGGCAAAAGTGACTTAGCTGCTTCAATGACTTTGTTCTCACAAAGTGAGAACACATGTGAAAATGTGTTCACATTCAGAAAATGTTCCTGAACCCTGAAGTGAATTAAGTGTCCTATGTCCCAGGCTATGTCCATGTCTTACATTAATTTGTTATTAATGAGAAAACTTCCACTCGTTCATCTTCTCAGACCCCCACCAAATACTCAAATTCTTGACTCCAGATAGTGTGTTGAGTCTTGCAATCATTAGAAACTCTCAGCTGCAGAAAAGTATGCTCCCATGCAGCCTAAGTGCTAGAAATGATGCCGACCTACGGAACTACAAAGCCTAGCTCTGTCATTGAGGAGTTCAGAGATGTAGGCCAAATGACACGGGTTTCCTGAGCCTCAGTTTTAAGTTTTTCAAGGTGACAACAATTCTGTGAGGATTAAATGATAAGCATTTCATTCATTCATTCTTTTTCTCATTAATTCGTAACCACATCCCCCACCCCCAGCCCCCCAGTGAAGGATGCTGCAGGACAACAGATAAAGCATTTAGCCATGCAACCTGAAAAACGGGTCCCCTCTGCTGACTTAACACTCGATCAGTCTATTTATAACAAATTATTTTTGACAAAACTAAACAATAACCTGCAAGGACAATCAACTGGCATGCAGTATACATTTAATGAACTTTATGGTAGATATAGGCTCGAAGAAAATACCATTATTTTTCTGTTTTGTAATCTATGTACACGCTTTGAAACGTATTGTCAGTACGCTAATGATCAATAAAGGTAGAGTCTATGGATCTCGTGTATAATAACAAAAAATGAGAAATAAATAGGTCCTTTTCAAGGCTCAATTTATGTAGGCAAAGTTAACTGGAAAAATAGTTATTGGAAATATAAGGTGTTTTTCTAATTTTTTCTTTTTTAACAGTTTTATTGATATATACTTCACATATCGTTTAATTCACTCATTTAAAGTGTCTGCTCTAATAGCTTTTAGTATTATAGGAAGATTTTCAGTATCATTTTTATTTAAGAAGATCAATTATTACTTATTTACACAGGGAGAGTGTTTGTTGAGACCTGCAAGAAATAGCTATGTAGACATGTAAAAAATATTCATTGAATTTAACATTAATATTAGACAAATTTTGATGACCTTGATACCTAATTACACAAATTTCTGATGACTGGGATTTTTTTTCAAATATACAACTATAGCCTATATTCTGTACATAGTTTACTTCAAGCAATTAATCATCATAAAAAGTTTTATTTAAACATATTAAAAATTAATCATCTGGGCACACTGATATATATATATTGTATATATATATGTATGATGTACATAAATATATGTATATAAATGTACATGTGTATATATGTATATAAATACAATAAAACTATAATTCAGATCGGCATATGTACTTACTTCTTTATTTGTATCACTTAGGCAAATGTTATGGAGTTTATTTTGTGTTGTCATCTTGTACTTACACAATGGGAAGTGTATTTATGATATTGAAGTATGTGAGACTATAAATGACATTTGCATTTATCAGATACATCAACTCTGCTTCTACATTTAATCACTGGCTAGAGCTTTTTACTACTTCATGTACTGTTCTTCCATAAACAGCAATACCTCAGTAGGACACCTTCAGAGTACTGATTTTTTTTCCCTTTCAGTGGAGATGAGGAAGAAATGTTTTATAGAAATAAAACAGCCTCACCTTGATCAAGTCAGTGAGAAGCTTTAAAAAATGAATATGAAACCAGAAAAATTAGATCAATATAATCTATAAGTGCATTTCATTTTGATACCTTCTATTAGATCTGCAAATAAAGGATCTGTCATTTTAATTCTCAATGAAATATTAAGACAACTGAATGAATTTCATGCTTTCTCATTGTAATTTTTTGAAATGTAAGTAAAATTATCTCAAACACTGTAACAATAATGATAATCCAAAAATATAGGCAATCTTCAACCTACAAACATGTTCCAAACAATAATTTTTATATCACTGATTTGAAACACAGGCTTGCATTTTCTCATAGAAATAACATGTCAATTTTAGTCAACAACCTGAGTGTGCATTTGAATTTCTGTTTAGCTTCAATTGCTAGGACCATAATCAACATTTCTAATCATAAAGTCTAACAGACTTCAAATAGCTTTTAAATTAATAACCTTGGAAATGTCAAATGATTAATGTAGGTTGATGGTTATCACTTAATCTCATTAACAGCATTAAGAATAATTTATTATATTAAAAAAACAAGTTTATTGATTTGTGAAGCATCTATGTGTGAGTGCACAATGGAAATCTAAAGAACTTACCATATGTTTTGATGCAAACTAGAAATTTAGAGGTGTCTTTATTCATTCAGTTATATAATTACTATTTCAGTCATCTAGTCACTCGTTTTTAAGAACCTCCCAAGAGCTTAACATTCTGAGAAGAACTGTGCGCTTCATGAATTTATGTTTCTATCTGCCACCCCAAAAGTGGATGAAATGGGTGTTTGTTTTATATAAATGTTTCTACAAGCTAACTACTTCTTTTCTCTAATCTTAAGATGCAAGATGCTCTTTAGAATTTAAAAAAAAAAGTGGTTTTGTTTTTTTTTTAAGATTGTATTTATTTGTGAGAGAGAGAGAGGACGAGAACTCACAAACTCACAAGGGAACGGCAGACAGACACAGAGAAGCAGGCTCCCAGTTGAGCAAGGAGCCTAGTGTTGGGGGATTCAATCCCAGGACCCTGGGATCATGACCTGAGCCAAGGGCAGACACTTAACCGACCGAGCTGCCCAGGTGTCCCCTCAAAAAAAGTTTTACAACTTGGAACTTGTACGCCAGATCAAAAACTCTTAGAAACTACACTACAGGTTGGACTCTAAAATGGGACACCTGCTTTGGAAAAGGCTTAACACACAATTACCATATAAGCCAGCAATTCCACTCTTAGGTATTTACCCAAGAGAGATGAAAACTTAGCTACACAAAAACGTGTACCTTAAATGTCCATAGAAGCTATCTTCAAAATAGCCAAAAAGTAAAAAGCCAAATGCCCATCAACTGATTGATATATAAATACAATGTGGTATAACCATTCAATGAAGTATATTATTTGGCAATAAAAGTTAACGAAGTACTGATGCATCCTACAAAGTGGATAAATCTTGAAAACACGCTGGGTGAGTGGAGACAGAAATGCCCGCCTATAATTTATTTATATGCTATGTCCAGAAGACGCAAATCCATAGAGGGCGAGAGTATCTTAGTGACTGCCTAGGACTAGGCTGTATTGTTGGGGGGTGGGAGGGAATGGGGAGTGATTGCTAATGGGTATAGGGTTTCTTTTTGGGGTCACGAAATGCCCTAAGTCGTGACAGTTCCACAACTCTGTAAATATACTAAAAACCCACGACTTTACATGACCCATCAACTATACCTAAATTACATCTCTGCTATACATAGCACCGTCCAGTGCAATGTACTTGACTGCAAATTTTATATACAATACTGCTTTTAAACAAGAGCCTGGGCCAGTAGTAGGCACTCTATAAATATATAAGGAAAGAAACAAGGCAGGTAGGTAAACAAGCCAAAAGCATTATATGCAGAAAAATTAATTGAAATTTACTGTTGTGTTTGTTTCAAGTAAACCCAGTCTAACTGAAATCTGTCCTAATTGTCTTCCTAGGAGCCAAGAGAAATTCAAGTGAGGGTTGCATCTGTAGGTAGACACGTGTGTCTTTCCTCCCTGCTAAGCAGTTTCAAAGGACATATTCAGCACCAGGGAACTGAGAGGGAAGCTGGACAGAGGCCTTGCTGGTAGAAATCCTTAATGACAGCAGAAGCCACAGCTCTAACTTGAAGCTACAGTATCATCCATACACATGAGTGGTTCTCAAATTTTGAGCATGCATCGTAAGCACCTGGAAGGCCTGCCGAAACCCAGATTACTTGTCCCAGCCCTGAGTTTTCAGACTCAGCAGACCCAGGTGGGCCCTAAGAATTTGCATGTCTAACGAGTTTGCAAATGAGACCGATTCTGCTGGACAGGAGAGTTCTGCTGGTTCTTTCTAAAGTGAATATTCATACGTTGGAGATGATGGGAGGTAGGCTAAGGAAAAGTAGAGGAAGATGTAAAAAAAAAAAAAAAAAAAGACACAGTAAATACAAATTTTATAAATCAAGAGTTTAGAGCAAAGCTTCCAAGCCTGGTAGACCATCTTGGTACACGGTGAGAATGGTGATTCAGTGAGGTGAGTTTTATTATCAGACGTTACTGTTAACACCAATTCCTGAGTTAAATTGCCTGTCAGATCTCCTGCTGCCCTTCATGTATCCAATTCGCTGATACCGGCACGCCTGAAAACAGCTCTAACCACGTGTGAGGCCAAGTTGGAGCCTGCTCTTCAGTATGAGAGGCAGGACGTGTCAAAGACCACATTCTCCCCGAAGTGTGTACCCCGCAAGGCCATCTGCCTCCCCTACTTGGTTTCAAACTCCATTATTGAACTTAACTGCGTTAGGTTAGTTAAGAAGAGCATTCATCTGCATAAGCCGTCAGGGTTGAAAGGACCTCTTCCTCAGACATATAAATATCCATCTGTCATTATCAAAAATCAGTTTATCAAATGAACTAGCTACACCTGGAAAGGAGATCTCCAGGCATGGTGAGAAGTTATTTAGGTTTTGGTAAAAAAAAAAAAAAAGAAAAAAGAAAAAGAAAGAAGTCAAAACAATAATCAACACAAAAGGATTATTAACAAAGAGACCTTCAGACACAGTCTTAGATGTTTCTTGAATATACTTTGTGTGACACTGAAGGATACTTTTATGTATTTTTACTCTCTAAGACTAAAGGCTCATATCGGTCACAGATTCCTTTCAGAGAACAAAAGCAAAAAATAAAACTCTTTATAGGTTAAAAAAAATAGAAGCTAGTCTCACTGCCTTGGGCAGGAAAGTAATCTAGGTACTACAATGAAAGTATGGTTATGGAAATAAAAATAATTCAATAGAGAAGGTACAGAATTGTAATCAGCCTTCCTCTTCTTTCAATTACCTGAGTTTTCCAAAGAAATTTGTGGCATCTGAGGATAGATACTTTGTTTCTTATTTCTGTTATGTCAGTATGAACAAATAGCATTAGTACAGAGATTAGCAATGATAAACACATGGACTGGATTACTGTAGGTTTAGGAGTTTCAATTACAATTTTATCAGCATAGTGGCTTTTGAAAACCATTTCCAAAGACATGTAGTATTTTTTTTGTTTACCTTTTTAAAATATTTTAATTTATAAGAAATAGTGCATTGGAGGGGCGCCTGGGTGGCTCAGTCGTTAAGCGTCTGCCTTCGGCCCAGGTCAGATCCCAGGGTCCTGGGATCGAGCCCCACATCGGGCTCTCTGCTCGGCAGGAAGCCTGCTTCTCCCGCTACCATCTCCTCTGCTTGTGTTCCCTCTCTCGCTGTGTTTCTCTCTGTCAAATAAATAAAATCTTAAAAAAAAAAAAAAAAAGAAATAGTGCATTGGAAATATAACTATTTAATCATTCACTCTTCCATTCAGTATCAGATTATGTGATGGGGCAAGCTAATTGTTGAACTGAAATTAAAACATAAGTAACATCACTACACTAACTTGATACTATAAAGGGAGTCAAAGTCCTGAAATGTTATGGCTAAATGAGCAATAATTTACAAAACTAAACAGGTTAATTCTTATCATGATATGGTCAACATTTGCAGGTATTATTACCTACTAAATTTGATTCTAGTTATATTCCTTTTACATAAAATAATAGTGGTAGTTAATAGTCATATATATTTTTTTCTCTTTACTACAAAAATTGTTCCAAACTTAGGGGTGATCTGACAAGATTATATTCATATAAACATAATATAACCAGGACCCTTAAAAATAAAAAGTGAGGACTGTGCTAAATTATATCCAACAATGTATTTTATTTTCTTTCTTTTAAAGGAATATTCAACAGAACACTTTTTGTTATTTTAGGCATTTTTGTACCTAAATAGTCACAAATTTTAGCACTGATTAAAATAGTCACAGAACTAATTATTTATGCACTCATGCTGTGATTTTCATAAATTTTGGTGTTTTAATAGTGGAAAGATGAACCTACTTTAAAGTTAATTTTTTGTTTTATAAGATTAAGTACCCCCCACCTGTCCCGACTATGTAGTTAACTCTGTATTAAGGAAATTGTGATTTATGTAACAAATAATACCTTACATTTTGAGGACATGGAAGAAATGTATTTTTTGCTCATTTAGAACTGTATTCTTTGCTCATTTAGAAATGTATTTTTTGCTTATTTAGAAATTTAGTGCAGGCTAGATTGTCACCAAGCAGATTTCTCCTAGTGGTAACTGAAGGAGAAATGTTTTTTCCTTCTCACGGCCCCTCTGTCTCCTAGAATCCTGAGCCCAAGAAAAAGGGACATTGAGCAAGAAATCCTCACTTTCTGTTTTTTAAGGTTTTATTTATTTATGTGTGAGAGAGAAAGAGAGCGTACAAGCAGAGGAGGGGCAGAGGGAGAGGGAGAAGCAGGTTCCCACTGAGCAGGGAGCCCAATTCCGGACTCGATCCCAGGACCCTGAGATCATGACCTGAGCCGAAGGCAGATGCTTAACCAACTGAGCCACCCAGGCACCCCAGAAATCTCTGCTCTTTGATGACTTGAAACATATCACTTCTTTCCTCATTCGCTTGTAGTAAACTAGCCAAATGGCCCCACCTAGATGCAACTGGAGATTGACAAATGAGGTCCTTGTCCAGGCAGCAACTTTCCATAAATACTATGGAAGCCAGAGCACAAATTTTGGTATCAAGTTAATGGTCTCTGGCACAGGCTATCCTCTGACCATCAAGTGTCTGTGCTTCCTTCTTACCACATGTAGAACCTTCTTTCTTCTAAGCTAAGTTCCTGTCCCTTCCCTCAATCTAGCCCCATGTCAAGGAACCCTACATAACGCACAATTCTAATTCATTCATATATGGCTCCCCATGACACAGCAACCTCTGAAGAACAAATTTCTGGCACCTCCCCTTACCACAAGCCAACAATACATACCGTTTGGTCAGAGCAAAGATTACTGTTACCAAAAAAAAAAAAAATCCCCATTTGCAAAATGAAGAATGGTATATACACAACAGTTCCTGTTCCTCAGCAATGACGAAATCCTGCTGAGTAGACATAGTAAAGAACACATACTCTTCAAGAAGTTCCTTGATAAGACCCTGATTTCTGACTCTGAGATGTACTCCCTTATGTATTATGTTTAATGGCTGCTGTTTCCAATTTGGTCCATTATCCTCCATGACTGTTTCTGAAATGAACAGTAAGGAATACACCCACTGTGATAGGATGAACTGTATCTCCCCAAAATGGTTTACATTTTAAGCTTTAGAACCTGTGAATATGCTATATTACATGGCAGGGGAGAATTCAGCTTGCAGATGTAATTAAGGGTGCTACCCAACCTTAAGATGGGGGGATTAACCTGGATCAACTGGGTCAGCCCGATACAATCAGAAGACTCTTCCTAACTGAGGAAGGGAGGAAGGAGAGTCAATGTCAGAATAATGAGACATGAAAAAGACTTAACCAGCCAGGGCTGGGTTTTAAGATAGAGGAGGACATGGGCTAAGGAATGCAATGGCCTCTAAATGGTGGAAAAGGGGAAAAAAAATTCCTCATGGAAGAAACACAGCCCCAGTTGACATTTTTATATATACATAGTCTGGTGCACGGTTTGATATTCTGACCTCCACAACTCTAAGAACATAAATTTGTGCTGTTTAAAGTCACTGCATTTGTGGTGATTTGTAACACCAGCAAAAGATTTTGGATCACAAGTCCTGTTATAAATTTGAGGGGACAGAGACCTTTTTTGGAAGAGTTGTAGGCTCCTTCTTTTAGGCCAGGATCAAGTTTTGGTTTGGTTTGGTTTTTAACAATAGAATTCTCTAAAAAGATGAAGGTTTCTGGTCTGATCACTTCCATCAGTACCAAGTTATAATAACCACACTCAAAAGTTCTTTCCTAGTCCAATCCTCAAATGTTTTAGTTCTTCTTTTCCTCTCCTTCCCTCTCTTGGTCTGTTTCTGTCTAACATCAGTTTCCTTAGTGCCACAGGAAATCCTAAACATCTTTGGAATAAGAGACTCTTAAACCAATCTCTGCCATAGTGCTAAACTTTTCATCCTTTTCTTACATGAGCCCTTTTCTTTCTTGTAAAATTCCATTAAGTCATGCAAGAAACATCCAACATGCACTATTTCCATTATAGGCTTCCTTCCTTCCCTCCTTCTTTCCTTTCTTTCCTTCCTTCCTTCCTTCCTTCTCCCGTCGCATCTCCTTTCCTTCCTTCCTTCCTTCCTTCCTTCCTTCCTTTCTTCCTTCTTTCCTTCCTGAGCTATGGTTTTGGTGGTATGTAGTGTCTTTATAAAGATCTAATAGTTTAATTTGATGAAATGTTTTGACATTGCAGAACATGAGTCTCTATTTTCCCAGCCCATTAGATCAGCCCTTTTGCTGATCACCTCTTAACCACTGAACCAAAGTCACATTATTAGGGCTTTGTTCTGATATCACTCAGTTTAAGGAATCAATTTTGGTACTAGCTTAGGAATGTTAACTATTGTTACAAATAAACCCATATGTTTCAGCAGCTCAACAAAATGGGCATTTCCTTTTTATTCTATAAACAGTAAAACATGGGGATTCACCCAGATGTTATTAGCAAAGGAGGTTTCATTAGTCTTGTGGCCCCCAGGTCCCCTAAAACTCACTGTCACCTGCAAAAGAAGACAAGAGAATGAAGGCTTTCTTTTTTTTAAAAGATCTGCTATAAAAGCAACTGACAGAACTCCTGCTCATATTTCAATGGGGGAGAACTAATTACACGGTCCTGTCTGGGAGCAAAGAGGTTGGGAAACAGTCTTTTTTCCAAGCATGGACCTGCCAAAGTCAAAGTTATACTATGGGAGGAGGGCTACACATTTGTTAGACAGTCAGCTGTCTTTGCTACTAATACATATTCATCATAGTCAAAAGAATATTTTAAAATTTTTCTTATAAAGGTTTTGCTAACTAGGACTATGTCCTCAGCCAGGATGGAAAACCACTGCTTTAGCAGTAAGATACCACACCCCAGGAGAAGGAAAAGCAACCACAAAAATGCTGATGAGTTGAACTGAGGGAGTGAATAAGCTCACTGAGATACAGGTCAGGAATGACCCAAAACTTTAATAGGTTCTGAGAAAGAGGAGGGGGGAGAGAGAGAAAGGAAGTGGGGAAGGGGGCAGAAAGGGGGGGTGGAGCAGCAGGACGAGGAGGAGGAAGCAGAAAGTGAAGGAGGAAAAGAAGAAAGTACAGTGGTTCCTATACTTTTGGACCTTAAATTTTTTTTCAGGGAAAGGGCACAAGCAAATAACATTTAATCACAAAAGGTGAAAAGTGCTATAAATGGAAAGTAAAAGACACTCTAAGAAAGTTCAACAGCAAAATTTAATACCGATTGATGAGTCAGGAAATAGTTTCTCAGAGAAAGACATATAGCAAAAGAATGACAGATTAAAAGTGGGGTAAAAAACGTCCAAAAGAGAGGAAAATCAGGTGAAAAGGTTGAGGCACATTTCTTGTTCTGATAGAATGGGGTAGCTAGTAGCACCCCAAAGTTTCTTTTGAGAATAATTGGAAAAGTCACATGAAATGTGAAAGAGCATCAAGGACCTCCTAAATCAATCAGAGTAAAGGGGTCCTTTACTTTTTCCCCAGAAGTTTGGGGAAAGGTGAGTGAATGTTCCTCAGCAAATGCCTGAGTCTTGGACCCTGCCTGGGAAAAAGATGACCCGTGGAGGAAAATCAGGAGAGATTAGCAGTCTCGTAAGGCTGAAAAAAAGGAGAGAGAGAGAGAGAAAGAGAGAGAACATGAGAGAGAGAAAAGAGGCCTGGGGGTCAAGATCCTGATGAGAAGAGAGGTTTGGAGAATTACTCCTGACACATGGCTAGTTTAGTAAGCCAAGAACTAAGCTCTTGAAAAGGATAGCAGAGTTTTCAATAGTTGCACTGTGTTGGGAGGTGGGGAAATTGGGGGAGCAAAGAATTAGAGCTCTAGAATTCCAGAAAAAGGGCTCAGATGTTTCTTTAAAATCCCTGGAAGGGCAGGCTCTAGAAGCAGGACGAATCCAGAAGCAGATAAAACATTACTAAAACCTCAACCCAGAAGATACTGAAGATCAGTCTCAATATATTTTCCTACAGAACCAAGGAAAAGGATGCCTAGGTGGCTCAGTCAGTTAAATGTCTGCCATAGGCTCAGGTCATGATCCCAGGGTCCTGGGAACATCTTAAAAAATCTTAAAAAAAAAAAAAAAAGGGGAAGAAGAAGAAAGGGAAAGATAACATAATTTGGAATCTCCGTGTTTTATTTCATTTTGTTTTTATGCCTAATGTCCAGAATTTAGTCAGATATTCTAGAGATGCTAAAAAACTGAACGACAGGATCAAACATCTAGAAAACTTTAGAAAATAAAAATAGACTTACAAGGACCCAAACAGTGGAGACAGCAGACAAGGACATTCAAATAATTATGATTAAAGTGTTCAAGGAAAGAGAGCACAATATGGAGAAATAAATGAAATGAGGGAAAATTTTGTCAGAGAACTGAAAACTATATAAAAAAAAGAATATAATGGAAGTTTTAGAACTGAAAAAGAGCTGTGTTTAACAGTATACTGGACAAGCAGAAGCCAATGTTAGGGAATTAGATTACAGATGTGTGCAAACTATCCAGACTAAAGAGAGAGAGAGAGGGAAAAAAAAGAGGAAAAAACACAGAAAATTGTATATAGACTTATGTGGAACAGAGGGTAAAAGTCTAGTACACAAGTAAATGGAGTCTCTCAAGGAAGGGAGGGAGAATAGGGCAGAAGCAGAGAGAATGGTTGAGAATTTCTAAAACTGATTAAAAATGTCAGCTCAGAAATCTAGGAAGCACTGTGAAACTCAATCAGTTAATACAAAAAGAATGTCACATTTAAGCATTCAATAGTCAAACTGCTAAAAATCAGAAACAATGAGTACATTTTGAAAGCAGTCTGATGACACAATAGGGCCAGAGGCAGGAAAGATTTTGTCACATTCAAGAAAGAGATTTTAAAAGCCAATGTTGCTGGACTCTAGTCAAATAAACAAACAAAAACATACAAAGAGAAGGAGTGATTCCATAGGAGCCTACAAAGCAAAGAGTCAAAATTATACAGAATCTTCAAGACCTTGTTAATGATTTTATCCTCGGGTTATGAGAAGTCATTGAAGGTTTTAACTGGGGATGACACAATTAGGTATGCACAATCAAAAGTTTATCTTCCCAAATCTGAAGAGACTGGAGGGAGGAAGGGGGTGATAAACAGGGGAGACCAGAAATCTGATTAATAAAACTAGGAACAAAAGGTATCACAATAAGATAAGGCCTATTTGGAACAACTGAGGTAAATTTAAGAGAACAATTACCCCAGCAAGAATTACTTGATCTTAGATCTCTAAGCAGTGAGTGAGATCTTCTAAAAATGCCTCCAACCAGGGATACCGGCAAGGCTGAAAGTACTGGACAGAGTCCAGTGATCACCAATCAAAACTCGGGGTTCCTAAAGGCACCCAGACAAGGACCTGAGGAACGCAATACAGCTCATTTGCCCTGAAAAGATATTTTATCCATTATCTTGGTTTTATCCATATGATTTTAGAGATGTCGAGCCTATGTATAGTCATAATGGGTATAAAAATCTACTTGGGTTAATGGAAGTTCAGGAAACTAAAAATTGTTAAGCATTTACTAGAATCGGACGCTGTTTTGTGTTTTATATATAGCACCTCACCGAATTTTCACAACTGCCGTGTGAAGAAGGTCTAACTCCCCTTATACAAACTGAAGCTAAATTTAAAGGATTTGTTGAGAGTGAAAACAAGATTATGAAACTTTTTTAGGAAGGCACACTGCCAGGCTTCACTGACTCTGAAGACTGTGGTGTTCTTGCTGTATCCTGATCTGGAAAACTCTTTAGATTTCTTCACATTCTCCTCACACTTACAGTAGGGACTAAGGTGGAGGGTGAATTTAGGTTCCATAGAGAGTTGGGCTGGGAAGGATGTAATCACTGCTGTCTCAGGTTGTGGAACCACAGGGCTGGGGAATAAAGGGAAGGTGACTCACTTCTGATGATTATTCTGAGTTTTTTTTCCCCAGCTTGATGAGTCATATGTAATTTTGTTTTATGATGACTTCTACTAACTACAATGATAAAATATTAATAAGTATGTATCATTGCACAGAATAAGGTCATCGCAATGAGGTCAGAAATTAAGAGATGATTACAATGTACACTAACATTTTGGGAAAATATGTAGAATCTTACCATTTTTTCCTTGTTTGTAACCATTTGTGATGGTTTCTGGATATAAAATTCTACACTGGCATTGCCCTCAGTGGGTTTTCACTTAGGAAACACTATGCTGAAAATATGGAATATATTTTCCAATTTTATTCTTTAGGATTATGTACTAGATGAAAAATCCTATGCATTATATAAGACTTACTATTTCTGTGGGAAGAAGATGAAGGATTGAAAGATACACTAATGCATGAAAATGCGTTTAATAAAAGGGACCTAATGCCTACTACGAGTTCCAAACTCAGTATCTTATGCAGGATGATCAGGCCAGAGAAGAGGCAGGCAACTGTAGAATTTCTTAAAATGTAAAAGTAGAAACCCAGATTTTAATTGTATAGTTCCTAAAACAGTTTGTCTGATTTCCATGAGTCTGAGCACAATCCCCATAAAGGACCTAGCTGCATTCTAGAATAGACTGAGGCAAGTTTATGGAGGCTTTGCCAGGGAGGCTGACTTACTCCTTATCTGAGTGCCATGATTCTTGGAGCCTTAAGAAACCAGCCTTTCTGTAACGGGATTCATATCCCCACTCTGCCACTTACCAAGTATGTGACTTTTCAAGTTTACTGGGATTTCTTTCCTTCAGTTTAATTATGTGAAGAATGAAAACAGCATAGAATATCTCCCATGAAGTTATTGTAATCGTCAAATACGTGACTATATAAACCGAGAATACTATCTGGAAAATACTATGTAAACATTAGATATGACATCATCATTTCGATTATTTCAATCTTACTGTTAATGTATCATCATAACCAACATTTCTCTATTCTTTGCACATTTCCCTGTGGGATTTCCATTTTGCTCAGACTGGTCCACTATTTTATTCTTTCTTTCTTCGTCATTACTCTTCCCCCTTTATTTTTTCATCTTTTTCTTCCTCCCTCCCAACTGTCCTTTCTTTTGTAACACCATGTTTTAATTTTTTACGTTAGCTATTTGATATGCATAAAATATTCACAACATTGTAAGTTTTAATGAAACTTAATAACTTTACTTTATATAAAATATAATTAATACATTAAACACTCCAATACCCACCACCCAGGTTAGAAAATAGAGCATTTCCAGGATATCTGGAAGCCCTTGCTTGCCCTGCCCTGCTGCCATCACTCTCCATCCTTTGTTTACCATGAATTCACTAGAATCTTGAACTTTGGTTGTCATGACTTTTTTTTTTAAGTATAAACATTTTTATCTCCTATGTCTGTATTTCTCATCAATGTGTTGCTTGATGTTGCATATATCAAGACTTTAAATAAATGAGATTTACTGTACGTAGTCCTTTGTGTCGTATTTTTCTTCCGAGCCTCATGACTCCAAGGTACACTCATGTTCATTTTACCTACAGATCATTCATTTTTCTTACTGTCTAGCATTCTACTCTATAAATTTGCCACAATTATTTGAACCATTTTATTGTTGGTAGACCTTTGTGTAGTTCCCAATTCTCTGTTACCACCAGTAGGGTTCCTGTGAATGCTCTTGCACCTATTTCTTGGTTCACGTGTTTGAGAATTTCTTTAGGACAAGACTCTAAGAATGAGTTCTTGGTTAGTGGGGTATGCACCATTTTACTACATAATGCTAAACTGTTTTTCATAGTAACTACCATCATTATATAAGAATATAGGTTACTCCAGAGCCTCACTTAACACCTGACAATATCTTTTTTTTTTCCTCCCTGCTACAGCAAAAATTTAAAAGGAGATTAGATTTGGAATATAAGAGTTTATAGCATTTAGTGGAGCTAAAAGACATGCATCATTTTATCATACTTAGTGAACAATTTCATCTTTGAAACTTCCAATATTTTTATAAATTTGGCAGGTGAGAATATTGGTAAGAGTAATTTTCAGAAAGTTAATTTTTTCAGTAGGGGCGCCTGGTTGGCTCAGTGGGTTAAAGCCTCTGCCTTCGGCTCAGGTCATGATCCCAGGGTCCTGGGATCAAGCCCCGCATCAGGCTCTCTGCTCAGCGGGGAGCCTGCTTCCCCCTCTCTCTCTGCCTGCCTCTCTTCCTACTTGTGCTCTTTCTCTCTGTCGAATAAATAAATAAAAGCTTAAAAAAAAAAAGTTAAATTTTTCAGTAACATAATTGGGCTTCCCATGTTCAAGCACATAAAAAAAAAGAACGTAACTCAGTTGGCTATAATGGCTCGACATGTTGAAAACATATCACTGCTATATGAACATGTTGACAAGCTGGAGGGCATTCTCTACAGAAAGGTTAGGGATCAAGGATACAGAGATTAAATTCCTCCACCTTGTGCTTTTGGAAATGGCATTGAGTCATGCCAGGCAAGCTCAGTGTGGAGGCTGACTTATCTTAGGAAGTATGCATTCTCTAGCTCTGCAATTCCAATGATACTAGCTAAGAAAAATCAGATGAAATAATTTGCTATTATTAAATATTAAAACTATACAGTATGCATGTTTCTAATAATTAAATGCATAATGAAAAACAAATTTATTTATCTATATTTAATATCCCTTTTAATAGAAATTCCTGTGGTTTCCAATATTAGGAGCATAAAGTTGAGTCCCATAAGCACAATTTTGAGAAGGGTTCTTTTGGTCTTTGAGAATTACAATATAAAAGATTTCCAATGGAGAGAGTTAAGATAAGTGTATGTGCATGTGTATATGTACATGGTGGGGGGCTTAAGGGGTACACAAAGACTGCTTGGGAAGCAAGAAGTCTTGCAAAAATTATCAGGCCTACAAAAATTCCATTCCGGCTGCCAAATTTGCATTAGTCCCGCCCACAGTTTGAAATGTCACCCCACCCTCTCTTTGCCATCTGCACCACCACCTACTGATTCCTATGTCTCTAGTCTTAGAGAACAGAAGCATCTGCCTATGACAGGCACATTCGGAATTGCCCCCCAAACACAGATTCAAATGAAAAATTGAAAGTATATATTAAAGTCAGGATGTACATTTTAGAGTCAGAACTTTACCATCATAAGGTTCTCAAGCTGGTTTCCTTCTCCTTGATTTCTCCTCTATTATAATAATACAATGAAGAGAGCATTTTTACAGTGGGTCTAAAATCACTTGGATCAGTAACATACAACCTGTGTAAACTTCTTTGCTTGCTGCTACCTAAGTTATATTGTTACTTTTTCCACTGATTATTTGCCATTTATTAATTTATTCATTCAACACACAGGTCTGAGCCATACAAGGATCTAAAGAAATGTCAACAAAATATGTTTTCTCTCTGTTTGAAGACTATGATCTAAGGTAGTGCCATCTAGTAGAAATCTCACGTATGGCAGTTAAGAAAATATTTAATTTTCTAGTGGCCAGGTTAGAAAGAGTAAAAACAAAAAAGAGAATTTTAATAATTTTTAGCTCAATCTGTCCACAATGTTATCGTTTCAACATGTAATCAGTATACAACATTTTATTGTGATACTTTATATTTTTTCTTGGTCCTATTTTCAAAATTTTCAAAAACGGGTGCATATCTTATAATGACAGCACAACTCAATGAGGACTAGCCCCATCTCAAGGGTTCACGAATCCCCTGTGGTTAGTGGCTTCGGTACTGGACAGAAGAGTTCTAGAAGAGAGAAGGCATTCATGCATCATTCCAGAGTGAGGAAAATAGCAAAAAAATAAATACAATGCAATCAAGGGGTAATGAGGGTAAGAAGGGGTATTTAGGGAGACCAGCAAGTCTTAAGAAACTGGGATGGTTTTCCAGAAGGATTTCAGGCCAAAGACTGATGATGAACAGGAATTATACTTGCAAAACAGAGAAGCACAAGGAGAGAGGGAGACAGTTTTCCAGGCCAAGTGAATATCATGTGATAAGTTGAGACTCTGAAATAAGTCCACCAAAGGGAAGCATATGCAAAAGATAACGGTAGCTGAGTTTATATAATGTATGAACGTTCAAGTTGCAATGGGAGTACATAGAACAGAATAATTCTGGGATCAGGAAAGAAGGCAAGAGTGTAGCCAGGACTTGAAGAATGGATAGTTGTTTTAAAAATGGAGGAGAAAGACCAGGGAGGAGAGAAGGCTTCCCTGGCAGAGTGTAAAGCTTAAAGCTGTGAAAACAGCACAGGAACACATGAAATTTGACACAGTTCCTTTAGGCCAAAAATTAGGGTGTTGGTGTTAGTGGCAGGAAACAAATCAAAGGTGCAGCACTGGGGCCAGATCATGAAGGGCCTCACTTGCCAGGATAGGTAGGAGCTTTATGCCACAGATGATGAGTTATGACTAAAGAGCAAGCCAATGCCATGATTAGGATCAGGCTGGTGCCGGAGAGCCACCCCTCTGCAATGGAGACGCACTATCAGAGGGCAGGAAGACTGCAAACAGAAGTGCCATGGAGGTGCAGGGGGTGGGGGGGATGGTCCACAACATCTCCAATTGCCTTATTTCTATTATCCTGGAAGTTTCTTGACATAGTCACACTGAATTTCTTATTTGACACTTACCTGGTCTTTTTGCCAAGTGGTAATCATGAAATTGTAGAGTTGCTTGGTTCCGTGTGTTAGTCTGTTGAGGCTGCCATAAGAAAATACCACAGACTGGGGAGCTTAAGCAATGGGAATTTACTTTGTTATAGTTCTCGAGGCTGAAAAATGTAGGAACAGGGAGCCAGTGTGTTAGCCTTCTAAGACTTCTCCTCCAAGCTAATAGATGCCTTCCTTCTCCCTGTTGTCCCCACATGGAGGAGATAGAGAGATGGTGTCTGTCTCTTCATATCAAGACACCGGTCCTGTCAGATTAGGTCTCTGTTGTCATAAATTTATTTAACCTTAATCACCCCCTTAAAGATTCTATTTTCAATTGAGCCACGTGGAAGGTTAGGGCTTCCACATATGAACTCCCACATATGGCCGTCAGTCCACAGCACAGCCTAACCAAACCACAACACTTAGCCCCAATCTCTAAGTCTAGACCACTTTGGGTCCTGGAAACCATCTTGCTCCCTGGCAGGGGTAATACTGGAAAAGACTAAGAACAGTATAGCAGCCTAAAACCAGCCTCAAATCTGTTCTTTTTCCACATAAACCCATAAACGTTGCTATCACGTTTTAATCACCAGAGTCCTATAGATCAAGAAAAGGCTTGCTTCTGGATACCCATATTTTTGCCTTGGTAACTTAGAACTTCTGCTATCTCACTTTGCCTTTTTTTGCAATTGCAGTATAAGCCTGCCTTTTGATAATGGAATCCAGTATCCTACAGGCTGGACACATGGTAACTTACTGTATCTGCAATCCATTGCTCAGATCTAATTGACTTGTAGGTTCTGATTGGATCCTAAGAAACCACATGTATTCTTCAAGGTCTGCCTTAAAAGCCACCTACTTAATAAAGATTTTTGTTTTCATTTCACCCGTTGGAAATGATTCCTCTTTCATTTGAACTCTATTTTGATTTACTGGTATATTTTATTTTTAAAAAAGATTTTATTTATTTATTTAACATAGAGAGAGAGTATAAGCAGGAGGAGCAGCAGACAGAGGGAGAGGGAGAAGCAGGCTCCCCGCTGAGCAGGGAGCCCAAAGCGGGACTCGATCCCAGGACCCCGGGATCATGACCTGCTTTGAAGGCACATGCTTAACCAACTGAGCCACCCAGGCATCCCTATTAACTGATGTATTTTAAATCATATACTTTCACTTCCCAAGTTTTCCTTTACATTTTCTTTAACAGGATTTGCAACTTGGAATCAACATACTACAGTGTGATTGGAAGTGGAAAGAATGGTAAAGAAAATGTTTTGGCATTAGAACAGAAAGGTTTATGTCGACCCTCCTTCAA
>CM053614.1:68416589-68463935 GCA_028646535.1 Procyon lotor | reverse complement strand
AAAAGTTCCTGGATGATCAATTCAAGAGCTCAGCTTTCTCACCATTTATAGAAATCCTTTCCTCTTTGATATTTTTCTGCACCTTGGCCAGTCCTTTTGGCCTGGATATCCAAATTAGATGACAGTCTCAGATGTCAGGTACCCTGGGGTAGTAAAAGGAGCATTCTTTTTAAGAGATACATTTTTCTAGAACTGCCATGGCTTGCTGTCTACCCAAAGCATCCTCTGAATGGTCTGACAGATTTATGCCCAAACTGATCAATTAGTAATCATCTGAGATGACCATTCTTGCTTTAAAATAACCAAAAGTCAGGTGTGGGAGCTGAGAGAGGTCTGGTCTCCCTTGAAAACTCCGCTCTTCTAGGAGATGTGAATAAAATCAAAGCTCTGTTATTAAAGAAAAATGGCAGTAGCAAAAGCAGCTAGAAGTGCCTGCTACAGTGAGTGACTGGTTTAGAAGGAGTGGGAGCTCTGAGAAATCTTGTAGAGATAAAATTGAACTCAGATGTGACTGATGACAAAGACACAACCATGCAGAAATCTGAGGGCAGAGAATTCCAGGCAAAGTGAAGAGCAAGTGAAAGACATCCAAGATGGGGAGAGGTTTGATATGCCCGAGGCACACGAGACAGGCAGCAGGAGCGAGGTTCAGAGAATACCTTGGAGAGGGCACGAGGACAGGGCCAGCAAGGGAACGCTGAGGAAGGCTGTGGGGTCTTGGAGGCCCTTGTAAGAGGTGGTTTCATTTCTACTCAGAGGTAAAAGCCTTTGTAAGAGTTTAGGCCTGGGGACATTTTAGGTCGTCTTACAATGGTCATTCTGGCTACCATATAAAAAGGAACTACACTGAAGAGTGAAAGCCTTCAAGAAGCTAATGTAGTCCAACAAGGCAAGAAATGGCAAGAGCCAGGACAATAATTGTGTGCTACAGATAGAGAGAGGGAGTCAGATATCAGGTTTATGTACGAGTTATGCTGACATGACCCATGAATGGAATGCTTCCAAGAATATGGAAGAGAGAGAAATCCAGCACAACTTCGGAGCTTGAGGCCTGAGCAAATGAGTTGTTATGTGGTGGGGCGGGGGTGGAGGATGGGGGGTGGGGGGTGGGGAACTCTCAAGGAGAAACCCATCTTGTTGGGCTGGGAGAAATCGGAGTTCTTCTCTGCACAGGTTGAGCTACATATGCTAATTCCACGCAGGGAGAAATATGAATTGAGAGTCGAATATATGAGCCTGGATATCTGGACAAAGTTTTCAGCTGGAGACTTAATTTGGGTAATTAGAATATGGATTAGATTTTAATTTGGGGGCCTGGATGAGATCATCTAGGAAAAAATTTGATGGAGAAGAGGGCTGGAAGTTTATCCAAGGGCACACTGAAATGTAGTTTTGTGATATAAGTGAAGGTTAGCAAAGTAGCCTAGAGAGGAGCTATGAATATGGAGAGAGAAAAACTAAGATAACAGTGACATCTCAAAAATCATAGAAGGAAGTGCTTCAGGACTGAGAAGTAGTCAACTTTGTCAGTGCTGCAGAGTGGTGGAGAGAAGGCTGTAGGACTGACCAATGGCTTCAGCAAAATGAAGATTGTTGAGCATCTTGATAACAGCCTTTAACATAGTCAGTTCTAAATAAAGAATTGATGGGTAGGATATCAAATCAGAGTACAGAAATCTGTTGCATTTCTAAATACTAATAATGAAGCCGCAGAAAGTGAAATTAAGAAAACAGTCATTTACAATTCCACGAATCCAATAAAATATTGAATACAGGAATAAACCTAACCAAAGAAGTGAAGGACTTGTACTCTGAAAACTATAAAACACTGATGAAAGAAATTTAAGACAATGCAAAGAAAAGGAAAGATATTCCATGTTCATGGGCTGGAAGAACAAATATCATTAACATGTCTACACTCCTCAAAGCAACCTACAGATCTTATTTTTAATTAATTTTATCTTAAAGAATTAATCCAATTCTTATCAAAATACCAACATCATGTTTCACAGAACTAAAACAAATAATCCCCAAATAGCCAAAGCAATCTTGAAAAAGAAAAACAAACCTGGAGGTATCACAATTCCAGATTTCAACTTATATTACAAAGCGGTAATAATTAAAACAGTATGTACTGGCAAAAAACCAGACACATGGATCAATGGAACAGAACAGAAAACCCAGAAATAAACCCACAATTAAATGGTCAATTAATCTCCCACAAAGGAGAAATGAATATGCAATGGCAGAATGACAGTGTCTTTAACAAATGGTGTTGGTAAAACTGGACAGCCACAGGCAAAAAAAAAAAAAAAAAAAAAGAAACTGGACCACTTTCTTTCACCATCCACTAATAAACTCAAAATGGACTGAAGACCTAAATGTGAGACCTGAGACCATAAAAATGCTTGGGGAGAGCACAGGCAGTAACTTCTCTGACACTGGCAGTAGCAACATTTTTCTAGATATGTCTCCTGGGGAAAAGGAAATCAAAGCAAAAAAACCTACTGTGACTACACTAAAATAAAAAGCTTCTGCTCAGCAAAGAATACAAAGCAACAAAACTAAAAGGCAACCTACTGAACAAGAGAAGATATTTGCAAATGACTTATCTGAGAAACGGTTAGTATCCAAAATACATAAAGAACTGATATACCTCAACACCCCTCACAATAATAATCCAATGAAAAAATGGGCAGAAGACATGAAGAGACATTTTTCCAAAGACATCCAGTTGGCCAACAGACACATGAAAAGATACTCAACATCACTCCTCATCAGGGAAATGCAAATCAAAAGTACAATGAGATATCACCTCTCACCTGTCAGAATGGCTAAAATCCAAAACACAAGAAACAAGTGTTGGTGAGGATGTGGAGAAAAAGGAACCCTTGTGCATTATTGGTGGGAATTCCGACTGAGGTAGCCAGTCTGGAAAACTGTATGGAGAGTCCTCAAAAATTAAAAATAGAACTACCCTGTGATGCAGTCATCACCTCACTAGATTTTTACTCCCAAATACAAAAACACTAATTCAAAGAGATATATGCACGCTTCTGTTTATTGCAGCATTATCTACAATGGCCAAGACATGGAAATAGCCAGGGTCCATCAACAGTTGAATAAAGAAGTGGCACACACACATACACACACACACACACACACACACACACACTGGAATATTACTCAGTCATAAAAAAGAATGAAATCTTGCCATTTGCAATCACATGTATAGAGCTAGAGTATAATGCTAAGCAAAGTAAGTCCATCAGGGAAACACAAAAACCATACGATCTCATTCATTTGTGGAACTTAAGAAACAGAACAAAGGGGGAAGAAAAGAGAGAGAGAGACAAACCAAGAGATAGTCTGCTTAAGCATAGAGAACAAACCAATGGTGACCAGAGGAGCGGAGGGATGGGCGAAGTAGGTGATGGGGATTAAAGAATATGCTTATCATGATGAAAAAATAAATTTTAAAAAAGAATTACTATGTTAAAATGATATTCTCATTTGCCTTATCTTCTATCTCACTGTCATCCCAAACCCCAACTGTGACTGATGTCTAAAGTGTAAACAGCTTTATTATAATAAATAGCCTTTTAACTTGGCCTCACTGATTAGGCATTCTTAAACAGCTCGATTTGACATATTCTTGGGAGTAATTCTCCATTGGTCTCTTAGATTTCTGTTCACTTTGCTAGTAGAGGAACTCAACAAAACTTTGCTCTGGACTCTCTTCCTGAGGACGTTTGTATAAGGAACAATTTTTTTTAATGGTGAAAATAGTGTCTCCCTCTGGAGCAAAAAGTTGGCTTACTGTTGTGAATAAATAAATATAATGTCCTCTTCTGGGGCAAAGGTCGGTCAGACTTACTGCCCATTATAGAGGATGTACTCCCTAAACCCAGGATTCCTCTCCAATGAGGCAACCCACTCCAGCTATGAATAACATTTGTTTCTCTTCAAATCCTTCTGTGTAGATTGGGTGTAAACTTAAATGCTAATACTCTGTTATCAGCCAACTATGAAACTGTGGCAAGCCAACTTGTTCATTTGCAAGCATGTTAACATTTGCAACCCTTCCCAGGGCTTGATATGAACCTCTGTGATCTTAAACAATGATTTCTTTCCAGAACTTAACCTTCAGCTCACAGTAAGTCACCAGGTTTATCATGTTTTTGCTCTATGGCGACTTAAAAAAAACCAGCCACCTCAAACCTTATCAAAATGGTTTTGACTGCTATTTCTACTAGAAAAAGAGGTGTTATCTGCAAACATTTGGTTAACTGAGATATATTAAATAGAGAGTGTATATTAGAACAGGATTTCTAAAGCTCTCTGTAGATTCCAACAGATTTTGGAATTTCTATTCTACTTTTCCCCCCAAACTGGAAAGAGAAAGTTACGCTGTTTTGAAAAGGACATATTAGTCTCTGTGAAGAAGCAAAACCAAAAACACTGTTATTCTGTGGTAACAAATAACGCTTCCGTAATGTATGACGATTTATTTCAGCCTTTCTCACATAACTCAGAATAAGAAATGACAGAGCTAGGAGAGCATGATTCCCAGCTCCTACTTTTGCAGATGAAGAAACAAAAACTCAGGCTAAGGAAGCTGCTTGTGTTAGTTATAAGAGCAGGACTGAATTTAGACTGCTGATTGTCAGGTAATTTTTTCTTCGGCCATACTTGAGATACTTGTTGCCTCTCTCCTCTGGTCCCTGTTAACTCCTTAGTGCCGAGAAGAGAAGGAGGAATGTTTGAAAAACAATGTAGCCTGAGGAGGGGGAATGACATGTCAGGCAAGGGAAAGAGTGAAGGCGAAGTTTATAGCTGAGGCTCTTCAGTCTCCTATAGCCGCCTAGAGTCCGCAGGTTCTACTGAGAAACAAAGGACCTAAATTGGACAATTTTGCTCACTTAAAAAAAAAATCCTATTGGCTAGGAATTCAGAGAGATTGTTACGAGCATGTCATCAACAAATAGGTTACTACCATCCCCACCTCCACTTACTCCTCTCATTAGTTCCCTGGACCTGTCAAATGAGCGAATAAACCAAATCTGTGACTATTTCACATAAAAGCTTGGAGCTTGATATAAACACACGCACCCCCAATTTTTTCTTGTACAACTGGTTTCGAGGCACATAGAGAGAGACATGACATGAGAATCCTTCTGCGACTGGAGACATCGTGAGAGTTTTTACTAGGATATGACTTAATTTAGATTGGGTCATTAGTCTCTAATTGTTCCTGCAGAGAAGATAGGCATTTCAATTTTCTGTTTATCCTTAAGCACAGTAACAATCTTTGGTTTATTTGAAGTTCTAGAGTCAATCGTAATCCCTCTTTTGAATCCATGAGAAAGTGCACAGAGAAACTGCCATACCGTTTTTTCCTGTTATGTGTACTCTAGTTGATGATGGGTAAGTCAACCTGACTTTAAGAAGGATCAATCTCTATCTCGAACCAACGATGACAATTTTGTTCTAAATTAACTCCACTGTGCTTCTGAATTTACTCTGCTTTCAGAGCTAGAAAGCTATACTATCTCATTAGCAACAAATAATCTTATCTATCAAGTTCCTGATATTTGGCTAGAAACTGGGAAGTTTATCCATGGCCAGCTAACCAGGGAGAACTATTTTTACTGACATCATTCATTTCTATGTTTAAATGAGAAGCAACAGTGTGGAGAGTCTGAGCACAGCAGTTAACAGCTGTTATGACAGAGCCATTTTTTTCTTTAAATTAGCATCAGCATTATATCCCATCGCTTGTTAAGACCACGTCTGGCGTTTCCTAGGTTTATAAGACTTTTAAATGTACTTCCATGTTATGGTTAATGAACCAGCGGTACACAGAAAAATTTCTTATTTAAACCATCAGATACTTGAACTCATTCCGATCTGTATTAACAGCTCATCTGTTTAAAAAAATATGCAGAATTGTCATGTTTCTTCTGACAGAGAGTGAGTGTATTAACATGCTTATCCCTAAATTTGCCAAGAGATGCCATTTATTGTTTAATAAATGGGATTCAATTTCACAGCACAGCTAAATTTAGATGCGGTTTCATTACTCATGAAGAGACAAACAAACCCAAATGAATTTCTCATGAAGGGTTAGCCATATTAAAGTGAGTCTCTGTATGATCACCATACATTATCCTTGCAACTGAAAAGCTATGACGAAAAGCACAGTGTTCTGTCTTGTGATCATTCTGTACTTAATTCGAAGACTAGCTCATTCTGTCTGATTGATCTTGTGATACCTCTTGCCTCCTTGATTGTGTTTTGATGCCTCACTCTCACCAGCCTATCATTTCTTCATTACCAGATGTAAGTGGAAATACCTTAATAGTGTTCCTCTGAACTTTTCTGGGAAAATCTTGGCCCACGGCTTCTGTTTTTAGACCCTTACTCCCCTCACAGCTGCTGTGATTTAATCATTGGTTTTATGTCACTATAGCACCAACAAACAAAACTGTCCATAGGATGACCACTAAAAGATTCCTGTGGATATTCACATTCACATTTTAAACCTTCTTGATATCATGGGCCTGAAGTCAAAAAGAGTTCATCTCTATTGCATTGTTAAATTATGGTTAATTAACCTTCTCAACTATTGATAAGTGGATAATACATTGCACTTAGTCAAAACAGTATTTTTCACTTATGGAAATTTATGTAAGTGCTTTTTTTTTTCCAAATTAAATGATCAAGGGAATTCACTAAAATGGGAGTTAGGAAATTATCTCAGCAAACCTATTTACAATGTAGTAGGATCTTTTAATAGAGCATTTAACTGCTCTAGACAGCTAGCTTTTACAATAAGCTTAAATTATTTGCAAAAAACTAAAACACACACGCAACTCAAATTTCCCTTTTATTTATGTTTACCTACCAACATTAATTTTTTTTCAAGTTTGAAGCAAATTATTAAAAGTTGTGGTGGATACTTTGCAAATAATTGCAGGCATTCTTAATCTATTACCTACTCTGTTATAATTGGCTTTCTTCTCAATTTTTACTAACAGTGTTCCCAAATACTGCTATAAAATTAATGTCCTTAAATTATAGGTCTTGTATCATTATTCTGTTTGAAAACATTCAGTGAATCCAATTTTCTCATAGACCAAGGCCAAATGTTCTGGACATTAAAACCATCCACAATTTGAATCTAATTTTTTTTTTTTCCATATCTTAACCCCTTTTACATTCTTTCACAGAATCCAAGAGTTTACAGAACTCAACTGTGAACTATTTAGTGGTTTTGTTTTTTGTTTTTTTTGTTCAAAACTACTTTCAGGCATCTTAATTAGAGATTACCTGACTTTAAAAAAAAAAATTACCTGACTTAAATAGTACTTTTAAATTGTTTGACTGTGCTATACACTTCATTTTTAAAGTAGGCTCCACGCCCAGCATGGGGACTGATATTTGGGGGCTCCAATGGGTACCCCCAGCGGAGCAAACCCACAACCGTGAGATCAAGACTGGAGCTGGGATCAAGAGTTGGATGCCGACTAAACCACCCAGGCACCCCAACGCTATACACTTTTTTTTTTTTTAAAGATTTTATTTATTTATTTGACAGAGAGAGAGAGATCACAAGTAGGCAGAGAGGCAGGCAGAGAGCTGGGGGGAAGCAGGCTCCCCGATGAGCAGAGAGCCCAATGCAGGGCTCGATCCCAGGACCCTGAGATCATGACCTGAGCCGAAGGCAGAGGCTTTAACCCACTGAGCCTCCCAGGCGCCCCAGTGCTATCCACTTCTTATAAGCTGTGACATGTTCCTTTTTCATCTCTTGATACATTTTTGATCTTAGACTAAAGTAACACTAACACAGTACTGATAACAAACACACCACTGCATGGTTTCCAATTCACAGGACATTGTCTAGCACATTTTTTATTTTCCAAAAACTGCGGGGGGTTACCTCACTTCGAATTATCTTTAGTTTTCAAGTGAAGAAACTGAAGTTCAGAAAGTTGTTCCTTTGCTTGATATAGCTTAAGTGACAATGTCAGAAACAGAAGCTCCATCTTTGATGTTAATGAAATGGGTTTGGCTTTTTTTCCATAGTTGCAAAGTGCCTCTTAACATGTTAGCCTATGAACATTGTTCAAGAATGGTAGTTATTAAATGAACTACCATCAAAAAAGAACGGTAGTTATTAAATACTAGGCCTTACTAAATCGATATGATTAATAATTATATAATTAAGTATACTCTAATATAGTTTTTAGACAATAGCAAAAGCAAATATGAAAACTGAGAGTCCAAAATGTCAGGTGGTTCTTTTGATGCCTGGGGCAACATTTTATATACCACTTAGACATGACATGAATCTAGAAAGAGAGTATGATTTGATCATTCAGAAAATAGGATTTTTAGGTATGTCATATCTTCAAAATTTAAGATTATATGAATTTAAGACCTAGAAATGAATAATAAAAACCAAAAATGGGTGTAAGCCTCAAGAGTGCATGGTAATAGATGAGAATTTGATGACTTTTAACAATCTCTTGTACTTCAAAACTACTGAAGTTGAAAACCTATCAACGTATTAGGGGCTAAATTGCCTGGGCTGGAATCCTGGCCCCACTCCTTACTGGCATGAGATATGAAGCAAGTTATTAAACCTCTGCTGCTCAGTTTCCTTATCCACAGAATCAAGATAATAAGAGCGCCTCCCTCACAGGCTTGTTTGGAGGACTGGATGAGTTAATTTGTTTTATACACTCAAAATCGTTTTTGGCTCATTAGACAAGATCATCGTGGACTCTGAGAGTCCATGCTCAGTAACTGAGCCATGCTCAGTAACTCAGTCATGCTCATAACTGAAAATAGTGATAAGGAGCCCATGAAATTAATACATGTAAAATTTGAAAAAGAAACATACTGAAAAATGATACATTTTCTTTTTTTTTTTTTTTAAAGATTTTATTTATTTATTTGACAGAGATCACAAGTAGGCAGAGAGAGAAGGAAGCAGGCTCCCTGCTGAACAGAGAGCCCAATGTGGGGCTCGATTCCAGGACCCTGAGATCATGACCTGAGCCGAAGGCAGAGGCTTAACCCTCTGAGCCACCCAGGCGCCCCGATGATTCATTTTCCAACAGCAGTTTTAGAACTGCTGTTAAAAGAACTAAACGATAAAACAACTAAACTAAAACTAAAACTTAACTAAACTAAAAGCACTAAACTATAAAAGTTTAAAAGAACTAAAATGATGTTAAATGTTTTACATTTGCTTACTTCAAATAAAAAAAATAAAAGAACTCAACAATGTCTAGCTGGAAATGCTTGATGAGGCTGATTTAAGTAAATCTAACAAATGACTAAAATGGAGACACTCTAAAGCTAGTGAGACTTTGTGAAACTTAGAAAGTGAATTTGGGGGGCACCTGGTTGCCTCAGTGGGTTAAAGCCTCTGCCTTCGGCTCAGGTCATCATCTCAGGGTCCTGGGTTCGAGCCCTGCATCAGGATCTCTGCTCAGCGGGGAGTCTGCTTCCCCGTCTCTCTCTGCCTGCCTCTCTGCCTACCTGTGATCTCTCTCTCTCTCTGTCAAATAAATAAATAAAACCTTTAAAAAAGAAAGAAAGTGAATTTGGGATTCATCAGGAATTGTAATCATTCTAAACATTCTCCCTAAATATACTCCTAAACAGATTTCTATTCTATCACAGGGTGCTTCTTTATGATTAAATAACAGACTTCACATGTTTAACATAGGTATTGGTTTATTTTCATGAGTTATATCTGTCAAATTTATCTAAATGATAAAAAATAAACCCTAACTAAGACGTACCTGAGTGGCTCAGGTGGTTAAGCTTCTGCCTTCAGCTCAGGTCACAATACCAGGGTCCTGGGATCCATCCCGGAGCCTGCTTCTCCCTCTGCCTCTCCCCATTGCTTGTGCTCTCTCTCTCTCTCAAATGAATAAGAAAAATCCTTAAAAAAAATCTGACATAAAACATAAAAACTAATGAGTCTTAGCTTTTAGTTTATCTTCAAATAAATCACTTTAAAAATAAGTAGCAAAATGTCACAGGAAAGACATAGGAGGGCTCAATTTCTAGATCGTTGACTCAAATCAAGTCATCAAATCACTGTGTTCATAAATTATCTCAAAGTATGAGTATGGCTTCCTATAATGAAATTCTATGAAGATAAATAGTACTTGTAAATAGAAATTGTCATATATTGATCCAATGAAGTGTTTTGCAGAAATACTTTCATGTTGGGAACTGTGGCTGTGTTTTTCAGCTCACCCTCTAGTGGCCTTAAACCAATACTACATTATCCCTTTCAGTCAGGGCACGAGAGCCTCTCTCTCCCGTTAAGGACTATTTCACAGAACAAGGTTAAATGATTTAGTCACATCTCCAAACTCATGTAGAGCAGTTTTTCAGTCATAGAAAGAAAATGGATTTACTTTATTGTCTTCATGATGTTAACAGATTGAGGACTCAAGTCATGGGTTGTGACACCCACTTCTTTTCTAATCAAGCATTTTTTTTTTTTTTTGAGAGTTTTATAATTCCAAAATATGCTCTAAAGATCCTCATGGAGGGAAAAAGTAAATTATATTCTTCTACCTTTATTTTTTTTTATTTTTATTTTTTTAAAGATTTTATTTATTTGACAGAGAGAAACACAGCGAGAGAGGGAACACAAGCAGAGGGAATGGTAGCGGGAGAAGCAGGCTTCCCGCCGAGCAGGGAGCCGATGCGGGGCTCAATCCCAGGACCCTGGGATCATGACCTGAGCCGAAGGCAGATGCTTAATGACTGAGCCACCCAGGCACCCCGTGTCTACCTTTATTTTTCTTTTTTTAAAGATCATATGATTAATCTCTACACCCAAAGTAGGGCTTGAACTCACAACCCCAAGATCAAGATCTCCATGCTCTACTGACTGAACCATCCATGTACCCCTGAATGTTTGCCTTTAAATCAATTTTAAAATCATAATGAAGCGGTAAAACATTATAAACTTGACACAAGATGGATAAATGTACACACATTTTACTAACCTCATTTGAAACTTTGAAATATATTGGTTTTCCATGAACTGGCTAATGAATGAAAAAAATCAATTTTTTTTGTTTTTACGTTCAATCATTTATGTTAATTGATAGTGATTTTGGTTTTGTTTTTACCATAATGTGAAGTAAGCAACTGTAAAATAATCTTACTAGAATTACACAGATTCCCAACAATGGCACTAGGACACATCCAACGTCATAATTTGCCTACAAAAATCCAGATAACTTTTCATTAAGACCCATTAAGGAGAAAATCAGCCTGCAGGGTTTTTTTTTTTTTTATTTTGCAAGTAACACTTTTTCTCCAATAATTTTATGAGGGAATTCAGAATTCCACTATTTATTATTTAACAGAATCACTGACGACACTTTCAGATGAGCTGAAATGCAAACCAGAGCTTGTTATCTGAAGTTTTTAAGGAAGATACACTGTCACAAAGGCTAAGATTTATGCCCCGGTTTGGCTTTACATCTGTTGTTACAGATTAATTTTTAATGATGCTCATTTTTACTCTCAAAAGTGCCCCAGTTTAAGATAATGAATTATATCGTCACTTTCTGAGACAGTAGCAGGTCGAAAATAGAACTGATCAACAACAGCGTGTCAAACTAAAACCCCCCAGCCATCACCAGAGGCCGCCCGGTACTCATCAGTATCATGAACTGTAAGCCATAAAAGCTCTCGGTGGAAAACTTGAGAGAAAAACAAAAAGGAACTTCTTGGAGGATAGGAAGAGAAAACTAGCGAGCCTGTGTCCCAGTGCACAGGACAGAGAACACCTCTTGGAGGCTGAGTCACAGAAGCTAATAAACCTTCCGGTGAGGGTGCCACAAATTGCGATAGTTTTACAGTTCTGCTAAGATTTTGGTTTCAAGATCAGAGGATGGGATTCCTCTTCGTTCAAGCGTCCCTCTTGAGGCTAAGGAAGGTCTAGGCCTTTTCACCGGCTGTTCTGCCAAGTAAGTTACAATGCACTGGAGTGAACTAATAAAGGCAGGAATGCTGGGCAAACAAACCACAAACGTCCACCATCTACCGCCGTGGCTGGTATGAAGAAATCTAGTCAGAGGATGTTTCAACAGTGAGAAATCCTCTTCGATTTACCTATTTAATTTATATAATTAATTAATTAAGAAATCCTCCTTTCGAATTTGACTTCATACTTAAGACTGATAAAGATATTTAGGTCATACTTTCCACCCCCCAAACCAACGGTTTTAAGTGTCCACATCAAGTTTGCTTTTGTAGAATTTCTCAGGTCAAAGAAGAGAGGCCTGTAATGAACAAATGCAGTTTTCAGGTAAGCAAGCTCATTACTTTTTTTTTTTTTTTTTTAAAGATTTTATTTGTTTATTTGACAGAGAGAGAGAGAGATCACAAGTAAGCAGAGAGGCAGGCAGAGAGAGAGGGGGAGGCAGGGAAAGCCTGATGCAGGGCTCGATCCCAGGACCCTGAGATCATGACCTGAGCTGAAGGCAGAGGCTTTAACCCACTGAGCCCCCCAGGCGCCCTGAGTTCATCACTTTTTAATTGACCCAGAAATTAAGTTACATTTTGATGTAGAGATGGAGTGACTCAGGAATCAAATGAAAATATTAATACAATGTTTGGGATCCATACTTCTCAATCCCATATTTAATATCCTCCACAACCGAAGCCCAATCTTATTTCCACTGCTCTATCACACACATTCAATATCCTGGGAAATAAATCTCTTTGTCACTTCCAAAAGCGCATAGCATTTGCTCGATCCTTTGCCTTGCTGGATCTCCTCAGCGTAGCCGGCTGTGACGTATCCTTCAAGGGCCAGCTCACCTTTTCCTCACTGCCAACAACTCTATCTTACTATCTCAGGTCAGAGAGAGTTATAACTCTGCCTGGCAACTGCAGTGTCTTGCGTAAATTATTTTTCAGGTGAGTATGTCCTATACTTTTCACCACAGCACACATTTCTTAAGGGTCAGAAATTATTTCTCATCATTTTTTCAAAAGATTTTATTTATGTATTTGTCAGAGAGAGCGAGCGACTAAGCGAGCATGAGCCAGGGAGAGGGGCAGAGGGAGAGGAAGAAGTAGGCTCCACGCTGAACAAGAAGTCCGATGTGGGGCTCGATCCCAGGACCCTGAGATCATGACCTGAGCCGAAGGCAGAGGCTTTAACCCACTGAGCCACCCAGGCGGCCCATTACTCATCATTTTTTATATCCATAGCTATGTGCTTCGACATTTGTTGATTGAATATTAAACTAGGCTTCAAGTAGCAATAATCAGCACTTACAGGTAAACTGAAATAACGGCTGTGGTCTCTGCTCTTTAAATATATATATTCAAAATTGCTTTCCTGTTTTTAATAAGTTTATTTGAGCAAGTCTCCATATCTTTTAAATACCACTGGGACCTTAGCCAGTTAGGCCAATGAGCTCCTATCTGTTTACAGACTCACAACTAGGGCATGTCTCCTGCATGACTCTGGCTGATGTAATTCAACGTCCTTTTACGACCTAAAACCAGTGATCATTTTAAAAATGACGCGTCCTCTAATTCCATGCACTGGAATCACACAATTAATTTCAATGTTTGCATTAAACATGACGCAAAAGAACATTTTCCTTTCGTTCCTTTCTATTAGATAGACTCTGTATACTGCTCCCAAATTTTCGGCAATATAGAGTTGCTGACAAATCATCAAACATTTGGCTGGTTTTATATAAATCTTTGAAAGAGCTTGGAAAAAATCCAAGAGCAACATACAATTCTCTTATTGAAACCATCTATTGCTGCATAAAGTTTACTCACATCACTGTAGTTATGGTATCTTCAAGGGCTAGAATTTTATACTAAAAAGATGGTACTGTAATTGATAATTACAGATTCCTATCACCTGTAATGGAGTTGTCTGGTGCTCTAAAAACTATTTTATTCTCCATATACACACAGAGCTCAAAGATTTGTCTGGCATTTAAGACAGAGAGATGATAAAGAGAGAGCGAGGGGTCACAAATTGCCCTTTGCTCATAATTGGTGGTTGTCAACTTTTACAGTAGTAACTTTAAAATGACATTGAAAATCTGTAATGTTTTTATCACTAGCTACTCATGTTTGTTTATCCAGGGGTCTTCTCCTACCTACAATACTTTCTCAGTTGAAGTTTTGAAGTCGCTAATTTTTCTGTCCAAATTAAGATCTATAGATTCTTTGAAGCCCTATGTGCTTATTTGAACATGCAGTCTAACCAGTCATTTCATATGACTATGGTTCTTTGTGATTTGACACATACTCTTGAAACTGTTTTCAGCGGTGGCATTGTCAGGTCGAAAGTGTATCCAATTCTCTAAATTTCAGTGACAGCGTAGTTACTGGAAAGCACAGTGTTCATTTAATGTTCTATAAAAGCAAACATAGGGGCACCTGGGTGGCTCAGTTGTTGAGCATCTGCCTTTGGCTCAGGTCATGATCCCAGGGTCCTGGGATCGAGCCCCGCATCGGGCTCCCTGCTCGGCAGGAAGCCTGCTTCTCCCACTACCATTCCCTCTGCTTGTGTTCCCTCTCTCACTGTGTTTCTCTCTGTCAAATAAATAAAAATCTTTAAAAGCAAACACAAATGCTATGAAAGTCCGAGGCACCATAATGTGCAGAAATGTGGCCAGGGTCACACCGTAATTACCTCAGTATTTGTTAAATGCAAATATCGATATGTCATATTGTAAGACATTCCCACATCCACATCAGTGTTATAAACTCTATTTTATTTTCAGGGTCAACAACTTGTCAAATGTAATTATATGCCTTTAAGGGAAAATGCATAATATCAAAAATAAGTATGACTCTCCAAACATGGCGGCATCCTTACTAACGCACCCAAAGGGTGTCCTAGTGGCATTTGGTCTCCTTTCATAAAATCTCGATGAACACAACTCTGTATCTGAGCTTTGGCATCCAGCTCCTTTACTGGGGTTTCACTATAGGCATGACTGACTGAATCATTGCCCACGTGAATGAACTCAGTCTTCAGAGCCCTCTCTTCCCTAGAGGTCAGGTTGATTGATATGTGGCTCAAAGCCCCAGTCTTCCAGCCACACAGTGGCTCTCTCTCTAGCCTGAATAGCCACCATTCTGAGGCAACTTCTCACCTTAAACTAAGCAGGGGTCTCTCACGAGTCACCTGGTTAGCATCAGTTATCAGAGTCCACCTTGAAAACAAAACGTTTCTATCACCCAGGAAATTCCAAGGATTTGAGGTTACCTCCCAGGAAGCAGGGACCGAGATCAGTCAGATTCTTACCACAGACCACCCTAGCCCAAATGAATATTCTCTCTTGCCTGGACGATTGCAATAGTCCCCTAACTGGTATTCCTCTGATCTTTTTACTTTCTTACAGCCAATTCTCCATGCATCAGGTTAAGGGTTTCTTTTAAAACTTTGGTGGAATCATGTAATCATGTCCCATTCACTCAGAGTATGATCTAAAGTTTTACTGTGGCATATGAGGTCCCACGTGACCTGGTCCACAGCCACCTATCTGAACTCAACTCCCATCAATCTCCACCTCCTTTATTCTTTGGTAGCCCTGACAGTTTTCTAGCTACTCCTCAAATTTACTGAACAAAGAAAAGAATTTCACAGTTATGCTCCTATCTTTCTCCCTTACTTCACCTTTGGCCCATTTCTCACCTGGGGCATAATTGCACTTATTTGCATGTTGCTTAGGAAAATTCTACCAGGTAATCCAGAGTCTGAATCTTGCAATCTTCAATGAAGATTACAAAGTATAAGCAATTAAAACAAGTTTATTATTGAAGACTCAACATATTTTAACAGGAAATTCTGACTTTAAAACAGACATCTCTTGTTTTTTTTAATTGACAATATTATATGTATCAGATTAAGGAAAAGCAATTTAAAAATATTTTTCACCAATTAATAAATGTTTAAATGACTAACGGCTCATTTATTGACTAAAATAACCAATTACTGAATATAGTTACTAACTCATCTTTGAAATAAGCACAGTCCATTCTTTCTCATTTCAATTTCTGGACTAGATTAATATCCTAGTGTCCTAAAAAGGTAAAGTAGAACACTATAAACAGGAATTGACATGTTTTTCTTCAAAGGCATAGACAGTAATTATTTTCAGTGTTTTGCACCATGAAGTTTCTGTCACAACCACTCAACTCTGTACTGCAGAGTAGCCATAAATAATATGTTAATAAATGGATGTGACTCTGATCCAAGCCAACCTTCCTTACCAAAACAGGCAGTGGGTGATTGTAGCCTGTGAGTCATAGGTGAAATAAAAAGGATATTATATAACTGATTATTTGTGTCAAGCAGAATTTTCTCAATTCAAAGCTAAAAAAAAAAAAAGCAACAAAAATAAAACAAAAAAACTACCCAAATCGATTGGATGCTGAAGGTCACGTGAGACTTCCATCAAATAGTCTTGCTGTTCTGATAAAATCTGTGATAAATAAAGGCTATCAATTTGAAAATACAAATTTATTTTCAGATTTCCTCTTCCAGGAAGATGGAAGAGACTTTTTTTTTCGTAGTCCTCTCACTAATCACAACTGAAAATCCTAGACATTATATATAAAACAAAAATAACAAAACTCAAAGGCAGAGAGGAGAAGGCAGGCCAGCTTGAGATCTTGGGACTAGAATATAAAGCATGGTGTCAAAGAGTGGGTTTTCTTTCTGCCTCATATATCCCAGACTCGATGCTGGAAAAGTGGAAACCTGGAAATACAAATGGGGCAGACAAAAATAACTCCAACAAAAGGCTGCTCTCTTTAGCCAAATGACTAGGAAATGGGCAGCTCAGGCAGAGAGAAACATGTTAAGCAATAAATAACTGCTCTACTCCAGCCAAACACCAGAGAAAAAACTAGGGCTCCAGCTTTGCCTCCCTCATCAGCAAAGGCTAAGGAGAGATTATTGCCAGGTAGTAACAAGGTTCCCCAACCCACCATCTTGGTCGTGACAGTGAAGGCCAGGCTAGGCCTTCTTGCTCACTCGGCAGTAAAGAGTATCCTCTTTCCACAGTGTCAATGGAGACCATGTGGAGAGCACCATCTTCTATGACCAGCCAGAGTGAGTGAAGCCCCCTTCCCCTCCTCACCTGGGAGACAAGGGAGACAAGGACTAGAATCCGGACTTTCCCAACATCCAGTGATAATGACATTACTCTTTCTGCTCCGATGTTCCTGGGGGCCAGAACTCCTACTCCCCACCAGTAGAAAGGAAGCACACCTAACTTTCCCAGCCAGAATGGTATCCACAGAGGCCTAGAGCAGAACTGGAACTCTACTCTACGCAGCAAAAAAAGATCCTCCCCTATCTCAATGGAGGCCGAGTGAAAGTTGGACTTCTGACCCTACCTGGTGATAATAAAGTGTCCCTCACTTTCAGGACACCTGAGGGACTCAGTCACCTTTGGCCAGGGTCATGATCTCAGAGTCCTGGGATTAAGTCCCGCATCGGGCTCCCTGCTCAGCGGGGATCCTGCTTCTCCCTCTCCCACTCCCCCTACTTGTGCGCTCTCTCTCTCTCTCTCTCAATCAAATAAATAAATAAATAAATAAATGGATCTCTTTTTTTTAAGATTTTATTTATTTATTTGACAGAGAGATCACGTGTAGGCAGAGAGACAGGCAGAGAGAGGGAAGCAGGCTCCCCGCTGAGCAAAGAGCCCGATGTGGGGCTCGATCCCAGGACCTTGAGATCATGACCTGAGCTGAAGGCAGAGGCTTTAACCCACTGAGCCACCCAGGCGCCCCAATAAATGAATCTTAAAGAAAAAAAGTGCCCCTCACTTTCTTCCCCAGCTGCAGCAGGGTCAGAGAAAGCCAACTCAAAAAGGTGTTCATGAAATCTTCTCATAATTTAAAATCCAAAATATTACATCATATAGAGAACTACAAAGACCACAGTCTGAATTTAAAAAGACCATACCTATGAACACTGAGATGACACAGAAATATCTGACAAAGATTTTAAAGCAGGGATTTTAAAAACGATTCAGCAAACATTACAAACCTGCTTGAAAAAGAAAAAAAAAGGAAAGTTCCAGAAAAGAAGTATCTCGGCAAAAAAGGAAAAAGCAGAACCGAACAAACTGCAGAAGTGAAGTATGCAGTAACTACAATGAAAAACTCAGTGGATGGACGCAACAGCGGAACGAGGCAGACGGAGGAAAGAATGGGTGCAGTGTAAAATACAACAGAAGTCACCTGGTGCAACGAGGGAGGGAAAACAGACGATAAACAAACAAACATACAAATAAATGATATGTGAGCCTGGGTGGCTCAGTGGGTAAGCGCCTGACTCCTGACTTTGACTCAGGTCAAGATCTCAGGGTCATGAGATGGAGCCCCGCACTGGCTCTGTGCTGGGTTTGCAGCCCACTTAAGTTTCTCTCTCTCCCTCTGCCCACCTCCCTCTCTAAAAACAAAACCAAACAGAGCCTCAGGGCGTTGTGCGACATTAACACAAGATCCACCACTACTGTCGTTCCAGAAGTCCTGGAAGAAAAGTGGAGAGAGGGCAAGAGTGAAGAAGTATTAAAGCCTAATGACTCAAAAGTAGAATCTAGAACGATAAGGAACTCTCAAATCTCGACAATCAGAAAATGAACAAAAGGCATGAAAGCTACACGAAGGTCAATTTCAGAAAGTTTAATGTCCTGATCCTGCCAGAAGTCAGAATGACGCATAAGCCAAAAAGAGGAACTTTTCCTTCTCTCTGAGTAACTTGGGAATTTTTTAAACTCATATAAATGCAGTCAGTCAAATGCACCTGCAGGGAGCAACTAATACTGAAAAGCCTACGTGTGACTTAGAGGGTGGTCTTTCAGCCGATCAGTTACTTTGGTTAATACTACACTTAAATGGCTTGTTTTCCCCCTGAGAACAGTTTCCTTTCAGAGGACTGCTTTTACTGAATATATAAGGCGCTAGCCAGTAGTAACAGTGATTCCCACCATCACATCTTGCTATAACTTAATGGAAAAAAATTTACTAAGAAGTATTTATTTTATACATCAATGTCCAAGACTGCATACGGCACAATTCTGGTTTCTTATCATTCATGCATCCCTGTGAATGGAGAGCATATATTACTATATGGCTGGGTAATCCTTACAGGGAGCAGCTGTTGGTAATGTATTATTTAACACTGATTTCTTTGGTTAAGTTCAGCCACTGATTTACTTCTACTGACAACTCAGTGTATAACAGCTTGACATGAGTCTGTGGAAGAGAATATGTGAATTTCATAATATATATATGTACCAAGCTAAATAATTCTATAAGGCTTCCAACAATATTCTTAACATTAAGTTACTATAAGTTACTATATCTGAGTAATTATGATTTGGCTTTAAACAGATAATTAATAAATACAGTGACAGTTTTTCCTTATTCACAGTAAATGGCCTGAGTTGGAAATACCGATCACATATATGATCAAAGGGTCGGGTATTTGTTTGCCTGTTTTTTTTTTTTTTTTAAAGATTTTATTTGTTTGACAGAGAGAAACAGCAAGAGAGGGAACACAAGCAGAGGGAGTGGTAGCAGGAGAAGCAGGCTTCCCGCCGAGCAGGGATCCCGATGCGGGGCTCGATCCCAGGACCCTGGGATCATGACCTGAGCCGAAGGCAGACGCCCAACGACTGAGCCACCCAGGTGCCCCTGTTTGCCTGTTTTTTAAGAAAACCACCTTCCCCTGCTCATCTTCATATTCCTCTCAGGGTTACTCAGTAGTTACTCCACATACTAGACTTTTAAAATATTTGTTAAATAAAGGCATGAGTGTGAATATTTATTCTCCTTGAAATGTTTGTCCTAGGTTGTTTATCATTTTTAAGGACAATATTCTGCAAATTTATCGCTGGAGTTAAAATTAACTCACTTGTGGATATGTTTTGGACATTCATTTAACAGAAAACAAAACATCACAAAAACTTTGCAGGCCAGAAGGGAGTGGCAGGATATATTCACATACTAAAAGAAAAAACCTGCAACCAAGAATACTCTATCTAGAGAGGTTCTCGCTCAGAATAGATAAGAGTTTCCCAGACAATCACAAGTTAAAGGAGTTCATCATCACTAAACCAGCCTCATAATGCATGTTAAAGCAAATTCCCTGAGAGGAAAAAAGGCAATCATCAGGAGTAAGGAAATTATGGAAGGAAATATAGAAGTGATATGGATGTTAAAGCACAGAAACAGTAAGATGAATTATATCTATAAAAAGTATTCAAGGGATTCGCAAAATAAAAGGATGCAAAGTATGACATCATACACTTAAGCATGGGGGGGGGTAGTTCAAATTTAGTGATTTCAGATGGGTTCAAACTCAAGCTACCGTCAACTTTGTACAGGCTACTCTAGGCATAAGATGTTATGTAAGAACCTAATGGTAACAAATAAAAAAATCTGTAATAGATCCATAAAAAATAAAGAGAAAGGAATTCAAGCCCAACACTAAAGAAAACCAGCAAACCACAAGGGAAGAAAAATGGGACCAGGAAGGAAGGAGGGAGGGAGGGAAGGAGGAAAGAAGGGAGGGAGGGAGGGAGGGAAGCCCTTAACTTTTAAAACTGGTCTGACTTTTACAGCTAGGACTCAATGGTTGTCAGAAGCTGGCCTGTCACACAAAGCTAAGGCATGTTGCTGTTCCACTGTTTTTCAGAGGACATCAATGTTAGACAAGTTCACTCTGAGACAAAAAAAATCCATTTCATAATTCTATTTAAACGGACAAAAACAAGGTCATCGTGTCTCCTACAAACTACTAAATACTTTTCCAGGAAATATGAGTGACTGCTTTTTTAAAAAACGAATTACAACTTTATCTTCATTCTAGTTGTCTCTCTCTGTATTTATATTTACATATATTTATTGAGATGCCCGGTCTTAACATTGTCCCCAATTTTCTTTTCCGAAATCATTCTTAAATCAGATATATCCTGTGTTATCTGGGGACTGAAGAAGCTCAAAAGCACTTTTCTTTTGAAAAATTTTAAACCTGCATATGAGCAGAAAGAACAGGACAAAAACAACCATAAAGATCCCATCTAGATTCAACTGTTTGTAACGTTTTGCTACATTTGGTTACACACACACACACACACACACACACACACACGTGCACGCACATAAATGAGTTGCAGACTTTTTCCTAAATAGCTAAACATGTTTCTCCTAAGAATAAAAATAATCTCCTAAATGACCATAATACCTGAGTTAGGTGGAGTGATACTCTACCTCCTACCCCTTCCCACCACTCAAAAAAAAAATCCATCCCCAGTATGGAGAACCTGTGAATAGTTACCTTTGCTGATATGATTAAATTAAGGACTTTGAGATGTTTCAGAAAATTATCCTGGGGGATGTGAGTGGAACCAACTTAATCACATGGATCCTTAAAAGTAGGAAATCTTCGGGGCACCTGGGTGGTTCAGTCGTTAAGCGTCTTCCTTCGGCTTAGGTCATGATCCCAGGGTCCTGGGATCGAGCCCTGCGTTGGGCTCCCTGCTCACCAGGAAACCTGCTTCTCCCTCTCCCACTCCCTCTGCTTCTATTCCGACTCTTGCTGCATCTCCCTCTGTCAAATAAATAAAGAAAATCTAAAAAAAAAAAGTAGGAAATCTTCCCCTGTGGTGGTGTGGTCAGAGGGAGATGTGAGAGGGAAGACTGGTTAGAGAGACAGAATATTGCTAACTTAGAAGATGGAAAAAGAGAGCCCCAGAGCTACCATTTCTGGTGGCCTCTCAAGGCTGAGAGAAACAAGAAAATAAATTCTCCCTTAGGGCCACCAGGAATGTCACTCTGTCAATACTTTGATTTTAGCTCCTTTAGACCAGTATGGGACTTCCAGCCAACAAAGCTTTAATACGTTTGTTGTTTTAAACCAAGTGTTGGGTGATTTGTTACAGCAGCTATAAAAAAAAAAGGAATGTAACTATTTTCATCCAGAAGAGAATGGACTATGATTTCATACCAATATACAGTCCACATTCAATTTTTCTGTCTCCAAATTATCTGTTATCATTTTTTTTTCAGATACAAGATCCAGTGGGCGTTTACATATTATATTGGTTATAATATATATAACCCATATGTGTGTGTGTGTGTGTGTGTGTATGTCTCTTCAGTCTCTTTTACTCTAGAACAGTATACTTGCCCTTGTTTTTCACGACACTGACTGATTTAGTGAAGAGTCCAGTCCAGTCGTCTTGTAGAATGTCCCTTATTCTGAATTTGTCTGAGTGATTTCCACATAATTAGATTCAAGTCAGATAAGTTCTTGGCAAAAACACTTCATAGGCAATGACGTATCCTGTTTTTATTGCCTGAAAACTTCAAGAACATCATGTCATATTGTCCAAATTGTGGTGACTCTAACTTCGATCACCTGGCTGAGATGGGGACTGCTTAATTTCTTCATTGTAAAAAGCTATGTATTTGTAATTGGTAAGTCATCCATAGACTAGCATTTTGGGAGTTGCAAATGTCCTGTTCCCCAAGGACTTTACACCCAATGGCTTCACCACTGAAGTTATCAACTGACGCAAGATGGTTATTTTTCTGATGTTACGAGTCCTTCTATGTTTATTAAAAGAGAGATATTTTTCTATAAATCCAGCTTCCCCATTTCCCCTATCCATCCATTCCCTCCCTCTCTCCCTTCCTCATTCTCTCCCTCCCTCTCTCTCAATAAAGTTACATAGGGAATTTTTTTTTTTTAAAGATTTTTATTTATTTGACAGAGAGAAACACAGCGAGAGGGAACACAAGCAGAGGGAATGGTAGTGGGAGAAGCAGGTTTCCTGCCGAGCAGGGAGCCCGATGCGGGGCTGGATGCGGGGCTGGATGCGGGGCTCGATCCCAGAACCCTGGGATCATGACCTGGGCTGAAGGCAGACGCTTAATGACTGAGCCACCCAGGCGCCCCTACATAGGGAATTCTTAATTGAATGTATAAACATCTTGAAGTCTCTTCAGATCAAATACTGTGTGTCTTTGAATCCCACTCATCTAATTTCCTTACTTTCAGGCATAATAGGATATCCCAGGTCTACCTGGTACTTTTCCTGCTCCTAAACTGAAACCTAGCACTTTCATGGACAGGAATCTCTGGCTTCTTTTAGTTTATGTGCTGCTGAAGCAGGCACTCTGGTTTCTTTTAAAGTGAAATAAAATATAGAAACCAAGACCTGAGTGCTATATGCACTCACTGCTTCCCGAGATGGATGGTAGGTTACTGATTTTTCAGGGTTTTTTCTTCTCTATACATTTCTAAGTGTGGCTTTAGCAGCATTCTATAGGTTTTGATATGAAGTGTTTTATGGTCCTTTCATTTAAAAATCTTTAGATTTTCTAAATATTGTGATTAAGTCATTCAGAAGATTATTATTAAACTGTCAAACCTATGACGATTTTGGTACGGTGGGGGTATTGCCTTTTGTTTTTGGGTGTTTTGGTTTTTTTTTGTTGTTGTTTTTTTTTTTTTGCTTTTAATTTCTAGCTCCATTGGTCTGTGATTGGAGAAAACACTTTGTGTTATTTTAGTACTCTGAAGAATGTTGAGATTTGCTTGGACCAGCAAATAATCATTTTGTTAAATGCTCTGCGTGAACTTGAATGTGAATTGTATTTTGTGTCGATGTAATGCTTAATAATATGTTAATAAGGACTCTGATTGTCCTGTTATTCAAAGCTTCCATATCCTTATTGAGTTTTATCTGTTCTACTAGTTTCAAAGGGATTTGTGTTAAAATCTCCAACTCGGAATATGGATTTAGTTTTATATGGTTTTGTTTTATATATCTTGAGGCAGTGTTACTAGGTATGCAAAAGTCTAGGATTGTTAAATCTTCCTAATGAGTTGAACCTTTACTTATGAAATGTCTTTACTGATGGTAATGTTTGGTGCTATATATAAGGAGAGCTATATCAGCTTTTAAAAAGTTTTTGCATGTTTTTAAAAATTCTTTTACTTCTGGTCTTTATTTCAAGAATATGTTTTTTCCTAAGCAGCACAGTTTTTAAAAGATTTTTTTAAATGTTCAGTTTGACAATACTTGTCTGTTAATTGGAGTGTTTCACCTATGAACATGTACTCTACCTCTATATTTGAATTCAAATCTACTCTCTTGCTCTCTGCATTCTATACATTTCTTTTGTGTGCTTTTTCCCTCATTCCCTGACTTATTTTCTTCTTACTGTATTGCCTGCTTTGTTAGACTTATAATTACATATACTTTTAGTGGTTACCCTAGTGATCACATCATTGACTTATTAAAGTCTAAGAAAAGATAATAATCATTTCCTAGTCAATGCCAAAATATTGGCACATATTAACTGGATTGATTTCATTCCTGCTTTATGAATTATTATTAAAAGTATTTTAAACTCCATACGACATTGTTACTGCTTTATCAAATCAATGTTTATTCAGATTCACCCGTGTTATTTAGGCATCTCATTGTTCTTCATTCATATCCCCATGCTGCCTCATTGGATGACTTTTGTGATAGGCAGATCCTTAAAGCAGATCTTTGATAATGACCGAGACAATATTACATGTAAAAAAAAATTATTACAAGATACAGTAGATACAGTAGGGATACAGAAAACAAGTTGGCAAGAATTAAGGTTGAAGAACTGGCAAGGTAGCCACAGAAAGGTCTATTTGTAAGAGGGCTTCTGATTCTTTGAGGCTGGTTGAGGGCTTGTAGGTTTAAGACACTTAAATCATTGAAGAATGGGAGTCAACTTTAAAACTTGATGAAACCCTAAATTGGAATGAAACTGACTTTGAACCATGAGAGAACTTGGTCCAAAGACAACGTTTTGGACTGGCATGTTGTGAGTAGAATTATTCTGTGTAAATTGCCCTCGATTCTCTATAATTTATACATGAGCCCAGAGAAAGAGACGGCTAGAAAAGAAGAAAGGTAGTATATTTATTTTAGTTCCATTTAGAACATGGTTTCTGAGAGAGTCCTTAAATTTGATCTCAGCTTTTATACTTTCTAGCTTTTTGATATTAACTAATTCTCTTTTAGATTTTTTCATTTCCTCAGCTAGATAATGATGTAATGAAATTGATGACCTAGGTTCTGAGGAATAAATGAAATTATCCATGTAAAGTGATAATAAGTGTCCTGTGCTTAATAAGAGCTCAATAATGTTAGCCTACCACACTGACACATATATAAATGGAAATGTGTGTATGTGTAACCCGAATACAGCAGAAAGTCTTTTTTTTTTTTTTTTTTTTGGCTCATGACTGGTCTAGAGGAGTAGAGGGCAATATGAGTGAGAAGATCCTAATACACAAAGAAGTTGTCAAGTATGTAGTGGATGGCACTGGTATCTTTCTCAGGTGTCCCATACTGGCCAGTGCCCCCCATTTGCAAGCTGCTGTGTGGGTTAGCTGATAGCAACTCACAGCTGCCCCCTGCATGGAAAACCTGAACTACAGTTATCTCAGCTTGAAGGGTGTCCCTCACCCAGACCCGGGCACACAGGGATGGGAACATACAGTGGCTGCTCCCCTTGCTCCACATGGAAATAACTGGTTGGTCTGAACTTTGCTCAGAGCCTCCTCGGGGTGTCAGACTGAAACTAGTCTATCACTGAGACCATATTCCCGCTTTATCCGTCTCCCATCACTTCCCTTTTCCTAAGAAATCATTTGAACAGACACCCTAATCTCAGGATCGACTTCCAGGGAACCTGACTTAAGACAAAAAGAGATACGAAAACAACTCTCAGTAGCCTTGAGGACAAGTGAATATCATTGAAGAACTTTCTTCTAGATTAAGGGTTTTATGACATTAAGCAACTGGGAACATACTAAGAAATATTTAATGAACATTATTTCTACTCTTCAACTAACCATAGTTTTGCATGTTACTAAAAAATGTCTTTTTCTTTAAAAAAAATTATTTTAGGAAGAAGGGGAGGGATGGCAGTGGTGGTGGTGAGAACGGGGTGGGGGGTGTGCAGAAGGAGAGGCAGAGAAAGAATCCTAGGCAGGCTCCATGCCTAGCTCAGAGCCCAGGGTGGAGCTCCATCTCACGATCTTTGATATCATAACCTGAGCTAAAATCAAGAGTCAGAAGCATAATCGAGTGAGCCACCCAGGCACCTCATCTTGTGCTTTTTCTTACTGACATTATTATTCTTATTAAATTGCACTTTAACTCACTCCAAGGTCATACTGCACCCTCTCCCTTTGGAACCAACAGCCTCCGTATCTCTACAGGCTGATCTAATGATCATAACAGGAATGACAAATGCTATCATTTCTTGAGTACTTCCACTTTGCAATAGCTGTTGCAGGTCCTTACATGGATTAATTCCTTTAATCCTTCTAAGTGCCTCATGAGTTATGGACCATCACGGTCCCAGTTTCAAAGAAAAGGAAACTAAGGCACAGAATTATTACAGGCAACTTCTCAAGGTCAGAGTTAAGGGATCTTAGGATTCAAACTCAAGCTTTCTGAATCAGAGCTCCTATGTTTAACCACTGCTCTCTTCCATCCCCTATAGTCGAAGTCAGCAGGGATCATACAATGGCTTTTCTGGGTGCTGGGAAAGGCAAGACAACAGATAGCTTCTAGAACCTATAAAACAGGACCACAGCCCTGCCCACACCCTGATTTTAGTCACGGATACCCATTAGACTGCTAACCTCCAGAACTATCGGTAAGAAATTTGTGCTATTTTAAGCTGGTAAATTTGTGGTCATTTGCTACAGTAAGAATAAGAAGCTAATACGGAGATTCAGTGAGATGATATGTGAAGGGCACTGATCCAGGTACATACCTGGAACCCAGACCTAACCTCTCAGTACTAAATATCATTGTTGCTGGCATGATCTGTTATTATTTATTATTAATGATATTCCAAATGTCTGAGAGGGCTTCAAAGATCAGTGATAGCATGGACTGGTCTTGAAATATTGATAAGCAGTAAACAAGGGGAAGCACCAGACAGAAGGAAAAATGTTGGCAAAAATCTAAGAATGGAGTAACACAAGACTGACTGAGTACCAGGTTTTGGAGACCTTTCAGTGACAAACTTCATTCTCTTGCAAACTTTTATAGCTGGTGATATGTTGGAAATTGTTTTCAAGAACGTAGTCTGGCACATAATTGATTGACAGTAGGAAAAGTTCAGGAAAAAGGAACCTAACTCCAGTACTGAGATAAGAGCATGAACTAAGGAAGTACAGGGAAGGAAAAAGAATGGATAAGAGTTTCCTGAGGGCTGGCACTGTGTCTACCTTTCTTGTGCACATCTAAGAGAGTGTGTCTCAGGACTGGTCACTGGATACATACTAATGTATTAAGGCAAGAAGCCATTTATTAAAAAGAGTCAATCAGACATGGCTTATATCTCTAATTTTAAGTCCTGGAAGTGCTAGGTTTCTATCTAACGTACTTCTTTTATCCTCAGTATTTAGGTGTCTCCACTTACACTAAAAAATACTTTTTTTTTGAGGAATTTACAATATTATTCTAACTAAATAATGAACTAGAGCTCTGTGCAGTAGCCAGAATGGGAGATATTTGAGTATCTTTAAAAAGTGACGACTGAATCCTTCAGTAGGGGTCAACTAAATTTTAGGCTAGCGTCTATACAATGAAAAGCTGTGAATGGTTGATCCAGTGATTACTACGGTTTCCCAGCATCTGAATCTCCATCTTCTCATTTTTTAAAAAATTTTATTTATTTGACACAGAGAGAGAGATCACAAATAGGCAGAGAGGCAGAGAGGCAGGCAGAGAGAGAGAGAGGGAAGCAGGCTCCCCGCTGAGCAGAGAGCCCGATGTGGGGCTCCATCCCAGGACCCTGAGATCATGACCTGAGCCGAAGGCAGAGGCTTTAACCCACTGAGCCCCCCACGCGCCCTTCATCTTCTCATTTCTTCATCAGTGCCTTTAGAAATATTAAACTAGTTATTATTATTTTTTAAAAATATTTTATTTATTTATATGAGAGAGACCGAGGGAAAGTACAAGCAGGCAGAGGGGCAGAGGGAGAGAGAGAGGGAGAAGCAGCCTTTGTGCTGAGCAGGGAGCCTGGCACTGGGCTCGATCCCAGGACCCTGTTATCATGACCTGAGCCCAAGGCAGATGCTTAACTGACTGAGCCACCCAGGCGCCCCTAAACTAAGAATTATTAATAATCATTTACCAGAAGATAGATCTACCTCCAACTTTGCTGTGATTATTTGTTACCAGATGTAAATCTTGAGGCAGACACTGAAGGACTCAGAGTATCTGCAGTAATGATTGAGAAAACATTAAGAAGTTATTTCTGTATTAACAAGGATTCATATGCTTTTATTTGTTCCTAACAAAAGAATCCCGATTTCTTCCTACACATCAAATCATTCGATTGTACAGTTGGTCTTGTAAGACTTCCTAAATGTCATGCAGTTTTAATATGATCTGTGTGTGTGTGTGTGTGTGTGTGTGTGTGTGTGTGTGTGTATTTTGGGAAAGGTACGTTTGCTAATAAATTTAAGACAGCACGGCGGCATTTTATATGGCACATAATCTCAGTTCTGTGCAGCATTGTCATGGTTACCTGCGAAGTAGCAGGATGTATGTGGGTGAAAGACAAGGTTCAAACAGTGTAAGAATAGGCTCTTTAACAGAAACCAAAGATTATGGACAAAGAGAGGAAGGTGGAAGAAGGTAGGAGGAAGTGGGAGCCAACCGATATTCAGCTGTTTTTAAAACAAGAAACTGGTGAAATAATTATTGTCTGCAGTCATGATCTGATAATTATTAGTTTCAAAGGCTATGTCTCAGAAAGTGCCTTCCTTATGGAAGTGGCCTCAAAGAAAATTTAAAGGAAGTGAGAATAAAAATATAAGTAATGAAAATAAGACAACTGATTAAGAAAATATTGAATGTGTTCATGAGGACATGGTATGCTCTGCTGACTTCAGGCATTTTAAGTTTACTGAACAACTTAATAATCTAATTTGCAAACATAAATACGTTTACCTGGAATATTTAGCCATTTTGTGTTTAAACAGCTTTGCAAGGATAATTTGTTGTTTATATGTCTTCTTCTAACGAATAAAATTTCCTTTTACAGATACGTAAAGTTTTAATTGTTGCTCAGAGGTGTCAAGATCTAGTTTGACTTATTTTTAACAACTTACACATTATTTCATTTTGTTTCTTACTTTTCAGCAGCTTGGTCAAAGAGCAGTCATCACTTTTTATTTTTAGACTCTTCTATAAATTCAAAGGCAAGAGAGAAGGACAAAAGAAAACCAGTTTATTAAAAAAAATTCTGGTAACTAAAGAGTAAAGTCAACAACTGTCTAGCATTATTAGCAAGTACCAATCTAAGTGTGGGAGCTACCAAAAAACTGATGAAATATGATCTCTGTTACTCGGAATCTTTAGATTTTATTTATTTGACAGAGAGAAACACAGCGAAAGAGGGAACACAAGCAGAGGGAATGGTAGCGGGAGAAGCAGGCTTCGTGCAGAGCAGAGAGCCCGATGCGGAGCTCGATCCCAGGCCCCTGGGATCTGACCTGGGCTGAAGGCAGACGCTTAATGACTGAGCCACCCAGGCGCCCTGTTACTCGGAATCTTACAAGAGTGAGAAAAATGCTCTGTGCACAAAACAGATAAGCCGACAAACGTAACGAGGCTGGAGTCAGGCTGACAAGGGGGCTTGGGGAATGGAGAAGAAAGAGCAACTCAAAAGGGGCTAAAGTTGGTAGCCAAGCTAATTCACAACAGAACTACAACAAGCTTGTTTATTATACCCAAAATGAATACAAGAAGATTGAACAATTTTCTCAACATCTAGCTTTAGTAATGAAACTAGAAACGTTCTCACCCCTGATGGCAGCACCCAATCATTCCCAAACAATGGAGATTTCTTCAACCCCGGGATTCCAGTTTAACTTGCCCAGTTCTAGAAATAATCTCCGATTAATGTTTTATTACTGGAAATCAATTTCTCTTCCAATGGGCTTCAAATTGTCTATAAATTATAAACGTAGATTATAATTATAAACATAGGCTGAAATGCTTACTACGATGAACATAAAGTTTGCCAAAAAATACACAACTTCATGAGGAAGGATCAGATTTATGGAGGTACAACTTCCATAGAGGTAACTTTTTTCCTAATACATTTTTTAGTACGATCAACTCTGCAGTTTAAATTGATGTTCAAGATGCGCAGGAGTGAAATGGGTAAGAAAGGAGCTATGGTTTTCCTATTCCCAGGAGAAAATCCTTGAGCTGTAGGAGGGCCGTTTTTCTCCAGGGCCCAATTATAACCCAGGCAATGATGTTTTGTGCTGCATTCACAATTCTCCTGTATGCCCATGGAGTGAAATTTTCCACCTGTATGTGCCGGATTTTGCTAAAGCATATTCCAAACATTGCTTCATTCATCAGCAGCACTTTCTCTCCAAGGGAGAGACGGGAACTAATGCAGGCCTCATGAGCTTTCCAAAGGATGTCAAATATACAGACATGTTTTCAGAGCAGGCTGCCAGTTCAGAGTAAGCCAGGGTCTTCAAAGCAAGAACCAACGAAGACACACAGTTTCAACTGATGGTAAAAAATGTTACAACTACTTTTCTGCATTCCCTCTGTCTCCCTACTACCAAAAAAATCTTTAAATAGGAATCTAAGGGGGCACCTGGGTGGCTCAGTTGGTTAAGCGTCTGCCTTCCGCTTAGGACATGATCCCAGGGTCCCGGGATGGAGCCCCATGTTGGGTTCCCTGCTCAGTGGGGAGCCTGCTTCTCTCTCCCTTTTCCTCTGCCCCTCCACCCGCTTGTACTCTCTCTCTCAAATAAAGAAAGAAAATCCTAAAAAAAAGAATAAGAATCTAAGATCTCATTTGCAGCCTATTGACCCCCAATCTCTAACATCGTTGTGTACACACTGTGAAGAAAAGCAAGTGGATCTCTAATGGTTGTCACAATTAGAAAAAAAATTCAGAGAGCAATATGAAGACTTGCAAAGGACCAAATCTTTTCTTATGAGCTTTTGGGATGACTTTTCTTTAAAGTGAACTGAGCTGTCATTCTTTTCTCCTATAAATAAAAACGTACTGTTTTAATGCCAGCTGGTTTTCCCCCATCAGAATTTATAATAAAAAGGATTTTTTTTTTTGAAGAATGAGATTCTTTTTTGCTCTTTTTAATAAGACTATGTCTTCTAAGGCTTGTTTTGGCTTTCCAAAATATACAGTCAGACAGTATTCTCTGACAATTAGAGGAGTATTTTTAAACTTATTAATAAAGATTTTTATAATAGAATCATATTTTAGAAGTGAAATAAGTACAGTGATCTTTCCATCTGAGCTGATCAATTTTATAGAGTTGGGCTTGAGGTCCACAGTTCACTGGTCAAGGTCTCCCATGAGGATCAGGAATGACACTAGGCCTAACATCTTCTGTTGGGGTTTTACTGTTCCTTAGAAGGGAAAAAACATTTGAATGAAATATTTTCTTTATTTTTTTTAAAGATTTTATTTATTTATTTGACAGAGAGAGAGAGAGATCACAAGTAGGCAGAGAGGCAGGCAGAGAGAGGCGGGTAAGAAGATTCCCTGCTGAGCAGAGAGCCCAATGCGGGGCCCCATCCCAGGCCCCTGGGATCATGACCTGAGCTGAAGGCAGAGGCTTTAACTCACTGAGCCACCCAGGTGCCCTGAAATAATTTGTTTAAATCAAAAGAAAAAAAAGGCAACAACAATAATAATTCTGGGTCAAGAGGGAAGACTGGAAACTTAAGCTTCTGTTCTTCCTTTCCCCAAATCACAATACGGTGATAACGATAAAGATTTTTAAATTGTATCCTACTACACCAACAGAGAGGACAGGAAGGCAAGGTATCAGCAGACAAGAGGTTTTTATCAAATAAGTGGAAAACAGTAAGTGGAATGAACAATGCCAGTAGATAGAGCAGGCTGTAGAAATCCATTACACAATTCTGACAGAAGAAACGAAGAGGAGGGAAACCAGATTTGAACATGGAAATATTATGTATTACGAGCACTAGGTACTTGACACCCTATCCCCAGGCCTCCACATAAAGAACAGCCTGATGCTAGCATGTACTCGGTTAAACCTCCAACAGAGTGTAGTTCTCTAAATAACTCAGTGAAATTCTGGTGAGAAGGAAAAGATTGAGAATGGGTGTTGGCATCCCAGCATAAATTCTGGAATTTAAGGCAAACTCATCATGAAAGTCAGGTCCTTGACTCACTTTTAACAGACTTGGCAAACATTCTCTGTGCATGAGATAAATAACCCTCTTTCCTATTATTTATGAGTTAATAATCAAGATGTTATTCATATTAATCAAGATATCTGAAAGTAAAAGAGCAAACAAAAAGTACAGAAACTTTTAAGAGGAAATAGGTAATTTAAAGAACAGAAGATAAAACAGTTGGTTGCTGTCATTGAACATATTCACTAACATACTATATCCATGGAAAGCAGTTACAGGTTGAGCAAGAATAGCAAAGAAAAAAGAAAAACCTACTGGAAAGAAAATGCACAGTTGACAAACACAGAACCACAATGACTTTAAAAATAGAGTCAATAAAATCTCTCGGAATGCAGCCTAAAAGAATGTAGGGATGAAAATGTACAAGAAAAATCTAAGAGAGAAATGACTTATCTAAACATCCCAGTATCTGACTGACTGAAGTTCAGATAGAGACTAGGGAAAATAGGAGTCAGAATAGGAGGGATTATCAAAGAAATAAAAGCATAAAATAGGGACAAACACATGTTCAGATAGAACACTCCCATGGAGGGCTAGGGCAGAGGAATTAACAAAGGCTTAAGGATAAAGGTAAGATATTGGAAATTGAGAGGGTGAGCTCCCTCTAGAGAGTGAGAGCAAAAGTGAGAGAGACTTGAGGATATACTTTGGCAAAATAATGGACTAAGAATGATTATGACACTGAATCCAGAAAAAAAAAAAATTAACCTTCAATAGAAATAAAGGCACATCTTGAGCTGAAAACAAGACAGCAATTTATCCTAGGTGGAGAAGGACAGAATCATGGCTCTTGGAGGTGATCTTTGGGGGTGGATGGAAGTTCAATAAAGCAAATATACCTGTCCTAGAAACATCACCAAAGGCAAGGGAAGCAAGGGCAAAAATGAACTATTGGGACTTCATCAAGATCCAAAGCTTTTGCACAGCAAAGGAAATAGTCAATAAAACCAAAAGTCAACTGACAGAATGGGAGAAGATATTCGCCAATGACATATCAGATAAAGGGCTAGTATCCAAAATCTATGAAGAACTTCTCAAACTCAACACCCAAAGAACAAACAATCCAATCAAGAAATGGGCAGAAGATATGAACAGACATTTCTGCAAAGAGGACATCCAAGTGGCCAACAGACACATGAAAAAGTGCTCCACATCACTCAGCATCAGAGAAATACAAATCAAAACCACAGTGACATACCACCTCACACCAGTCAGAATGGCTAAAATGAGCAAGTCAGGAAACAACAAGTGTTGGTGAGGATGCAGAGAAAGGGGAACCCTACTACACTGTTGTGGGAATGCAAGTGGTGCAGCCACTCTGGAAAACAGTATGGAGGTTCCTCAAAGAGTTGAAAATAGAGCTACCCTATGACCCAGCAATCGCGCTACTGGGTATTTACCCTAAAGATACATATGTGGTGATCCGAAGGGGCATGTGTACCTGAATGTTTACAGCAGCAATGTCCACAATAGCCAAACTATGTAAAGAACCAAGATGACCAAGATGTCTATCAACAGATGAATGGATAAAGAAGAGGTGGTGTATACACACACACACACACACACACACACACACACACACACACAAACGGAATACTATGCAGCCATCAAGAGAAACGAAATCTTGCCATTTGCAATGACGTGGATGGAACGAGAGGGTATTATGCTAAGTAAAATAAGTCTGTTAGAGAAAGACAATTATATGATCTCTCTGGTATGAAGAATCTGAGAGGCAGGGTGGGGGTTTGTGGGGAGGGGGGAGAGAAATGAAGCAAGATGGGATCAGGAAGGAGACAAACCATAAGAGACTCCTAAAGTCACGAAATGAACTAAGGGTGGTTGGGAGGTGGTGGGGTAGGGATAGGGTGGCTGGGTTGTGGACATTGGGGAGGGTATGTTCTACGGTGAGTGCTCTGAAACATGTAAGCCTGATAATTCACAGACATGTACCTTGGGGCAAATAATATATGTTAATAAAAAATATACCTCCAAATTTAGAATAAATTAAGGATATGAAAAGGTAATAGCAATAATCTCATAGTAATGTGAGTAATAAGCATGGTAGGGGAAGAACTGAGAAAATGTTGCATTTGGTTTTATTTTGAAAGTATTATTTTGAGAGAAGAATGAGAAAGAATGAGCTGGGTCAAGTCCATGCCCAGAATTCTCATTTTAACAGCCCAAGGGGAAAAAACTGGTCCTTCAAAACTTAAGGGTCATTTCAATATCTGTACAAGAATATATGGTCTAGGGATGCCTGAGTGGCTCAGTCAGTTAAGCCTCTGCCTTCGGCTCAGGTCATGATCCCAGGGTCCTGGGATCAAGTCCCGCATTGGGCTCCCTGCTCAGTGGGAAGCCTGCTTCTCTCTCTCTCTGCCACTGTGCCTGCATGTGCTCTCTCTGTCTCTCTCTCTCTCTGACAAAAAAAAAAAAAAAAGAATATGTGGTCTAAATACAGGGATATAAATCCAAATTAGAGCCAAAAATCTGTGGCCTTCAAGAAAAGCAAATGTTGCCATCCAAAAAAAAAAAAAAAGAAAAGAAAGAAAATGTTAGAAAATCTAAGAAAAAAATTAGTAGAATTGTTCAAAATGTTCATGATCCAAATATAAAACTAACCAGAATGTGGCATGAGTTTGAGTCATTCATTTATCCATTCTTTTATTCATTCATCTTATTTAACAATGAGCTGTTATGTAGCAGGTACTATCAGATATGCAGAAGAAACAGGGAGTGAACAGAACAGATATATATTTTTTCCAAGTTTTCATTAAGTGAAGGATCAGATAACAAGAGATACTATAGTTAGAGCTACCTTGCAGACAACTAAAGCAAAGTCAGAAAACAGAAAATAATGCAAATACCTATAAAAATCATGGTCAAGAAAGGTTTCCTTGAGGAAGTGACATTTAAGCTGAGATAGGAGTTAAGGAGAGATTCACCTAGAATCTCTAAGGAAAAAGTTCTTCTAGAAAGTACAAAGGTCCTAATGCAGGACCATGCATTGCTACCTAGGACACAAGTGTGGCTCAAGTCCAGTGAGTAAGACGGAGGGCAGAAAGACAGAAGGTTGTACAGAAAAAGTTGAGTGCCAGATCAGGTAAAGAGTTTGTATTCTCTTCTAAGTGGAATGACAAGTTCATGGAGAGTTCCAGACAGGGGATCTTATTTACATTTTAAAAGGATTAGTCTGGGTATTATGGGAGAGGCAAGAGTGAGAACAGAGATAATTTAGGAAGTGAAGGCAGTAATCCGAAGGAGAGACAGGTGCAGTCGTGGTGGTATTGAGGAAACACTAGTTTGGAGTTGTATTTTGAAGTTAGGGCTCATGGGATTTGCTTGACAATTGGCTGTTCAATGTGAAAGGAAAAACAGTAAATAGTTTTTACTATTTATTAGTAAATGGGATTGGGCACCTGGCTGGCTTGGTCTGAGAAGCAGGTGACTCTTGATGTAAATGTGAGGTCAAGCCCCATACTGGGTGTAGAGATTACTGAAAAATAAATAAACAGAGGGGGCCTGTGAGTGATTCAGTTGGTTAGTTGTCAGACTCTTAGTTTCTGCTCAGGTCATGGTCTCGAGGCTGTGAGATTAAACCCCACCAGGAGCTCCTTGCTCAGTGCCGAGTCTCCTTGAGATTCTCCTTCACCCTCTGCCCCTCCCCCTCATGTGCATGCACACGCTCTCTTGAAATAAAACTTAAAAAATAAATGAACGCTAAAAATCAAAAAAGTCAAAAATTTAGTAAGTGTTGGAATTTACTGAGACAAGGAGGAATGGGGTGTGGCTGCAGCAAGTGATTTGCTCTACTATGGGTTTCAAGGGCTATTTGGAAAAGCATAAAAATGATATTGATTCTTAAGTCTACAGTGTGTCCATCTTTTTCCCCATGGAAATACACATAGAAATCCACTGCTGCTGCTTCCCTATTGAGAGAAGAAATGGAAACAGACATACTTTGGGCAAAGCAACCTCTGTTGCTCCTTCCATGGGAGATCAATGTAATATGTATGTATAAATACATAGGTACATGTGCATAAACATGGATCTTACATACACATTCTTGTTAAAGCATGTGTGAGGCACTTTTAAAAACTGATCATAAAATGGTGTCCTAAAGCATGACACAGAAATGTGAATGTCTGTAATTCACTGAGGAAGTGCTTTTCAGTGGGGGAAGAACCCCGACAAGGGAGGGAGTGAGAGGTGAGAGGAGGAGGATGGGAATGGGGAAGATGCTGAGCAAGAAGGTGATCTCAGTAAATTCTAGACTTTAACATGATGGAGGAAGGGACCTCCGGAGCTAACTGCTTGTGTGATTCCTTTCACTCTGAGATAAGGGGGCTGGACTTCTGTACCTCTCTATCAATCACTGAGTGACTATGGGCTGCCCTGGAGGGGAGGGACCTAAACTTTGGAGGAGGTGGCCCCTGTTGGCTAAGGGCAATTCTCTAAAGAAAGGGACAAATGAGCTCTTAATTGCCAAAAACCAGAGCCGTTAGGAAATGGGTCCACTGGCCGGGTAGAGGTGACATGGATGCAGATCGAGCGGGAACAAATACAATTTGGAACAAAGTAACAAACAACATATGAGATTGCACGATAGGATTACCCCAAAAGCAACAGAATCATTACTACTACAAGTTGCGCCCTCTAAATGATAAAATGTTTTCTAAATAGCTATAGGGTGAACCCAAAATTCAAAACTAAAACTACAGAAGAAGTGATCATAGCTATACTTATAAGCAAATTCATTTTATGAAGTGTTATCATTTCTAATTGAGAGTAAGAAGTGTAGCAAGCATTCAACTCAAGAAGCTTGAAATAAAGACAAAAAGAAGGCAAAAGATAATTAAAAAAAAGTCTTTTCCAATCTCAAAAGAAAAAAAAAATGGAAAAAGAAAACCAGAAAATCAGATAGAAGACAGAATTGTATAAATAAATCCACTATCTCCAGTGTGTTTTCTTCTACTCTGACAGGTTTATTAAGGTATAATTTACATACAATGAATTGTACATTTTTAAATGTACAGACTGATGTTTCGACATATATGTACACTCATGAAACGTACACCCAGTGTGTGTACAACAGTCAGTCCTCATAATGGGAATTGAGATTGGGAAAATCTATTCCAAGTTGCTATTATTGCTCTAAGTATTCAACTGTCCAAATCCAGTCAGGCAGTCCCCTTGCTGGCTCAATTTATGGAATTGTGGCAAATCAACCTAGCGTCTGCCACCACGCTGCTGCTTAGCAACGACTTGACTAGATGACATCTCCTCTTTCAGGTGTCACCTTCCTGTGCTGCCTGATGTCAAAAGTCTGAAAATCATTAATAATATCTTTTGCATTGATTTTTAATTGTTTCAGGTGAGAGAATAAATCCAATTCCTGTTTCCTGATCACAGGGAGAAGCAGAAGCCCCCTATGCTGATTTTTTTTCTTCAAACAAAAGCTAAAAATAATAAAAACAGACAGATACTCCGCAGTTCTAGTCAAGACGAATCAGGGGAAACAAATTCAAAAAATGAGAAATAACACTATAACATATCCAGAAGAGACGAAGTATTTTAAGATGATACTCATGGCAGTATGTATGTATGGCTACCATACTCATGTATGGCTGCTCTAAGATGTATCCTCCAAAGAGAGTGTTGATCAAATAAGTAAATAAGTTAAGCACTGTGGGAACAAGCTTCTTCAGTATCATACAAAGGAAGTGGAAATATGGAAAGGGAGAAAACTAAAATGAACCCTGTGGTGTTGAAATGGAACTGGATGTGTCAGTGAGAACTAAGAGTTTCCGACATATGGATAGATGAAGCAATAAATACAGAGTACAGTGCATGTATGTGTGTGTGCAGATGTGCATGGCTACCCACAAACACTAACTCTGTTCGTGATCTGCAGTCAGTGACACCTCAATCACCTAAGCCAACCTAGAGCTCAGATCTTGCCTTCTCAAAACCATTTTCTACTAAAAGTAACCAGGGCACGTGGAAGGAACGGTAGCATCATGTTTGCAGCAAGATTACAAGATGAACCTGGAACATCTTATACCAATGAAAAGGCAATGCTCAAACAATGATGAGCCATGTGAAAAGAGCCACGTTGAAAGGTCTCCCATTGGTCACATCAGAAACAACATTAACAACCCAATAATGATAGCAGTGGATTCTAACTCACTGAATAAAATGAAAACCCATGAATCCATAGCAAAATAAATACATACAGTGAATAAATTGAAAATATGAGGCAGATGAATACACTTCAATAGCCTCAAACTATCTCTGCACAAGATAGATACTAATTTCAAAAAGAAAATAAGGACCTTGTGTGGACAATCCCAGGAGATAGCATCTTAATCAAGGGATCAAAGTGAACTACCAAGAGCGCTGGGAAAAGTTGAAGTCACATGTCACCTGAAAGGATGCAAAGAGGAGGATGCGGCCATCGCTGTCACATTCCTGCCAAAGACATAATCTGAATCTAATCATGAAGAAACACCTGAAAAATCCAAATGGAGAAGCATTCTACAAAATAATTACAAACAATAGCACTGCCAAGGTCAAGAGAATCGAGTATGGAGGAACTCTTCCAAATTGGGAAGACCACACAGATATGAAAGCTAAGCAGAGCCAGTAATTATCAACTGAATGATTTTGCAGAAAAGACATTTTTTTGGACAAGTAGTGAAATTTGAATGGGATCTGAGAATTAGATGGAAAAGTACATCAGTGCTAATTTCCTGATTTTGATAATCATATTTTCTTACCTAGAGGGAAAGCCCCTGTTTATAGGAATTGCACAGTAAATTATTTGAAAGTGATATGCTCTCAGCTTGGGAAACTAAGTTTCAAATAATTCATTAAAAAACCTTACTGTTCTGTGAATTTATGATTATCCCAAAACAAAAAATAAACAAAAAAATATAGGGACTCAAAAATATTCTCAAAATTATTCTGAAACCAGGTAATTTGATTCCACACTTTCAAAATATATTATTTCTTATTTTATGGGAATATAGGCTCTTCACACTATTAACTGATGCAGAATCTAGACCGAGAGGAATAACATTTCAATTTGGTTTATGAAGCCATCATCATTCTGACACCCAAATGCCAAAATGTAGTATATATGAGAAAGAGCACAATCATTTCTGTGAATGTAATACAAAATTCTAAATAAAATACAACCATTCTAAATTCTATAGTAAGTCATGAGCAATCAGGGTTAAGAATAGGAATAGAACGTCCATATGAAATGTAATGATTAAATGCATGGGCTTTGAGGTAGCATAATATGGCCCCAAGTCCTTGCTGCCAATGACTGGGGTGAACCTGGAGAGGTTACCTAATCTCCTTAAGCCTCAGTTTTTTCCTTAATAACCTACTTCATCTATATAGTGTATATACACTATATATATAGTACGTATATCATCTAAATAGTATATATACACTATATAGTGTATATGTTATAAACACGCACTAGCTAATTATTAAAAGTAGAAGATACCTCAGTATTTATCTAATCATAAAAATGAGTAGGTTCCTTTGATTCTAAAACACTTCAAGTATAATACCTAATATTCAGGACGAAATACACACACACATACACACACACACATCAGGCAACACAGCGATTTTAACAAACTAGAGACTATAAATCCGTATTGGCTCTTTATTGTTGCATAACAAATTACCTAAAAATTTAGTGGCTCATGGAAACCATAAGTTTAACTCTCCCTTAGTTTCTAGGAATCAGGAATTCAGAGAAGGCTACGCAGTTCTGTCTCTGAGTCTCTCATGATACTGGTGGTTGAAGCTGTAGCCATCTGAAGGCTTATACAGGGTGGAAAGTTTTGTTTCCAATGTTGCTAGACCTCATGGCTAACAGGATGCGTCTGGCTGTTGGAGAAAGGACTCAGTTTTTCTTCATGTTAGTCTGTCTTCCAGGCTACTTAGGCGTCCTCCTAACATGGCACCTGGCCTTCCTTGCAGCGAGCAATCCAAGAGAGCAGGGCTGAAGCTCTTATGTCTTTTATCACATAGCTTTTTTTTTTTTTTTTCAAGATTTTATTTATTTATTTGACAGAGAGGAGAGAGATCACAAGTAGGCAGAGAGGCAGACAGAGGGAGAAGGAGAAGCAGGCTCCCTGCTGAGCAGAGAGCCCGATGTGGGGCTTGATCCCAGGACCCTGAGATCATGACCTGGGCCGAAGGCAGAGGCTTTAACCCACTAAGCCACCCAGGCGCCCCTATCACATAGCTTTTGAAGTCTTCCATCACCTCCAGAGTACTCATACGGAGACAAGGGTGTCAACCATCAAGGATGAGGGATCACTGGAAACCATCCTGGAGCCTGTCACACTATCTTAAGCCAACAGTTCCTCTATGGTGGAACTTGGAGTGGACAACTTGGGGTTGACTACACAGCCCTCCCACAAACCCACAAACCTCCTTTGTTCATGACATTCACAAACCACAGGCCCGATGCACACCAGATACTTCCTGCTTATTGGAACTGACCCAGGCCATGGCCACATTTATTTGGTCTATATGATCAGACCAAGGCAGGCAGTACCCTTCTCTTGCAAATTTGCCTAGGGAAAGGAAGCTTCCAATAGGAGCCTGGGTATCCTCTTAAAAGGAGGTATTCTATCCTAGGAAAGTGAATGGTCACTGTGCAGTTTAAGAAAAAAATGAAGCAATGTACAAAGAGATATTTCTGAGAACTGGAGAGAAAATACATACTGCAGTGGTTAGTGGTTTGTTGCCAATGGAGCATCGATTTTTACTTTTTAAGTTCTCAGCACAGCTATATTCCCTCTAGGTAGGATCAGATATGCTCATATCACTCCTGTCCTGTGGAGCAAACCACATAACCAAGGCAGGGCTGAACATCCCATTCCATCTTCTGGATGTAACAATGGCCTGGGGCCTTGTGAGCATAGTGAGCATTTGGTCTCCGTGAATCTCAGATTTTTAAAGACACATGCTCTTTCCTAAGGGAAAAAGAATGCAGATAGCCTTTGGATATACTGGGTGTCATGTTAGAATCAGGTTTAGGATAAAGCTGGCACTGAGGAAGACAGAGGGAAGAAATAGTGAAAAAAAAAAAATCCCTGTTAATATATTTGAAAAGTTATGCTCAATTTTCTATAAAGCCTCATTTACCTCTAGATTTTTCAGTTATATGAACCAATGAAGATGCTTTTTTTTTTTTTCCAAGATAAAGATTCCATTTTTATTTTGCAATTACCAGCATGTAGAAAAACTCCTTTTTTCCCCTCAAAGATATTCTGGAAAGAAATAATAATTTCCAGACCTCTAGAAGTAACCGAATATGGAAGTATTTTTGGATCCGGCAGTATTTTCACATTTCTTTTATTTACAGAGCTTCTTTCCTCTTATAGTTAAGTGATAAGTTAGGCCTCTCATTATGCAGGGTGGGCCCACAGTGGGGATATTTTTCTCCTCATATAATCATCAATCTAACAAAAAGGCTTAGTTCTTTCTTCTGGCTTTCATAATACAATTTGAATTCATGTCCATATTGCACACACAATGGTTTTTCTCTATCCTCATGTGTTTTTTTTTTCTCCTCAAAAAATTTTTTTTTAAAGATTTTATTTATTTATTTGACAGAGAGAAAGAGAGATCACAAGTAGGCAGAGAGGCAGGCACAGAGAGAGAGAGAAGGGACAGGCTCCCTGCTGAGCAGAGAGCCCGATGTGGGGCTTGATTCCAGGACCCTGAGATCATGACCTGAGCTGAAGGCAGAGGCTTTAACCTACTGAGCCACCCAGGTGCCCCTCTCCTCAAAATTTTAAAGACTTTCAAACACATAGAAATATTGAAAAAATTTACAAAGAACAACCATACATATTTTACCTAGATCACTGACCAATTGAAATAATATTCTCATTTGCTCTGTCCCTCTTCTTCGTGTGTGTGTGTGTGTGTGTGTGCGCGCGTGCAGATATACACAGAGTCACAGATTCTGTTTTAGTTACCCATTCCTGGGATGTGTGCACCCTAGAACTTAATGACTTAAAACACAACTGACTATCTTTCATGGTTCTATAGGTTGACTGGGCTCAGCTGGGAAGTGGTTTTGCTTGGGGTCTCCCATGTGATATACATTACACAAAGGCACAAGTCACCTGAAGGTTTCAATGAGCTGAACACTCCGTACAGCCCACTCATGTGGTCATCGTCCCTTGGCCAGAGTGATCTCCATTATATTAACTTCATTTTCTTATTTTCTGTATTTCTGGTTTCTGAGCCCTTTTAGACCATGGAGTAACTGCCACACCCAGGGCTAGCCAATTCTTAGAGATAAAAATGACTTAACAGGGTGGATGCTTTTTTGCATATAAACTAACCAATCAATCACTGTATTGTGATTTGGGGAAAGGAAGAACAGAAGCTTAAGTTTCCAGTCTTCCCTCTTGACCCAGAATCATTATTGTTGTTGCCTTTTTTTTCTTTTGATTTAAACAAAATATTTCAGGGCACCTGGGTGGCTCAGTGGGTTAAGCCTCTGCCTTGGGCTCAGGTCATGATCTCAGGGTCCTGGGATCGAGCCCCGCATCAGGCTCTCTGCTCAGCAAGTAATCTGCTTCCCCCTCTTTCTCTACCTGCCTCTCTGCCTATTTGTGATCTCTCTCTGTCAAATAAATAAATAACATCTTTAAAATAAATAAATACACTAACCAATCAAAAGTTCATATCTCATTACTACCTCCTCTATCTGGCTTTTACCCTCTGGGAAGCAATATTCCTCTGGCCTAATCATCACAACGCTAGGTACCAGATCAATAAAGACAGTTCCTAGATCCCGGAAGCTACTGAAAGTATTCTAACTAGCCAATCCCAAAACTACATACTTGACCTTGCCTTCCCTATGGACACCACAATAAAGACCCCTACCCCATACATTCCCCTCACTCCTGCTTCCTAAACCGTGTGGGTGATTCTCTGTAATGTGATGTCTCCTCTTCTCTTGAGAATAATGAAAAACAAACTACCTTTTCAATGGCAGTTGTTTTCTGATCTGTTGGCCTCACCATAGCTGAACAATACAATTCAAATTTAAAAACTCCTCTCTGTGTGGTTTGGTCTTTGTACAGCATAATGAGTGTCCATAGGAAGAAGACTCTTCCAGACTCTTAATGCTTAGACCCAGAAACTAGCACAGTACCACCTCTCCCATAGTCTACTGACCAGAGGAGAAACAAAGCCTGCTCACATTCAAGGGAAGGGTACCCCAACCCCACCTTTCTCTGGAATGATCAAAAAATTTGTCACCAGTCTTAGTCTGACAGAGTCCCTCTCAATTCCAAAATTATTTATGTCTTTTTATATAAAAATCTATAGCCTTTAAAAAAAAAAAACTATAGCCTTTTCACCCCTTCCAAGAACCCAGTCTCATTACTGTTACAGCATCATTCTAGGCCCCTGTCCTCTAATTCAGGTCCAAGTCCAGGGGAAGCCACCAGGGTGATGTTCATTGAGTATGATAGCTTTCAACCTGAAGACCCATAGACTAAACAACCAAGTTATCTGACCCAACATACAACTGTGAAGCCAAGATACAATGATCACAATAGACATTCCCATTGAAACGGATGTGAGAATGGGAAAACGAGTCATAGTAGTAACTGTTCCATACCAATTCTGAAATCTAGCTGAGCACTTGTCTTAACTGATTAGGGTCTAGTCCTAATGATTCTTTGAAGTGTCTGGATCTAGGCTCCTGGTTCTACTGACTGAGTCATCCTGCCATTTTGGTAAACAACAACATGTATTTGTAGCTGAAGAGATTTCTGGACTTTCTATATGACTTCGGAAGATTAAGGAACCAAAGGCCTCTTTTCACTTTCTACTCTTTCATTGTTTTTTACAAATCATTATGGAACTCATTCTATGATCTATAAGTCATTGCCCCCAGACCTCGTCGGACAGGCCTTTCTCTATTTGTCCCCACTGTGAAACTTTCATGGGACATGGCCACTGAAGCATCTAGGAGTCTTAGAAATGGACTACAAGTCGACCTGTTCAGATCCTTAAAAAGTTTTTGATTAAATGAAAGACTCAATTAGATCCTTCTAATTACAGACAAGGAAAGTCCTGTGGGGCATCCTGGATTGATCTTTGCCCTGAAGTTATTACTTATTTTGTGTATTTTTTTCCTCAGGGGAGGGCTGGTAATATGAAAACATTTATTTTATTTTATTTTATTTTTTTTTTTTTTTTTAAAGATTTTATTTATTGGACAGAGAGAAACACAGCGAGAGAGGGAACACAAGCAGAGGGAATGGTAGCGGGAGAAGCAGGCTTCCTGCCGAGCAAGGAGCCCGATGCGGGGCTCGATCCCAGAACGCTGAGACCATGACCTGAGCCGAAGGCAGACACTTAACGCCTGAGCCACTCAGGTGCCCAAAACATTTATTTTAAATCCAAAAATTATCAAAAAACCAAACAGGCTCATTGTTAGTTCATCTCTTTCTTTATTTTTTCACAATACATTAGTTTCCTAGAACTGCCATAACAAACTGCCAACTAGGTAACTTACACAATAGAAATTTATTCTCTCACATTTCTGGAGGCCACAAGTTCAAAATCAAGTGCTGATAGGACCACGCTCTTTTTGAAGATTCTAGGGAATAATCTGTTCCATTCCTTCCCCTTTGCTACTGGTGTTGCCAACAATACTTGATGTTCCTTGGCCTGTAGACACATCACTCTAAACTTTGCCTCTATTGTAACATGACAATTCCCTCTGTCTCTGTGTTTATGTATCTTCTCCTTATAAGGACACCAATCACTAATATTTTAAAAACCTTATTAACAATCTTCCTGAGGCTCCTCCAACTTCTATGATTCAATCCCAAAGTCAAGGCCACATGTTTGCTGTTTTTTAATACACAGTCTCTCACACATATACACACATTTATATAGTGAAACAATTTTTCAGAAATCCTGACAGTATAGATCAGGTCTTAGTACCCTGGCAAATGTCTTCTAAGAATTGGGTTATTCCCTTTTATTACCACAATTACAATTTCTTGATTCAAGAAATTTAACTTGGTACAATTTGTTTACTTAATACTTACTCTTCCAAGTTTTCCAGTTTACCAATTTGGTTTTTTAAAAAATCCAGAATCCAATTAAGATTTCACATTTTGATGATTTGTTATGTCATTTTAGTTCACTTTAATCAATAATAATTCTCCAACTCTTTTTTGTTTTTCATAATATAAACATTTTAGACGAGTTTCAGTCAGTTGTTTTGCAGAGTATCTCACACATAAAAAAAATAGGTTGAATCTTACAGCTGTTGATATTTAGTCACTTTTAACCTACAAAAATGAAATTTTGTATCACTCAACATAATAAATAGATGATACTGTCTTTAGACATAAGATGCCAGTTTAATTATTGGTTTTATTAAATTTAATTATTGATTAAGGTGACTATAAAAGTTTTCCATTGAAAATCTGTCGTTTTATTTTGTAATTAATAAATCTCTGAAGTAATACTTGAAATTTTCTGACTACATTATTCAAAAATCGTTCATTCAGTACTTTAGGAATCTACTGAGAACCCTTTCTTGTTTCAATTGTTATAATGGTTCTTGGAAATGGGTGATTTTTAAATTCCTTTAACATTTAATAGTTGACTTTTCCCTCTTCCCTCCAAATCTATCTGTTCATATTATAAAATCATTTGATAATAAATTTTTTTATTAGGGCAACTAAAAGCATCTAAAAATTATAAAAAATACTTGCTTTCTAAATGATAATTTTGAGGAAATTAAATGACCTGGTGTACCGGACAGATCTGAGAGTGTCCCTACAATTTTGGCCACTGGGGTTCACACCCTGAACAATTCCATCCCCTTGAATGTGAGTGGGACTGGCAATTTGTTATTAACCAGTAGTATATGGTAAATGCAAAGGAACTGTACAGCTATAATTAAGGTTCAAGTCAGTTAGTTTTGAATTCACCAGAAAGGAGTTGCCCTAATAAAAAAATTACACTCCTAATTTTACTATAATTCATTATACAACAACTGAAAACTAATATACTAATAAAACACAATTAAAATGTAAATAAAAGAAATTAGGAAAGATGAAGGACTAGGAAGATCCTGAGCTCACCTTGCTTCACAGACACACTGCAGCAACCATTACATCTATAAGCTGACTGGAAGTGACATGAAGACTGGCAGAACAGATTTTCCACAGCTAGTCATAGAAAGGTGGCCACATCAAAAAGGGTAGGAAGGGTGGAGATGTGGTCAGAAACCAAACCCCTAACACCACTAACAACAAATAGGAGGGAGATTACAAACAGAAAGCAAGGGGACCAGACAGCAACACATCATGTACCCTGAGCCCTGGGAACCCACAGTGGGAAGACAAAGGACCCATGTCTGGCTTTGAAAACCAAAAAGGCTAATTTCTGGGACAGCCAGAGGGTGATAGGAAACTAAATCTCTTCCCTTAAAAAGCTAGCAAATGAAATAACAGTCTGAGACATAGCACAGAAGCAGCAGTTTGAAAAGCACCAGGGGTAAACACGAAGGAGATTTATCGACTAATCTTAGAATGTGTGCTGGAGGGGCAGGGATCTTCAGAAGTTCTGGCAAGCACGATTTCTCTAGCCCTCCCCTAGCCTAGATGGCTGGACTTGGGAGGCGGTGCTAACTTCCTCATTCCCTGCTAGCACCGCGTGCCCCTCCCTCGAATTCTCCTGTAGATCCACCCCATCCAACTTTCTTGCCTCCACAGGGAATCATCCAAAGCAACTCTTGCCACCTATGACAGGCATCCCTGGCTGACCTGCTCCAGTCCGAAGTGGTTCCTGCCTTGGGGACTGGGAGAAGATAACCCCACACACTAGCATGCACAGTTCCTGTAGCCTGGTCTCTTAGCCGGCTGCATTGGGAGAAAGCCCTGCCCTTTGG
>CM053614.1:68295554-68416089 GCA_028646535.1 Procyon lotor | reverse complement strand
TAAGAGGCACACAAAAAATAAAGAGAAAGGAATTCAGGCATAACCTGAAAGAAAGCCATCACAGAACTAAGGAAGAGAATAAGAATAAAGAAGAACTTCAAAACACCAGTAAGTAATTAACAAAATGGAATAAACATAGATCAATAATTACTTTGAGTGTAAATGGACTAAGGGCACCAATCAAAAGAATAGGGTGGGGCTAAATGGATTTAAAAAAAAAAATCTATATGGTGCCTATAAAATACTCAACTTCAGATCTAAAAACACATACAGCCTGAAAGTGAAAGGATAGAAAAAGATATTCCACGCAAGTGGAGGCCAAAAGAAAAAAATAATAGGGGCGCTTGGGTGGCTCAGTGGGTTAAAACCTCTGCCTTCGGCTCAGGTCATGATCTCAGGGTCCTGGGATCGAGCCCCACGTCAGGTTTTCTGCTTGGCAGGGAGCCTGCTTCCCCCTCTCTCTCTGCCTGCCTTTCTGCCTACTTGTGATCTCTCTCACTGTGTCAAATAAATAAAATCTTAAAAAAAAAAGAAAAGAAAAGAAAAAAATAATAAAAGCAGGGGTAGTGATGCTTGTATCAGAAGAAATAAACCTTAAAATGAAGACTGTAGCAAGAGACAAAGGAGGGCATTAGATAATGATAAAAAGATCAATCCAACAAGATGATATAACAGTTGTAAATATGTATGCAGCTGACAGGAGCATATAAAGCAAATACCAGACATAAAGGGAGAAATTAACAGTGATATAACAATAGTGGGGGGGGGCTTCAACATTCCACTTACATCAGTGGATAGATCATCCAGACAAAAAAAATCAGCAAGGAAACAGTGGCTTTGAATAACACATTAAACCAGATGGAACTGACAGATATAAACAGAACATTCCATCAAGAAACAGAATACACATTCTTTCAAGTGCAATGGAACATTCTCCAGAATAGGCAAAATGTTTGGCCACAAAACAAGTCTCAGTAAGTTCAAGACTGAAATTATATAATACATCTTTTCTTTCTCTCTCTCTCTTTTTTTTAAGGACTTTATTTATTTGACAGAGAGAGACACAGTGAGTGAGGGAACACAAGCAGGGAGAGTGGGAGAGGGAGAAGCAGGCCTCCCACAGAGCGAGGAGCCTGATGTGGGACTTGATCCCATGACCCCAGGTTCATGACCCAAGCTGAAGGCAGATGCTTAACAACTGAGCCACCCATGCACCCTATCATACATCTTTTCTGATCACAACAGTATGAAACTAGAAAATTAGAAGGAAAAAAAAAACTAGAAAAAAACCCACAAACACATGGAGGCTAAACAGCATGCTACTAAACAACCAATAGATTAACAAAAAAATTAAAGAGGAAGTAAAAAAAATACACGGAAACAAATAAAAACACAATGATCCAAAATTATTGGGACTCAGCAAAAGCAGTTCCAAAACAGTAGTATAGGATGTGAGGGCGATCTGGCTGCGACATCTGTCACCCCATTGATCGCCAGGTTGATTCGGCTGATCTGGCTGGCTAGGCGGGTGTCCCCTTCCTCCCTCACTGCTCCATGTGCATCCCTCCCGAAGCTGCGCGCTCGGTCGAAGAGGACGACCTTCCCCAATAGAGGAGAGGACCGTTCCTCGGTCAAGGGTATGCGAGTAGCTGCGCTCCCCTGCTAGAACCTCCAAACAAGCTCTCAAGGTCCAAAACAGTAGTATATAGCAATACAAGCCTATCTCAATAAACAAGAAAATCTCAAATAAACCATCTAACTTTATACCTAAAAAAACTAGAAGGCAAACAAAGCCCCAAAGTCAGCAGAAGGTAAAAATATTAAAGATTAGGTTAGAAAGAGGTAAAATAGAGACTTAAAAAATAAAACAAAAAACAACAGAAAAGATAAATGTAAATAAGAGCTGCTTTTTTTTTTTTTTAAGATTTTATTTATTTGACAGAGAGAAACACAGTGAGAGAGGGAACACAACAGGGGGAGTAGGAGAGGGAGAAGAAGGCTTCTCGCTGAGCAGGAAGCCTGATGCGGGCTCGATCCCAGGACCCTGGGATCATGACCTGAGCTGAAGGCAGACGCTTAACGACTGAGCCACCCAGGTGCCCCAAGAGCTGCTTTTTTGAGAAGAGAAACAAAATTGACAGATCTTTGGCCAGACACACTGAACCAAAGAGAGAGCTCAAAAAATAATATCAGAAATGAAGAAGGGGAGATAACAATTGGCACCACAGAAATATAAAAAATTTTAAGACAATACTATAAACAATTACATGCCAACAAATTGAACAACCTAGAAGAAACAGGTAAATTTCTAGAAACAGTCTTCTGATATTGAATCAGGAAGAAATACAAAATCTGAACAGATTTATAACTAGTAACAAAACTGAATCAGTTATCAAACAAACCTCCTCCGTCCAAAAATATCCAGGACCAAATGATTAACAGGTGAATTCTACCAAACATTTAAAGAAAAGTTAATACCTACTCTTCTCAAGCTATTCCAAAAAAGAGAAGGGGTGAAGGAACCTCTAAATATATCCTATGAGGCCAGTGTTCCCTTATATCAAAACTAAACAAAGACACTACAAAAAAAGAGAACTACAGGACAGTATCTTTGATGCATATAGATGCGAAGTTCCTCAATAAAATGTTAGTAAATCAAATTTAACAATATATTAGGATTACTCACCATGGTCAAGTAGAATATATTACAGTTTTGCAAGTTTGATTCACTATTTGCAAATCAATATGATACATCATAATAACAAGAAGGATAAAAACCATATGATTATCTCAACAGATGCAAAAAAAAAAAATCTGAGAAAATAGAACATCTATTCCTGGTAAAAACTCTCAATAAAGTGGGCTTACAAGGAACATACTTCAACATAATAAAAGTAATATATGAAAACCCCAGAGTAAAGCTGAAATGGTAATGCTGAAAACACTGGTAATGGTAAAGCTGAAAGTATTTCCTCTAAGACCAGGAAATAAACAAGGATGTCCACTCTTACCACTTTTATTCAACACAGTACCAGAAGTACTAATTACAGAAATCAGACAACGAAAAGAAAGAAAAGGCATCTAAATCCATAAGGAGGAAGAACAATTGTCACTCTTTGCAGATGACATGATACTATGGTAAAAACAAAAACAATAAACACACTCCAAAAACTCCACCAAAAAAATGTTTAGAATTAATAAATTCAGTGAAGTTGCAGAATACAAAATTACTATACAGAAACCTGCTGCATTTCTACACACTGGTAAGGAAGTAACAGAAAGAGAAACGAAGAAACAATCCCATTTACTATTGCACCAAAAAGAGTAAAACATCTAGAAATAAATTTAACCAAGGAAGTGAAACACCTGTACTCTAAAAACATTAAGACACTGATGAAAGACACTGAAGATGACACAAATAAATGGAAAGATATACCATGCTCACGGATTTGAAGAATTAATAGTTTAAAAATATCCGTGGTACCCAAAGCAATCTACAGATTCAATGCAATCCCTATCCAAATACCAATAGTATTTTTTTTAAATAACTAAAGCAAATAATCCTAAAATTTTTATGGAAGCAATAAAGACCTTGACTAGCCTAAGAAATCTTGACAAAGAACAAAGCTTGAGATACCACAATCCCAGATCTCAAAATATACTACAAAACTGTAATCATCAAAACATTATGGTACCGGCACAAAAACAGACATATAGATTGATATAGAACAGGATAAAGAGCTCAGAAGTAAACCCATATATTATATGGTCAACTAAGTTATGACAAAGGAGGAAAGGATATACAATAAAGACAGTCTCTTTAATAAATAGTGCTGGGAAAATTGGACACCTACATGAAAAAAAAAGGATCACTTTCTCACACCATAAATAAAAATTAACTCATAATGGATTAAAGACCTAAATCCGAGAAATGAAACACAAAACTCCTAGAAGGTAACATAGACGATAATCTCTAAGACACTGGCTGCAGCAACATATTTAAAGATATGTCTCCCTAGACAAGGGAAACAAAAGCAAAAGTAAACTATTGGCACTAGACCAATATAAAGAGCTTTTGAGTCAACAAAATGAGAAGAAAACCTACTGAGGGGGAGAAGATATTTGCAAATGATATATCCAATAAGGGGTTAATATCCAAAATACATAAAGTATTAATACAACTCAAAACACACACACAAAATCTGATTAAAATGGGCAGAGGACCTGAATTAGTATTTTTCTAAGTGAGACATACAGATTGTCAACAGACACGTGAAAAGATGCTCAGCATCACTAATCATCAGAGAAAATCAAGTCAAAACCACAATGAGATATCACCTTATAGCTGTGAAAATGGCTAGTGTGAAAAAGACAAGAATAACAAGTATTGTTAAAGATAGGGAGAAAAGGGATCCTTAATGCACTGTTGGAGGAATATGAACTGGAGCAGTCACTGTGAAAAACAGTATGGATTTCCCTCAAAAATTAAAAATAGAAATACCATATGATACAGTAATTCCACTATTGGGTATTTACCCAAAAAACACAAAAATTCTCATTCAAAAAATATATATATTCATATATTTCTTGTAGCGTTATTTACAACAGCCAAGATATGGAAGCAACCGAAGTGTCCCTTGCTAGTGCATGGATGAAGAAGATTTGGCATGTGTGCGCAGGCACACACACACACGGACATATTACTCAGCCATAAAAAATAATGAAATCTTGCCATTTGTGACAACATGAATGGACCCAGAAAGAATTATACTAAGTGAAATAAACCAGCTAGAGAAAGACAAATACCTTATGATTTCACTTATATGTGAAATCTAAAAAAGCCCAACAAATAACTGATGAATAAACTCAGACTCTTTTCTTTAGTAAGTTCAATTAATGTAGCAACTGGGTGGCTCCGCTGTTGAGCATCTGCCTTTGGCTCAGGCCATGATCCTAGGGTCCTGGGATCAAGCCCCGCAGCAGGCTCCCTGCTCAGTGGAAGCCTGCTTCTCCGTCTCCTACTCCCCCTGCTTGTGTTCCCTCTCTCCCTGTCTCTCTGTCAAATGAATAAATATTTTTTAATTTAAATTAATTAACATATAATGTATTATTTGTTTCAAGGGTACAGGTCTGTGATTCATCAGTCTTACACACATTCAGAGCACTCACCTTAGCACATACCCTCCCCACTGTTCATCATCCAGCCACCCCATTCTTCCCACCCCCCCTGCACTCCAGCAACCCTCAGTTTGTTTCCTAAGATTAAGAGTCTCTTATGGTTTGTCTCCTTCTCTGGTTTTGTCTTGTTTCATTTTGTCCCCTCTCTTCCCCTATAATCCTCTGCCTTGTTTCTTAAATTCCACGTATCAGTGAGATCATATAATTCTTTCTCTGATTGACTTATTTCACTTAGTGTAAAACGCTTTAGCTCCATCCATGCCATTGCAAATGGAAAGATCTCAATTTTTAAAAAATTTTTTTTAAGATTTTATTTATGTGAGTGAGAGAGAGTGAGAGGGAACACAAGAGGGGAGAGGGTCAGAGGGAGAAGCAGCTCCCCATGGAGCTGAGAGCCCGACACAGGACTCGATCCCGGAACTCCAGGATCATGATCTGAGCTGAAAGCAGTTGCTTAACCAACTGAGCCACACAGGTGCCCAAGATTTCAATTTTTTGATGGCTGCATAATATTCTATTGTATATATATACCACATCATCTTCATCCATTCATCAAACAGAGTCTTAAATACAAAGAACTGATGGTTGCCAGAAGGGAGGTAGGTGGGTGGACTGACTGGTGAAATAGGCAAAAGAAATTAAGAGGTACAAACTTTCCATTACAAAATAAATAGGTCATGGAGATGAAAAGAACAGCATCGGAAATACAGTATTACTGTAATAACATTGAATGGTGACAGATGGTGACCAGACTTACTGTTCTAAATATTTAGTGTGCACAAGTGCACTATCACTGTGTAGTACACTTGAAATACAAATTGTATGTCACTGTACTTCAGTAATAAAAAATAATAAAAATAAAAGCAAAAATGAAATCAATAATGCAACTCTATATCTAATATAATCTTATTTAGAAAGTGTATACACTTATATGATAAAAAGATTGGGAAAAAAGTAACAAACCATTAAGACTATCTCAGGAGACTGGGATTACAGGTGATTTTCATAGTTCTTTGTTTGAATTCTTCCACGGATTTTACACATTTAATAAAATCAAACATTTCAAAAGAAAGTGTTAAGAAAATCAGAAGTAGATACTTGATAGAAACACAAAAAGTGGTGACTTTCATTAAGAGAGTGACATGATTGATATACCGGGTTTCATTCTATTCCTAAAGGGCTAATGAATCCACTTTAGCATTTTATCTTTGAGTAGAAACTATTAATTCCTAATCTCCTTTTAACATCTTGTATTTGGTGGTTTTAGTGTCAAAATTTCTTTGCCATATTCACTGGAGTTTAGGGACTCATGTAATATCTGCAGGCCCTAATTCTTTTGAATTAAAAGTAAAATTACATGAAAGGTCATTAGGATCTTCAATCTCCTAATATTAATACATAATATAAATGCTTTACACTATTACTCCTACTATTACAATTATTACTACAACTATTACTATTTCTACTACTCCTACTACAAACTTCTCCCACCTCCAAAAAACTTCAACACAACCTTATGTCTTAATTCAATATTGTCCTCATCTTTAGTATATCATCTAAGAAGAACTGTGTATTAAGATTCTTTAATTATTTTATTTCTTTTATTTTTTAAAGGATTTTTATTTATTTGACAGAGAGAAACACAGCGAGAGAGGGAACACAAGCAGAGGGAATGGTAGCAGGAGAAGCAGGCTTCCTGCTGAGCAGGGAGCCCGATGCAGGACTCGATCCCAGGGTCCTGGGATCATGACCTGAGCCGAAGGCAGACGGTTAACGACTGAGCCACCCAGGCGCCCCTCTTTAATTATTTTAGAAACCAACCATTGCCTAGGACTGAAAATAATGCATGCTGACTGGAAAGCTACAGCACCGTGTAAGATGATTTGGGAAAGTTTTACCACAAATTATGTAACAATGAGAAAAGGAAGAATTTGTTATCACTCAGAAAAATGCCCTATTTGTAACTTCCCTGAAAAATAATTAGAAAAAATGAACATTAAATACATGTGGCAATTAAGCCTAGAAATAAACATGCATTTTTTTTTCTGAATTTTTGTTCCACATTCATCAGTACTGCTAAATTAAATGTACAGATTGGCATTAATTGTTAGGACTAAATTACTCAATTGATAGGATTGTTCATATAACTCTGTTGCACATTTACTGTATTTTTGTTCCTTTACCCCTTACATGCCATTTTCGTTGCTATGGCTTTAATAAAAGTTGTCGTGTTCTGAAATACTGTTATGTAATCAAATCTTGGGGGAAATAGGGTAACAGTAACAAAAATTTGAAGAAATTAAGTAGATGGTTAGTAAATTTCCAAATTTCATTAGATTACAAAATTTGCCCCTGTTGGCTCTACATTTTTATAGGAACAGAGCTCCAAACTGGTTGCTTTTAAGGAACGAGCCAGCCTGTATGAGAATTTCTAAATAGAAAGAACGTGCCATAGGAGATCTTGAAATACTTGGATATTTGCATCCCTTTCCAGTATATGATACAATGATTTTATAGACTGAAATCGTGAGAGTACTTAAGGAGTACACAAATAAGGTCCATGCTACCTCTCAATGCTCCGAATGTAGCTAATGTGATTCCAGGGGCTATTTCTTCTAACATTAAGAGCCTAAGTGATTACCGATTGTTTATTATGTTACATAATTAAAAATGCTAACTAAGGGGCACCTGGATAACTAGTCATTAACATCTAACTCTGGATCTCAGCTCAGGTCTTGATCTCAGGGTCATGAGTTCAAGCCCCAGGCTGGGCAGGGAGCCTATTTTCAAAATAAATAAATATTTTAAAAAATTCTTAATGAATAAGAATGCTAAATAAAATGCCATCTGTTACCTTCGATTTTCTTTTAAATACTGATTTGGCATGTGACGATGCCAACTTTCCTTGTAATAATTATGAAATGAGACTATTAATCTACCTGCTGGTTTATGCACTGCAGATTGCTCCTGTCAGGGAAATCAGCAAAGGTCCTATCTAGTGTCATTTGCAGTCTTTTTTCACATTATTTTCTTGTAATGAGTGATGAAAATAACAGTGAATTATGTATGTACATTCTATTTAAGGAGGATGATGTTGAATTTTACAAAACTTTAGCCATATTTCTAATTTTAAGTTATTTAGTCCCTTTTTTTTTTTTTTCAAGATTTTTATTTATTTATTTGACAGAGAGAGACAGTGAGAGAGGGAACACAAGCAGGGGGAAAGAGAGGAGAAACAGGCTTCCCGTTGAGCATGGAGCCTAATATAGGGCTCTATCCCAGAAGCCTGGGACCCTGAATTGACCCAAAGGCAGTAGCCTAACAACTGAGCCACCCAGGTGCCCCTAAGTTATATCCTGTATTAAGAAAATTTTCTCAAAGAAAACTAAATGTGTCTAGACCAAAAAAGTAATTGTTGAGGTGTCTCAAAGACTATTATTTGTGCTTTATTTCTCCACATTTTATTGAGTTCACACACACAAGAGTATCTTCCTAAAACTCACCGTAAAATTAGTAGAGACTCAACTCTTACTTTTTTATTTCAAATCAAAAATAGCCATAATAAATAGCTACCTTTTTGACATGGATATGGTATTTTTCATTCATTTTCTCCTTAAAATTACTTCTTATATCAGAGTTATTATGGAGGAGGCATTACAAAGAGAAACTATACATATATCATATATATATATATATATATGGTTTATATATTCTATTTATATTTCTATCTATTCGGACCCAAACTTTTATGAGCATTCCAGGCACACTGAATTTATTAGCGATGGCTTCCACACAGGAGAAGCCTTTTAGGTTATGGTATCAAAGCCTACTTTTTTTTTTTTTTTACGACAAGAGACTGAGGTTTCATATTAAACAGCAGAATGGACAAAAGCATCATCTGGGAATATACGACACACAGAACATAGATAATTAAAATGGAATTTGTAACCTCGATATAGAAATGTATTGTAGCACAACATCAAATCATTAGTCTGCCGGGTCTTCGACGAAGCAGGAATAATACTGAAGGTTATTCATCATTCATTTTTCACAGCGGTGCATCAGCACGAATTTATTTAGCACAGTCACTTGCATTATTTTGACACATTAGAAAAAAATTGTTCCGTCTAATTGGCCTTCAAACTCTCACTTGCACCAGGACGTTGTGTTAATCTATTATTATTTCACGGGCCCTGTGCTGTGTGGCACATCGTGAAGGCTGCCTGGCTTCAGATGTGCTAACAAAGTTTCATTGTGCCAGCCCCGCATCCCCTTTAATCACTCCCCTCCACTTCTGTTGCTGTGATTATAAAAGCGGACATCTTCAAAGAAAGTGAAGACAGACATGAAATCTACAGTAGCGTTCTCAGTTAGACCCGTGTGGAAACTCACTGTAGAGCTGAGAGCCTTCTGAAGGCTGAAAGGAGAGGCAGGCGAGCCCTGTGGCACACGGGCCCCAAAGACCTTTTTTCCCCTCATTTCGTTATCTTCAAGCAGGTTTACTGGAATCCAGCACTGACAACTGTTTGCTATCCCGATTCCATTGGTTGTCAAGATAAAGTGATTGCACAGAAAAAATTATCTGAGAAACAAGGTGCTTTTATGACTACATCACAGCCTTCACTTGTTTATAAACAAAGGCTTTGACGGAGATTCGTTAGAAGATAGATCTGCCTGAAAAAGACTTTCTGGGTTTCCAGGCCTATTTCGTATTTCGCTTTTCTTTGCTAACTTCTTTGGTCCCTCACTGCTTTCTTAATCTCACTTATAATCTTGCCTTACATTAAATTCATGAAGTGAGAAGCATTCATTTAGGAACTGTGAATTCTTCCCACCCAGTAAGAACTATGCATATCTGCTCACAGGTACCCTACCTTCTCTAATGAACAAGGTCTCCCTGCTTTTATTAAAGGTGAACTTGAACTTCTCTGCTCCAGTTCTGGGTCCCATTTCCTCTTACCTCCACAACCCTGTACCTATAAGGATTCATCAATTTCTTCCCGCCCCCGGATTACTGGGTGGATGGAGGATGATGGGTGCTGGAGGATGAGGTAGAATTTTACAAAACTTTAGCCATACTTCTGTTTTTAAATTGTATCCCATTTTTTAAAAGATTTTTATTTATTTATTTGACAAAGAGAGACAGTGAGAGAGGAAACACAAGCAGGGGGAAAGAGAGGAGAAGCAGGCTTCCCATTGAGTTTGGAGCTCAACGGCGTGTAAACATGCTTTAGCATCACTTAAAACAAACCAAACGTGCTGTCCCACATCTTCTCCAACTGTCTCACCATCACTTCTCGTCATAACAAAGTATTTTGAAAGAGATGCCTAGAATTACGCTCCACATTATTTATCCACATTTATTACCTAACTCTTGCCATTCTTGCTTCTTCTAACTCTGCTTTTTTTTTTTTTTGCTCACAGATTTCAAAATAAATCTCAGACATCTTTTTGCTCATAAACACATCAACATATATGTCTCAGATAAAGTCATCTAAAAATAAGTATAATATTAATGCCATACTTAACAAAATAACTGTAATCCTGAACGATTTAATATCCAGTCAATGGTGTTAACCTCAAAATACTTAAGTGTTTGTAATTATATTCCAAAATAGAAATGCTTTTCCAGTTGTGGAAAATCAATTTTAAAATACCAAGTTAACACTCAGTTTTTCTTAATTGTATCACAAGTGCAGTGTCCCACTTATCCTTTTAAAATGCCACTTATTTTTTGAAGCAACTGGATCACATGTACCATGGGATTCAGCTGATTACATTTTCTTGATGTCATCTGACATGTCCCTCTACCCTCCATATTTCTTGTATGTTGACAGATCTAGAGGTTTAATTTGATTAAGGTTTGATTTGGGGGTTTATTTTTGTCAATATTGACCGTGCCAGTTACATGCCCAAGGATTCTCACCTAAAAAAAATGAAGTTACCTTTCTTCCCTAATTCTCCCCTTTTATAAAATTAATTTTTTAACCTTCTAACAGTGCCTGCTCACCCAATCTCCTAATTCATATTCAACAGATAACTTCTCTGCTACTTTAAGAGGAAAACTGTTAGGAGGAAAATCTCCCAACATCCTGCTACTGAATTAGCAAACATATCCACATAAACAGTTGAGTTCGTTTCCGTTAAAAGTGGAAGTAGTGTTTTTCCTAAGACTCACCCAACCCTTAGAGAACATGTTCCATTGACTTCTCTCTTCTAGTTTGACCTATTTTTTTCTGCTTTTATTCCATTAGCTTTTGAACATGTTCCCATTTAAAAAATAATCAAAGAACTCTCTTTTAGTCCCTCAACCATCTCCAGCTAATTTGTTCATCCTGATTCATAACAAAACCCTTTGAAGGAATTTTTTACACTCATCACGAATTCTCTTACCTCCCACTCATTTCTCAACCCAATGCAATCTGGCTTCTTCTTCCCAACAGTTCCACTGAAATCGCGGTTGCCAAGGAAATTAGCAATTTCTACATCACTAAATCAAATGAGCATCTCTCAGTCTTACCTTGCTTTAGTGCCTAGAACTATTTGTCAGTCTGGATGACAACTCCTTTCTTGAAAACTTTCTCTGCTTTGTTAAAACATAACATGATTTTGGCATACCTCAAAAACCAACCAGCCAACTAACTAAACAAAACCCAGCACTTGGCTACTTAGCAGCCACTCCCCAAAGATTAATTTTTAGCCAACTGCCACTTCTGCTAGAGTGACACAATTACCAGAGGAGGACCTCTAAACTGACACCTTTAGAATATAGTATGATGATAGTCCCAGGATTTGTTCTGCCTCTAGTTTTTCATAATTTCAATCTTTGCTATAAGGAACCATCATTAATTCCTGATGTCCATTTCCTTTACTCAGAGAGTTTTAATCAGAGAGTTAACTACTTAGGAGAAAAGTCAGCCTTAAAAGTGCACTCTTTTTATTTTATTTTACTACAGGCAAACAAGATTTTCTTTCTTTCAAATCAGCTAATTAGAATGGGTGACTGGAGTCTGGAAACAGAATTCCTGATCACTGTATCTAAGAAATGTTTATGCAGTTGATAAAGCAGTATTGTTTTTTAAATTCTAGAGCTCCGAGGATCTAATTAAAAATAGATCCAAATAATGAATAGAAGGGAAAGACAGTCTTGTTGGACAAGCCATTTTTATAATAATCAGTTACATTCTCACAATTCTATAATATATATTAGAGCAGCCTCAGATTAAATGTTCTAATACATACATATATATGATTCTCATTGCTCATTTGTGAATAAAACATTTTCTAGCCAAATAATTCATTAAAATAATCTTACTGAATATATTTTTATAAATTTATTTTCACAGACTTTTGTAAATATTTTTAAATGATTTTTATTTTTTTAAAATATTTTTATTTATTTGACAGAGAGAGAGAGAGATCACAAGTAGGCAGAGAGGCAGGCAGAGAGAGGGGGGAAGCAGGCTCCCTGCTGAGCAGAGAGCCCAACGCGGAGCTTGATCCCAGGATCCTGAGATCATGACCTGAGCTGAAGGCAGAGGCTTAACCCACTGAGCCACCCAGGTGCCCCTTAAATGATTTTTTATAAAGATACTATACAGAAATAGTAATACTATTAAGAAGAGATTAACACAATCACAACTGGATATGTGACCCTGAGTTACTATCCTTAAGTCTGTTCGAGGACCACATTGGTCTTAGTTCTACCGCACTACAGAAAATTTTATTTCTGTTATTAAAGGAAATACTGTCTAGACTCTTTGTCATATATTATCTGACATCATATGTGATAATGCATTGATACTGGAAAAATCTAATTACTTAATTTTATCTGGTAGTTATCACATAAAACTTGATTAAATGTCAAGGTAAGCATGGTAACATCAATTTTGTCTTATTTGCACATACATTATTTGATTGTGATCTGGCTGTACTTTCTGAGTTTTTATGAAATTATTTCAAAGTTAAGAGAAATATTTTGGAGTACTTATTCCATGATCGGGCAAACATTATCATTGCACAGTGACTTACACAGCTGAATATGTTACTCACTTCTACTCATTGAAACAAATACAGATTTAAATATACCATTACGTAAAACTAAGAAACATGTAGTGGGAATGTATGGCATATATATGACCAGTAAGCAGATCAACGATTCTGGAAGTCTAAGAATCCTGAGCAATCTAAAATGTGAAATTATACTCTGTAAAATTGGTTGTTTTGATGTAGAGATTCTAATTTGATTATTTTGTTTTAAAGATATTATTTGTTTATCTGACAGAGGAAGAGAGAGAGAGCACACACAAGCAGGGGAAGCAGCAGACAGAGGGAGAAAGAGGCTTCCCGCTGCTCACGGAGCCCCACATAGGCTTGATCCCAAGACCCTGGGATCATGATCTGAGCTGAAGGCAGATGCTTAACTGACTGAGCCACCTCTAATTTGATTCTTTATCTCAATATATGTAATATCCAATTTTCACAACACTGTCAAGGTGTGAAATAAAAGCACTTTACCTCATATGTATGTATATACATTCTATCAATTTATTATTTATCTATGTGCATGAATATGTGAGAAATTCAGGGTTGTGTGTGAGTAGATAAAGTTTTGTACTCCAAAGAAATACAAAATATTAGAATTATTTCTTTGAATTAATTAAGGTAAGAAAAAAAATCTTCATTTATACAAAACAATGCATTGACATTCAGGACAGACTCCAAGTTACAGAAAAATTTATGAAAATATTCTAAAATTAGTAAAGACTATTCATTCTAATAAATTAAAAACTAAAAAATAAAATAAATTAAAAACATTCTAATAAATTAAAACAGGTTTTAATACTAATATATTTTTAGGTTATTAGAGTTATATTGCCAATAGCATACCAAGGTTGTCATATAATAGTATACGACTGTAGCGTACCTTGGTTTACTCTTTAGTTCCTAACTGTCACCAATTGGTGATAGGCAGCTTCATGGTTTACCAGAAGGAAAAAACATTTATTTCAGATTTTCCCATGAAAAACAATGAGCAAGGTTTTACATTTATCCAACTATTATTCAAGTACACTAATACTTATTCAAAAGCAATTATATTAATAGACATTTATGCAGGAGAAATTCAAGGGAAATGAAGTACCCCAGTAGATGTTTATTGAGGAGAAATTTAAGTAGGTATTTGTGTTCATACAACACTTGTACATGAATGCGCACTGCACATTTATTTATAAAATTCCAAACTGAAAAGAATGCAAATATGCAGCAAGAGGTGAATGGATAAATTATGGTATATCCATATAATGAAATGCTATTTGGCCATCAAAAGGCATGATCTGCTGCTATCCACTAACTGTATCTGAATGCCATTATACGAATAGAAAAAATAAGACACAAATGATTCTATACAATATGATTCTATTTTATGTAATTCTGGCTAAGGCAAAGCCACCCTATGGGTCAAAAGGCATTACATTGCCACTTGCAGCCAAGTATAGAAGGATTAACTCTAAAAGTGTGCAAGGAAAATTTTGGGGGGTAACAAAAATATATACTTCATCTTTCAAGGTAGTTATCACGAGGTAGAATTTTATCATCCTCTGCTGTAATTATCAATTCATTCCTGTATACTTGGTTCCAAGTATACCTTTTTGGGAACGAGCAAATTACTTTGTTTTGCTTTTCATGGAATTCTATTGTTCAAGTCCATGCTATCCAATGCACATTTCTTTGATGATATAAATAATCTATATGTGCATAGTCCACATAATAGATACGAATGATACGTAGCTGCTGAGCCTCTGAAATGTGGCTAGTACGACTGAGGAAGTAAATATATGTTTTCAATTGACTTAATTTTAATCAATTTAAGTTTATTATTTTTTTTTAAGATTTTATTTATTTATTTATTTGGCAGAGAGAGAGAGAGAGAGAGAGAGAGAGAGAGAGAAAGAGAGCATGAGAAGAGGGAAGGTCTGAGGGAAAAACAGACTCCTCGATGAGTAGGGAATTCCATGTGGGACTCGATCCCAGGACTCCAAGATCATGACCTGAGCTGAAGGCAGTCACTTAACCAACTAAGCCACCCAGGTGCCCCATCAATTTAAATTTAATTAGTCATATGTGGTTTCTGGCTATTGCATAGCACTGAACTAAACAATACCATTTCATATTGAATTGACCTAAATATGCAAAATAAATAAAATACATTTCTGTATAAATAAATTACACACGTTATACAGTTTTAAAAATTGATCTTGTAGAATTGAGAAGACCTGTGGCCTAAGACTGACTTGTCAGTGATTCTGAACTCTTTTACCATGCAGTCACTTTTATATATATATTACATATATATATATATATATTTTTTTTTTATGGTGCTTTATTGTCTCAGATATGGGAGTGGGGAGCCTTTGGCAGCTTCTCCCCCTGTAATTCGGTGCCTCTGCCCTCTGGACAAGAGATGGTGTTTTTCCCTTTTTATAAAACAAGTCTTGAGATTTACTCTGATTCAATCATTTAGGTCAAATCTCACCCTAATTCATCCCAGGGACCAGTGGAATATGGTGTTTAGGACAGAGGAGTCGAGTTTACTCCTTTGAGAAACCTTTGGACTGAGAGCAGAGAAGCAAGATGTTTTCCAGAAAAAATCAGAGTATGGGTATTAAAAATGGGAAACTCATAACAGGTGGCTGAAAAATCAATAGTGTTCATTCAGAGATGCTCTAAATAACTTGAACTCTTTGCTTCTTTTGCAAAGAAAGGATTTAGAAACCTTTTAGTAAGCAAGAACGCATTATGCCTTAAAGTGTCATTCAGAGTCATCAAAATGAAACTACCATAATGTGTCCCTCAAAGAAATGACTGCCCACTGTTTTGATCATTCCATTAATTCTAAAGTAAGGTTGACCTATTACTTATTAGCTTGTCTTTATTAATGATACTTTCAACATATATTGATACTTTTGTTGGTTTTTCAACAGTAAGTCATAGTCATTTTGTTGTTTTTTCAGTGGTTAGTTTATATATTTCACTAGAACAGAGGTGACATACATAAAATCACGGAAGCCCAAAAGCCTTAGTTCTGTCAAGGACTGAAGAGTAAAAGTATTCGACTGATCTATTTTCTAGGGGTAGAAACTGAATTCCACATGGTCTGGTTACTCAATGTCATTTAATGGGCAAAAGGAGAATAAAACTCATTTATGTCCTATATTAGTATGCTTTCAGATCTCTCAACAGTCAACAATCCTCATGCGTACTTCTGGTTAAAAAAAGATTTTCTTTTGTTAAATGCATTTATGATAATAATATTCACCCATCTCGAGGTAATGGATGGGAATAGATCAAATAAAAATAAAACAAAAGTAACAGGAAGTAGAGGAGATGAGAAGCCCTCCTGTAAGTTTAAAAAAGGCCCAATGTTTGAAATTTAAAGTGAACTACATTTCACATGAGCAAGAGGGTCACATATTCAAATGACAGAGACTAGTGTACTTCCTCTTCTGATGGTCAAAGAAATGACTCCTAAGTAAGTGGAACTCTGGGTCATCTGTTGCTCTGAATTTTAAAAGGAGCTTCCCATGAAGGCTGTGAAGTTGCATGTGTTCCTTTTTATTGATTTTTTTTAAAGTAAGACACACAGTAACATATGGTAAATGGGGTGGGGGAGGTTATATTACGATTTTCTTGTTTACTTACCCTGAGGTCTCTTTAAAGTACACATTTTCTTTACAAATACATTTCTCTCAATCGTTTGTGTAAATATACTTTACAACATTGTAAAAAGCACATTCTTCTCAGGCTTCTCTTTGAGGTTTGTTTTCTTTGAGGTATTTGTTGCTTTAAAATATCAGGGGAAATACTCAAAATCAATTCTACTCCATTGTAGGACATAAAAGGACAAAGATATTTTAGTATGATTTCAGAATACAGTGATTTTCTTCAGAATGGAATAAGGCCACTTTTGATCTGGTCATGTATATAAATTCAGATCCATATCCAACATTCATTTCTCTATATTCAGTGGCCCAACCATAAGAAAGAACAAGAAAGAACTACTAAGTTATTTATTAAGTGGTACTTTGCTAAGCACCGCCAAGTACTATGCTAAGCACTTTACATACATAATATGAAACTTCACAACTCTGTGACAGAGGTGTTATTATATAATCCTCATCGTACTGCAGAAGCAGCAGAAGTTTAGATAAGGTTAGTTAAGGCTGGTAGGAGATGGAAGGATTCTAACCTCCACAGGATCCTTAGTCTAGGCTATTATAGTCAGTGCCATATAAACTGCCTCATACTTCTTTCTCATAAACCATCATGTTATTTAACACCCTCATGTTTTTATGTATTTCATTTTTATCAACAGAAATGTCCTTAATCCTGTCCATCAGAAAAATACCTGTACATCCTTCTGCCAGAATCTCAGATGAAGCTTCATCCTCTCTTGTCCCTCCATTCTACACCGTGGCACTTATCATAGGGCACGGTAATTGCTTGTTTTCTAATAAGATGCTTCCTCGGGCTGTGAATTCCTTGAAAGTAGACTGTGTATTATATATCTTTGGCCCTGCTATCTATCATGTTGGGTCTTAAATAAAAATTTAAAAAATAAAACAGGGTTACATGATAAACATGAGCATACTCCATCATTGTATTTCTCTTTGACACTTTACCCGATCATGTAAAGAATAGCCGGTACAATCCATAAGTAAAATATCTTATGGTTCCCTCATCAAGCACATCAAATCTTGAAAAATGTTAAATCAATTATTTTTTGTTTGCTTCTTCTATTCGTTTTCTTTTTTAACTTTAGGTGCAAACGACGTAATTCAACCCTTATTGAATCTACAGTGTGGCAGAGATTTGAGAGCAGCTTTTCTAAGATATTAAACTGGTGTCTGTTGGGACAAGTGTGTGCAAAGGGCAGGGAGCTCCATGTTCAACTGCTTTCTTGCTCCTTTGCTTTCTAATTCGTTACTCTATAAATCTCCCAAGACTCTGCCTTCAGCCTGGGTTGGCAGTAAATCACTACTTGATCCTCTTTTGCTTGGCACAAAGTGGCAGGGGAATGGTGCCCATGGGCCTTTAGGTGGGGTGTGAAAGATCAGAAACCTCCCTGGTGGTCAGTGCTCCAGAACGCAGAACAAAAATAAAATTATATGGGGAGGCTTCACAATAGCAGGAGAGATCCTGAGCCCACAGTGTGTCCCATGGACACAATAAAATCTATAACTACATATCTAACAATCCCTCTGAAGGGGAACCAGACATTGAATAAACGAAGGACAGCACAGAGATGGGTAGAAGAGAGAGGTACTGTTTTACTTAGCAAAAACAACACCCCAGGCATGGTGTTCCATAGTCAGAAGGGATCTCAAAGGTATGGAAATTTTCTCTCAGTTAGAAAGAAATCTGTGCTCCCCATCAGGCACCCTTAGATCCTACACAGGAGAGGTTAGACTACAAAACCCCTAGCTTTGAAAACCAACAGGTAATACCTTCAGGAAAGCTACAGAACTGTAGGGAAAGGGAAAACCTGCTCTTAAAGAGCTTGCATGCAGATCCACTCAACCTGGAAACCAGTGCAAACCTATCAGATCAAAAGTGCACATTCGACATGTAAGGGGGAAATGCTTACTCAACTCAAAGAGGAGGCCAGAGAGGCAGAAGGCAGCTGGGCCTCTTCCTGCAGACTAGGACTCTGGTAGCAGCTATTTGTGCTATTTCATTCTGACATGCTAATCCCAATGCTGTTTAGGAATTCTTCCTTACTACTGCTGAGGCGCCTGGTGACTCAAACATTCGATTCTTGATTTTGGCTCAGGTTATAGATCTCAGGGTCTTAGGATCAAGGCCTGCGCCAGGCTCACACGTTGGGCAGGGAGCCTGCTTAAGATTCTCTCTCTCCTCCTCCCTCCCCCCTTTTCCCCTTCTCCCCTCTGCTCACTCTTTCTTAAAAAAAAAAAATACTGCTCATGCCAGGGGGTACATCCCACTGACAACCCCATACAATCCTGCACCTTGGCTGGATCCCACAGCCAACAGGATGGTAACCCTGCCCATCAACACACCACCAGGGGTCATGGCTCTGCTAACACAGGACGACAAATGTAGCCCACATAAGAAATGCTGCTGGAGAACCTGCCTCAGTGGCCAAGGGGTGATTGTGCTTTTGAGATTCATAGGATGGCTCCCGCAAAATTCTAAACTCGCCTCATCGCATGGATACTACCAGATAATGCCCACATCAGTGTAAACAACACAGTAAAAAACCCGAGGACCGGTAGAACAGATTCTCCACAGCTACATGCAGAAAAGAGGCCACATTAAGGAGGGTAGGAAGGGAGAACACACAACCTAGAGCTAAATGGACCCACGGTACCATCTGTGGGAGGGAGGGATACCACAGGTATGAGAAGGGCGAGACACATACCCTCACATCAGGTGCCACAAGCATGGGGAACCCAAATGATAAAGAGGAATCCCCATATTGGGCTTGGCAAACCAGAAGTGTATATGTTTTTTTTTATTTAGACATTTTATTTTGCTTTATTTCTTTTGCAGTACCCAAGATCAGAAAAACTGAAGGGAAGCATTCTATGTGAAAGAACTTACACCTGATAATTTTGTTTTTCTTGCTTTTTTTCTATGTCTTTATTTTTTTAATTTAAATTCAACTAATTAACATGGTATACTACTAGTTTCAGTGGTTGAGGTAAGTGATTCATCAATCTTATATAATACTGAGGGCTCATTATATCACGTCAGAGGTGCAGGCCTTGGGTCCTGGTTTCCCCCCATAGCAAACAGCTAGAGAGTTACATGCAAAAGAATGAAACTAGATCACTTTCTTGCACCATACACAAAAGTAGAATCCAAGTGGATTAGGAACCCAAATGTGAGATGTGAAACCATTAAAATTCTAGAAGAGAGCACAGGCAGTAATTTCTCTGACATCAGCCATAGAAACATTTTTCTAGATAGGTCTCCTGAGGCAAGGGAAATAAAGCAAAAATAAACTACTGGAACTACATCAAAATAAAAAGCTCTGTACAGCAAAGGAACCAACCAACAAAATTAAAAGACAACTTGCTGAATGGGAAAAGCTATTAGTGAATGACGAATCCGATAAAGGATTAGTATCCAAAGTATATAAAGAACTTATACAACTCAACACTAAAAAGATAAATAACCCAATTAATAAATGAACAGAAGACATAAACACATATTTTCCAAAGAAGATATACAGATGGCTAAGAGATACTGAAAAGATGTTTGACATCACCATTCGTTAGGGCAATGCATATCAAAACTACAATGAGATATCACATCACAATTGTCAGAATGGAATTATAATAAAGACAGATAAGAAATGTTGGGGACGATGTTGAGAAAAGGGAATGCTCATGGACTGTTTGTACGAATGCAAATTGGTACAGCCACTGTGGAAAATAGCACGGGAATTCCTCAAAAAATTAAAAATAAAAATACTATATAATCCAATAATTCCACTATTGGGTATTTACCCAAGAAAACAAATACACTAACTCATATAGGGTGCGTGCGTGTGTGTGTGTGTGTGTGTGTGTGTGTGTGCCCGTGTGCGGGTGCATGCGCCATCTTTGAACTGGGCTGAAACCTTTGGACTGGGCCAAACTACAATTGTTTAAACAATTGCTTAGGAAATCTGAGGGAGAGTGGATACTCTGATCACAAGACTGATGGTTGTGGACTCTCTGAAGACAGAATCAGTATTTAATCAATGTATAACCCCAAGCAGTTTAGCTTGTTAACACCCAAAGAAACCTTTTTCTTCAACTCATGTAATTGCCCCTACTTCCTTTTCCTCATAAAAACCTACTTTCTCCTTACAAGTGGGACAATATTCAGGTTTCTACTGTATCGGGGCTTCCTGAACTGCAAATGTTTTGTCCCAAATAAACGCAAGTTTGTCTTTCATCATGGCTCTTTAGTTCCAGGTGAACCTATCTGGTGCTGGATATGATCTCTCCTTCATGGGCTGGTGCCTTCTAGAAATGGGTACGGTATCTACAGTGAGCCCCTTGTGCTCAGCCACTACTACAGATGACTGACTCCTCCAACTGTGAATTTCCTCAGGCTTCTGACCTAAGTTATTGCCTTTTTTTTTTTTTTTTTAAATTTTGGAGACAACCCCCCAACGTGGGTATGATCACCCAAGGAGACAAGAGATCTCTGCTGGCTCACCACCATGACTGTCTGGAAGTGTTTCCTTATATGGTAAAAATCCAGGTTAATCTGGAACGGCTCTCCTTGCTTCAGACTCCCCTATTTATTTCCCACTTTTCTTTAAGATGAGACTTTAAGTTGCAAAACCCCTTGAGGAATTCCTCCTTTGTAAACTCCAGCTGAGTTTATGTTCAGAAATTACAGCCCCTCTCCCTGTAAATTTTTATCTGAAAGGAATGAAATTAGTAATGATGATTTAAAACTACCAAGGCCACTTTGAGGCTCCTTTGAGCTTCCACAACTTGTCTTTTTGTGCACTTGAGGTGAAAGACTGCAGATTTCAGGTGAGATCTTCAATTCTAAGAAGTTAAGAGTACCGTTTTCCGACTTACTTGCCTAGAGAACTACAGTCTCAGAAAGCTGTAATTGTCTATAAAATGACAGTTTCACCATTGCATTTTGTGTCCTGAGAATTTGGCTCAGTAACTTGGGACCCTATGACAGGACAGAAATGTGGGTTAATACCCCTCTGTGGCTAGATATGGCTGAACAAAGTTGTGGGTGAGATTTAATTTGTACCAAACTGCTGTCAGCCCTCAGGAGAAATACAACCTAGAAAAACTAGGACCATTATGAAGAACATAATGGATTTAGGTAAAATCAAATAGGAAGTACACTTAAGAACACAGTCTTCAAAATTCTAAAATCACTTTATTAAAAGTTTTACTGCAAAGACCTAATGAGAAATTAAGTATATAAGAAGTGCTACAAGATGGCACCTGGAAGTAAATATTGCCTAATTAATGACCTTATAGATACTTTCGTATGTACCTTCAAAGGAGAGCCCCCACATGGACCCCACCCAGAGCTGAGGAGATTCTCAATGATTTTCTCATAAACTCCTCTTCCATAAAATAAGCCAAGACGAAACTAAAATTAAAAATTAATGGGAGGGGCACCTGGGTGGCTCAGTCTTTTAAGCTTCTGCCTTCAGCTCAGGTTATGATCCCAGAGCGAGCTGGAGCTGGTTTGGGGATTGAGCCTTGCTTTGGATTCCCTGCTCGGTGGGAAGTCTCCTTCTCCCTCTGCCCCTCACTCCACTCTCCTGCTCGCTCTCTCTTGCTCTCAAATAAATAAATAAAATCTTTTTAAAAATTAATGGGATTATTCAATACTGTCAGAAAACTTGCTGTTTGTCCTGGCTGAAACCCGACAAGGTAATTGGAAATTTAACAACTGTAATAAAAAGTGTGGCCCAAATGAAAGCAGACTTTCAGAGCCTCCTCTAAGAGTGTATCAGAGGCTCGTCCCTGTAACTTTAAGACAAAAATGTTAACTAGTGCCCGAATAATTTATTTAAAGTACAGTCTTGAGGGAAGTAATTCTTATCAAATGGAGAACAAAAAGGGAGAAAAGGACGCTTGAAATTTAGGGGGAAAAAACCCTCTAAAGTGTCTTCTAAAATTTTTGTCCAGTTTGTATGATTGTGTGTGTCCTAGATGCACAAATATTAAATTAATTGATTAAAAGCAAACATTTGTAAGGATTGGGCATACTAAATTCTCAGGGGAAAAAAAAACAACTAGCCCAAAATGTTCTTCAAGTTCATGTGATCTAGAAAAATATTCAGTATTAAAGCAAATTTAAGTATGTCAGTTTAAATGAAACAGACTTATCTTTAGAAGTATCAGCATTAAATATAAAATTTCTATTCTACCTAGATTTACTAAAAATAAACTTCTGTTATCTCTGGTTCAAAATTTGTCAACAATAACTTGGTTTGATGAAACTTTTACTTAAAGATAGCTCCCAAAATCTTTCTGGTAACTTAAAATTTTGGAGATTTGCTAAGTTAAATTAAATAATAGAAATTTAAATGACTAGATCATTTCCAAATAAGATATTGAATATTAATTATTAAACATACACTTGCCTACTTTTGGCTTCTTTATTAAAGGAAAACTAAAGATAAATTTAGGTCTATTAAACATGCTTTATACTTTATTGAAAGACTATATTATGATAAAGAGCACGTTTCTAGAAATTATGAAGTGTATTCATAAATTTGCCAATGTAAAGAATAGTGGTCTAACACACAATTCATAATTCCCTTACTTCTCAGTTTTTGCCAGAAATTACTTCTAAAAGTGAGGAATTCTAATAAATGTAATTAAAACTACTAGAAATATTAAGGGAAACATCTCTGTATATAGAAAAAATAAGATGTGTGCTTTTGGTAAAAGAAGATATGAGAAATGGAAATGTATTCTTTTGAAGAGAGAGAAGGTAATTTTGTCCTAAAGTAAGGTTGGTTATTTAAAGAGAGAAAACTTAGGAAAAAATGTGAGTGTAAAAAAAAGTTTCAGGTTTGTGGAAAAGAATCTTTAAAAAGGAATTTTAATGTTTGCTTAAATTGGCTAGGATTAAAAATCACTTAAGAATGAGTTTTAATATCAAAAGTACACTGGTGTGAAAATATAATTTGGTTGGCTTTCTCTGAAAAGACAGTTTCTCAGGACCTTGGTCTGCTCTTGATAAAAGACTATAAAAGATTTTTCCTTAAAAATGGCTTTATAGTTCTTTTGGTTACTTTAAACCCAGTCTTTCCTACTGGAAGAGCTAAGGTTCCTGTAACTCATTACATTTCAGCATTTGAATGCAGTCTTTATCACCACGGCTGAAGGAGTATCTGAGTATTATTTAACAGTGGCTTATGGTCCTATTTGACCAAGGGCTTTAAAACATTTTAATATTTTAACAAGCTTTCCAAAGTGAACTTGTCACTTGCAATACCAGTTATCCTAAAATACTGTGTCGCAAGAAAACTAAATTGTTTTCATATCCATTTCAATGAATTCTCATTACATCTTCAATAATGGACAATAAAATCTATAAACATTGCAGCACATGTCCGGAAAATCCATTCTACTTCTCCAAAAAAATGGCCCCTCATCATCAGATTTTTGCTATCCTGATGTCCCTATTACATGTCAACAGTCTGCATCAGAGAAATTAAGATGGGTAAAAATAGTTATAAATTAAATAAATAGTTGGAGCTGGAGGAAACCCAAGACAGCCACTTAGTTCTCCCTGGCTCCCTGGCTCACCACATTTTTAGTTTTTGCATTCCTTCAACCATCTTAGAGCATTTAAGGAAACTATTTTTGTCCCCAGAGATCTCAGACCTCCTTCCACCAGGCTGTGTGAACATCTGTACCTAGACTACTTTCAATTGCCAGGAACTATGGGTTATCGTTAAATCTGTTTCTCACTTGGGGCATACCTTCCACAATCCTGAATAATCATGGCACCTACCTCTGGACAAATTATACAAGCCATAACGAAAACTTTGCAAATTTCTTAAAACTGTCACTGTCAATCATCACTCAAGATCCATGAAAATAATGGCAAAACTGGCCCCAAGCAGAATAAATATTAATTATCTTGGACTGAATGAACTAATATGGTTATTTTTTAAATGAATTTTTGTCTGAAGTATCACTGAATTTGAATCTTTTATCTTTCCAGATTTTTAGAAAATCTCTTTGTCAACAATTTGGCAAAATATACTTCTGTGAGCAAAAATGAAACATTCATAATTTTTCTTCCTACTCCAGAATCCAGACAATATTATTAGTTGTTTACATGAATTCAGTAAGAATGCATTCTCGTCATTACAGGACAAAATTTAAAAAATTGGCTACCTTGCCAAGACTTTGACTGAAATGTTGTGTTTGATGGATATATTCAGAGACTCAGATATGATAGACAGTTTTAAGAAACTGCTTGGAGGTACCTGGGTGGCTCAGTGGGTTAAAGCCTCTGCCTTCGGCTCAGGTCATGATCCCAGGGTCCTGGGGTCAAGCCCCACATTGGGCTCTCTGCTCAGCAGGGAGCCTGCTTCCTCCTCTCTCTCTCTCTCTCTCTCTGCCTGCTTCTCTGCCTACTTGTGGTTTTGCTCTGTCAAATAAATAAATAAAATCTTTAAAAAAAAAAAAAAGAAACTGCTTGGAAAAATCCACCTAATACCTTGCTTATAAAGTATGCGTTTCTGTTTACTTTCAAAATTTAATTCCACTATAAAAAATATGCAGTACAGGTGTACAATATAGTGATTTGACAACTCTATACATTATTCAGTGCCTATTATGGTAAGTGTCCTCTTTAATACCCATCATCTATTTCACCCATCCCCCAACCCACCTCCCCTCTGGTAACCATCAGTTCTCTATGGTTAAGAATCAGATTCTTGGTTTGTCTTTTTTGTTTCTTTGTTTCTTAAATTCTACTTATGAGTGAAATCATACACAATTTGTCTTTCTCTGACTGATTTATTTTGCTTAGCATTTCACTCTCAAGATTCACCCATGTTGTTGCAAATGCTAGGAATTCATACTTTTTTATGGCTGAACAATATTCCATTGTATGTATGCGTATGTTTATACATAACACTTCTTCTTTACCATTCATTTATTGATAGACACTTGGGATGTTTCCATAATTTGGCTATTATAAATGCTGCAATAAACACACTGGCATGTGTATATTGAATTAGTGTTTTTATATTCCCTGGGTAAACACCGAATAGTGTGATTATGTGATTAATTCTAATTATGGAATTAGAAATTCTATTTCTAATTTTTTGGAGGAGCCTCTATATTGTTTTCCACAGTAGCTACACCAGTTTGCACTCCCATCAACAAGGTACAAGAGTTTTCTCCACATCCTTCCTGACACTTTGTATTTCTTTGTTTTTTGATAATAGCTATTCTGTCAATTGTATGGTGGTATCACATTGTTTTGATTTTCACTTCCCTGATAATTAGTGACGTTGACCATATTTTCATGTGTCTGTTGGCCATTTATATGTCTTGTCTGGAAAAAAAATTCATGTCTTCTGCCCATTTTTTAAATTGGATTATTTATATTCTGGTGTTGAGTTACAGGGGTTCTTTATATATTTTGAATACTAATCCTTCATCAGATATGTCAATTGCAAATATCTTTTGCCATTCAGAAGGTAGTCTTTAATTTTGTTGACTGTTTCCTGTACTGTGCAGAGTTTTCATTTTGATGTAATCCCAAGAGTTTATTTCTGCTTTTATCCCCCTAGCCTCAGGAAACAAATCCAGAAAAATGTTGCTATAGCCAATGTTAGAGAAATTACTGCCTGTAACTTTTCTTCTAGAAATTTTTATGGTTTCAGGTCTCATCTTTAAGTCCTTAATCCATTTTTAATTTATTTTTGTGTATAAGTTTTCTACTTCTCATTCTTTTTCATGTAGCTGTCTGATTTTCCCAACACCATTTGTTGAAGAGATTGTTGCCTATTCTTGCTTCTTTTGTGAAAGATTAATTGACCATATAATTGTGGGTTTATTTCTGGGCTCTCTACTGTTCTATTGATCCGTGTTCTATTTTTTGTGCTAGTATGATACTGATTTGAGATCTTGAGAGTGAAATGCTAAGCAAAATAAATCAGTCAGAGAAAGACACATTGTGTATGATTTCACTCATATGTAGAATTTAAGAAACAAAGAAAGAAACAAAAAAACATACATCTTAAAATCTGGGATTATGATGCCTCTAGTTTCGTTCTTTTTCAGGATTACTTTGGCTAGTCAGGGTCTTTTGGAGTTCCATACAAATTTTAGGATTATTCTGTTAAAAATGCTTTTGTTATTTTGATAGAGATTGCATTAAATCTGTAGTTTTTTTTGGTAGTATAAACATTTAGAAAATATTTGTTCTCCCATTTCACGAGCATGGAATATTTTCCCATTTGTACTATCTTCAATTAATTTTGTCAGTGATTTATAGTTTTCAGAGTACAGGCCTTTCATTTCCTTGGTTAAGTTCATTCCTAGGTATTCTTACTATTTTTGGTGGAGTTGTGATGGGATTGTTTTCTTAATTTCTCTTTCTGCTTCTTCATTATTAGTGTAAAGAAATGCAACAGATTTCTTTATATTGATTTGTATACAAATATATTTCTTTGTATTGATTTTGTTCTGCAACCTCACAGAATTCATGCTTCTGTTCTAGTAGTTTTTTGATGGATTCTTTAGTGTTTTCAAGGTACAGTATCATGTCATCTGCAAACAGAAGAGCTTGATTTCCCCTTACTGATTTGGGTATATTTTATATCTTTTCTTGTCTGATTGCTATGGCTTAGGAATTCCAGTATTCTATTGAATAAAAGCGGTAAGAGTGGACATCATTTTCTTGTCCTGACCTTAGAGTGAAAGTTCTCACTTTTTTTTTAAACCATTAAGTATGATATTAACTGTGGGGCTTTTATACATGGACTTTATTATGTTGAGTTATGTTTCCTCTAAACCTACTTTGTTGAGGGTTTCTCTCATAAATGGATACTGTTGTCAATACTTTTCTGCATCTGATGAAAGGATCACATGGTATTTATGCTTTCTGTTGTTGATGTGGTGTATCTTGTTGATTGATTTGCCAATAGTGAACCATTCTTGGATCCCAGAAATAAACCCCATTTAGTCACAGTGAATGATTTTCTTAACACATTGTTGGATTTGGTTTGCTAATTAGTATGCAAGGATTTTTGCATCTATGTTCCTCAGAGATAATGACCTGTAATTCTCTTTTTTGGTAGTGTCTTTTTCTGGTTTTGCTATCAAGATAATGCTGGCCTCATAAAATGAATCTGGACGCATTCCTTCCTCTTCTATTTTTTGGAATAGTTTGAGAACAGGTATTAACTCTTTTTTAAAGAATTTTTTTTTTTTTTTATTTGACAGAGAGAAACACAGCAAGAGAGGGAACACAAGCAGAGGGAATGGTAGCGGGAGAAGCAGGCTTCCCGTGGAGCAAGGAGCCCGATACGGGGCTCGATCCCAGGATGCCGGGATCATGACCTGAGCCGAAGGCAGACGCTTAACGACTGAGCCACCCAGGCGCCCCTTAACTCTTTTTTAAATGTTTGGTAGAGTTCACTTGTGGAACCATCTGGTCCTGGACTTTTGTTAATTGAGAGTTTTTTGATTACTGATTGAATTTCATTGTTGGTAATCAGTCTGTTCAATTTTTTTTATTTCTTTCTGATTCTGTTTTGGGAGATTATATGTTTCTAGAAATTAGTTTATCCATTTCTTCTAGGTTTTCCAATTTCTTGGCATATGCCTTTTCATTATATTGTTTTATAATCATTTGTATTTCTATGGTGCTAGCTCTTATTTCTCTTCTTTTATTTCTGTATGAGCCTGGCTAAATGTTTATAAATTTTGTTATCTTTTCCGAGAACTGGTTTCATTGATCTGTTCTATTGTTTTTTTAGTTTCTATTTTATTCATTTCTGCTCTAATCTTTATTATATCTTTCCTTCTACTGTTTTTGGGTTTTGCTTATTCTTTTTCTAGCTCCATTTGGTGTAAGTTTAGGTTGTTTGATATTTTCCTGGCTTCTTCAGGGATGCCTGTATTGCTATAAACTTCCCTCTTAGAAAATGTTTGCTGTATCCTAAAGATTTTGGACTGTTGTATTTTCATTTGTGTCCATGAATTTATTTTCTCTTTGATTACTTAATTGACCCATTCATTGTTCAGTGGCATGTGATTTAACTTCCATATATTTGCGTTCTTTCAGTATTTTTTTCTTATAGTTGATTTCTAGTTTCTTGGTATTGTGGTTGGAAAAGATGCATGGTATGACTTCAATCTTTTTGAATTTGTTGAGAGTTGTTTTGTGGCCTAATAGGTGATCTATTCTGAAGAATGTTCCATGTGCACTTGAAAATAATGTGGATTCTGCTGTTTTAGGGTGGAATGTTTTGAATATATCTGTTAAATCCATCTGGTCCAATTTGTCATTCAAACCCACTCTTTCCTTGTTAATTTTCTGTTTGGATGATCTAGCCTTTGATATAAGTGGGGTGTTAAAGTCCTCTACTATTATTATATGTCTATCAATTACTTCCTTTATGTTATTAACTGTTTTAGATATTTGGGTGCTCCCAGGTTGGGTGCAAAAATGCTGTATTATTATATTTTTGTGTTATATTGTTCCTTTTTGGTTATATAGTGTCTTTCTTTGAATCTTGTTGCAGTCTTTATTTAAAGTCTATTTTGTCCAATATAAGTATTGCTATGCTGGCTTTCTTTTCACTTCCATTTGCATGGTAAATGTTTTTTCATCCTTTCACTGTCAATCTGCATGTGTCTTTAGGTCTGAAATAAATCTCTTTTAGGCAGCATGTAAGTGGGTTTTCTTTTTTAACCATTATACCCTTTGTCTTTTGATTGGAGTGCTTAGTCCATTAACATTCAAATTATTGCTATGTATATCCTTATTGCCATTTTGTTACTTGTTTTATGATTATTTCTGTAGTTCTTCTCTGTTCTTTTCTTCTCTTGCTCTCTTCTTTCATGGTTTTCTGGCTTCCTTTGGTAATATACTTGATTCCTTGGTTTTGGGTTTTTTTTGTGTGTTTTTTGTTTGTTTATTTGTTTTGCCTATTACTGCTTTTGATTTGTGGCTACCATTATGTTTGTATATGATATCTACTTTATAGGGGCACCTGGGTGGCACAGTGGGCTAAAGCCTCTGCCTTCAGCTCAGGTCATGATCTCAAGGTCCTGGGATCAAGCCCTGCATCTGGCTCTCTGCTCAGCAGGGAGCCTGCTTCCTCCCTCCGTCTGCCTGCTCTCTGCCTACTTGTGATCTCTCTCTCCCTCTGTCAAATAAATAAATAAAATCTAAAAAAAAATACTATCTCCTGTATAATGCAGTCTATTTTAAGTTGATGGTCACTTAAGTTTGAACTCATTCTTTACTCCTGTCCCTCACCCCATGTTTTAGGTGTAAGGTGTTGCACTTTATTTACATTCCTTTATTTTGTGAATCCTTTGATTTTTATAGATATTAAAAATATATCTTTACTTTTTTTTTTTAATTTTTACTACTCTCGTGTTTCCTATTTTTCTTTCTCCTACTTAAAGATTTTCATTTCCACTAAAAGAATCCCCTTTAACATTTCTTACAGAGCTCGTTTCGTGGTGAATTCCTTTAACTTTTGTTTCTCAGGGAAACTATCTCCTTTTCTTCTATTCTGAATGCTAGCCTTGCTGGATAGAGTATTCTTGGTTGCAGGTTGTTGTTGTTGTCGTCGTTTTCTTTCAGCACTTTGAATATATCATGCCTCTGCCTTCTATCTGCAAAGTTTCTTCTGAAGAATAACTTTATGGGGTTTCCCTTGTATGTTCCTGGGTTTGGCTTATTTTGTGTTTTCGTTTTGCTATGTTTTGGTTTGGCTTTTGTTGCTTCTATAATTCTCTCCTTGTCACTACTTTTTGCCATTTTAACTTGATGTGAACCTCCTTGGGTTGCTTTTGTTGGGGGCTCTCTGTACCTCCCAGATGTAGATTTTTGTCTCCTCTGAATTTGCGAAGTTTTCATCTACCATTTCTTCAGATAAATTTTCTGCCCTTTACTCTCTCTTCTGCCTTGGGACCCTTATAATGTGAAGGCTTTAGGCTTGATGGTGCTGCTTATTTCCCTAAATCTATTTTGATTCCCCCCCCCCCCCTTTCTCTTGTATAGCTTGACTGCTTTCCATTACTCTGTCATCCAGGTCACTGATCTGTTCTGTTTCCTTTCATCCACTATTTATTTCATCTAGTGTATTTTAAATTTCACTTAGTGAGTTCTTCATCTCTGACTGATTCTGGTTTATGTTTTCTATCTTTTGGTTGAGGGTATCAATGAAGTCCTTCACTCTTTCTTTTATTTTACATTCTCTGTCAGGCATATTACTTATCTCCATTTTGTTTAGGTCTCTCGCCATGATTCTTTCTTGCTCTTTCATTTGGGACATATTCCTCTGTCTCCTTACTTTGTCCAATTTTCTCTGTTTCTATGTGTTAGGAAAGTCAGCTACCTCTCTTGCTCTTGAAAGTAGTGGCCTTATGAAGAAGAGATCCTGTAGTGCCCTGCAGTGCAATGTCCCCTCTTTATCAGAACCTGGCACCTCAAGGGTATCTCCTATGTGTGTTATGTGCACTCTACCCTCATGGCTGAGATGTTATTTCCTCAGTCCAGTCATCTACAGTGGCTCTCTTTGACTCTTGGTGGGTAGGGTTTGTTGTCGTGTTGTTAGTGGGCTCCAACCACATCTCCATTCTTCCTACCCTCTTCACTGTGGCCTTATCTATACATTTAGCCATACAGAGTCTGTTTTCCAGTCTTTGGGTTATTTACATTGATGTAGGTGTTGTCTAGTTGTATCCATGGGACAAGGTGAGCTTAGGGTCTTCATCCTCTGCCATCTTTCCAAGAAATCAACAAAAGTAGTCTTAAAAAGAGTTTATATAGTTGGTCTGTATTCTTGCTGCTTTTACATAATCAGGCCAAGCTTAAGATAAACAAATTACTTTTTTGCCTTTTAATTTAAATGCGGATAATTATAGAAAAATTACATTTACCCTTTTGTCTATGTTAGACTGTAGTCCCATAGATTTTCTTTGAGGTTTTTTGATATTCCTATATTCTGGACTGGATCTTAAATTTTTCTAGTTTACTCAAATATCGGGCTATGACTTTCCAAAATAATGTTTCCAATTTTCTTCCACCTTTTTTATTTGAAATCAGTAAGAACAGAGACTGCCCTTAAATCTCCCTGGAGAGACTATACCAGTCTTCCTCACTATCCAGATGGCAGCCAAACATAAAGGAGTTGCACCTTGAGTACATATCTCACAGTTAAAGAAGTCCCTACCTGACATGTGGCCCTGTACAAACAGTGGGGATCTCCAAATCCAACTGACTAAAAAAACTGAACAGACAACACATGATAGGGACAGATAACTAACAACTCTGAATCAGGGCTATACCTTCATGTATGTTGTTCTGACTCTGCTCTTAATTCTTCTCACATTAGATCAACTTTACAATACTGATGAACTTCTTAAATTGGTAACAGTACATTTCTCCAGCTTACCCCAAAATACTGTTTTTAAAGATTTATTTATTTATATTTTGGGGCAGGGAGAGGCAAAGGGAGAGAGAGGAATCCAAGCCGATTTTACACTGAGCATGGAGCCTGACCTGGGGCTCAATCTCATGACCCTGAGATCACAACCTGAGCTGAAACCAAGAGTTGGATTTTTAACTGATTGTGCCACCCAGGTGCCCCTGGCTTGTCCCAGAATACTGACACTCTCTTGAACAATAAAAGGAAATCAAATATTCACCATAATAATTTGTTTCCCTTTTGCCTTTTTATTTTTGCCTGGATGGACAATTCCACTGTCTGCAGGTCATAATTGCTTGCATATGGAGGAAGCTTAGACAGTTGGATTTATCATTGGAGGCCTTACTCCGTACATGAATCAGGAGATCCTTTAATACATCTAATTATGAATCTCTGTGCCACTCCTCCTCTAACTGCCTGTTTTAATTGTACTGTTGTGCCTTCATATAGAGTGAGGCTCCCTTGGACTCTTCCTAGGATTCCTTACCTGACACTCAAACCAAAGACTTGAAGGATGATACCTGGACACAGAAAAATGTAAAGGCTACCTGATTTCTACCAGTTTAATCATTCTCTACAGATAACCTTCTCATCTTTTTCATGCTCTTCAAACCCTTGACTCGATCGTTTTCATTCTAATGACTCCATAATTTGTGCCTCATTAGGACTTGTTTTCACTTGTATTTGGCAAAAAGACCTGTGCGGAATGCATTGCCTAAATCCCTACCAAAACGAAAGTCACTGTGCACTCACATTAATCGTGTTGAGTGGTCGTGTCCATTTCATTGTATATAATCTGCCAGAAACTCCCCATTAGGCACCACCTTTGAATTTACTTCACATACTTAAGTGTTAACACTGGCTGCAGAGGACGGACGGTTCAGTGCTTGGCTTTATCAATCCCAGGGCAGGTGCCAGGTTTGGAAGATTACTTTTTCTCTGGGGAGACACTCCCATAAACAAATACATGGTCAGAAATCTATCTAAAAGCCTGAGGGATACTGTTAACTCTTGCTAAAGCAATAGATGCCCAGGAAAGATTTCTGGATTTCCTTGTAAGAGTAGTATTAGATAACAGAATTGTTTTTCATTACCTACTAGCTGAAGAGGATGAGGTTTGATCTGTCATAAACACCCCTTATTGTACCTGGGTAAATACCTCTGGCAAAGTAGAAACCAAACCAGATAAAATCCAGGCCCAAACCTGATGTTTAAATGCAGTGCCCACTGACACTCCATGGTTCCTTGATCATTTTTAACTGGCTACCCTCAGGAATGGCTTCCTGGTGCGAGTCAATCTTCCAATGTGGACTCAGCATTTTGTTTATTATTATTCAAATTTTTGTCATTGTGAAATTTGGTCTCCTTTGCATAGCTGAATCTTATAAAGAAATCACCCAAATAATAGTCACTCAGCATTTTGAAATGATTTCTGGGCCTGTGAGACATCACAGCAGGAAGCTTCAGAAATTGAAGAAGATATGGGGCCTTAGAGGAACTCGACAGTAAAGCCTTTCTCTGTTCTGGCATTCTTGTTGCTCATATGTGGCCTATGGCTACTATGGAAATCATTTTCCTTCCTTCATGACACACCAGGAATGAGCCTTCCTGGCAATGAGGGATCAATACTGTTGGCTTGCTGACCGGCATGGCTTTCTAATAGTCTAAGAGCAATGCTTTCCAATGCCTGATCAATGGTACCTTCTAATAGTTTCTCGGTGAGACTTTTAGAGATTGAGATCAAAGGAGGGAAATGTGAAGAACTGACATGACTCAGGACATTTTAAAATAGAGCCAGAATAGCCACTGCAGAGAAACTGTTACCCTTCTTTGAACAGTGGCCAAACCTTTAAACTGGGCAAAATGGCAACTGTTTTACATGACTGCTTGAGAAGGGGGCAGGAGAACAGATGTCCTGATTACAAGACTGATGACCGTGGACATTCTGAGGATAGACTCAGAAGCCAATCAATGTATGACTCAGAAGAGTTTAGGCTTTTTTCCCCCCTTTGTTTTCTTCGACTCATGGAATTGCCCACTTTTCTTTCCACCTAAGAATCCCTTCCTTTCATCATAGAAGCAGGAAACTATTTGGGTTTCTACTTGAATCTGTACTCCCCAAAGGGCAATTCAGTGATCCCAAATAAGTATCTGCTTGCCTCTCACGGCTACTTTTTAGTTTATGGTTAACAGTCTCCACCAAAAACTATTAGAACTACAAATGAATTAAGTTGTGTAATACAAAATCAATATACCGAATTCTCTTGTGTGGTTTTACACTAATAATGCACGATCAAAAAAAGAAATTAAGAAAACAATCTCATTTACAATTGCATCCAAAGAATAAAACACCTAGGAATAAATTTAACCAAGATGGTGAAAGGCCTGTACTCTGAAAACTCTAAGACATTGATAAAGAAATAAAAAATGACACAAATAAATGGAAAGATGTACTATGCTCGAGGATTAGAAGAATTTTATTTAACTGTCTACAGTACCTAAAGCAATCTACAGATTCAGTGCAATCACTATCAAAATACCAATGACATTTTTCATAGTACTAGAACAAATATTCCTAAAATTTATACGGAATCACAAGAGGCCCTGAGTAGCCAAAGCAATCTTGAGAAAAAACAAAGCTGGAGGTATCACAATGCCAGATTTCAAACTATACTACAAAGCTGTACCAACCCAAACAGTATGGTAATGGCACAAAAGCAGACACATGGATCAAAAGGATAAAGGGCCCAGAAATCAATCTATGCTTATGTGGTCAGTTAATCTATGAAAAACAAGAATACACAATGGGGAAAAAGTCTCTTGAATAAACAGTGCTAGGAAAACTGGATCGCTACATGGACATGAGTGAAATTAGACCACTTTCTAACACCATATACAAAAATAAACTCAAAAATGGGTTAAAGACTTAAATATGAGACCTGAAAACACAAAATTCCTAGGAGAAACCATAGGTAATAAGCTCTTTGACATCAGTCTTAGTAATTTTTTGGATTCATCTTCTCAGGGAAGGACAACAAAAGCAAAACTAAACTATTGGGATTACATCAAAATACAAAGCCTTTGCATAGCAAATTCAACAAAATAAAAAGGTAATGTACTGAGTGGGAGATGATTTTCACAAATAATATATTCAATGAGGGGTTAGCATGCAAAATGTAAGAGGAATCCATAAGACTCAATATAAAAAATAATCTGATTAAAAATGGGCAAAGGACCTGAAGAGCTTTTCTTCCAAAGACGATATACGGATGACCAAGCAGCACCTGAAAAGCAGCTCAACACCAATAAATATCAGAGAATTGCAAATGAAAACCACGATAGGGTATCACCTCACACCTGTCAGAATAGCTATTATCAAAAAGACAAATAACAAGAGTGTTGGGAAGATGTGGAGACAAAGAAACACTTGTGACTTCTGGTCAGATTGCAAACTGGTGCAAGCCTGTGGAGAACAGTATGGAGAGTCCTCAAAAAATGAAAAATAGATCTAGCATATGATCTAGCAATTCTATGTCTAGGTATTTACCAAGGAAAATGAAAACATGAATTTGAAAAGGCACATGAATCTCTGCTAGTCACAGTATTTTTCACAATAGCCAAGATATGGAAGCAATCTAAATGCTCATCAATAGATAAATGGATGAAAAATATGTGAAACACACATACACAAACACACACACACACACACACACACACACACACAGAGGAATATTACTCAGCCATATTAAATTTGCAATTAATAGTAAATACCTCCTTTAAATCCTTTTTGCCCTGCTGCACATAAACATGCAGTATTGTCCTGTTAGCAGCTTCCCTGTCGATGAAACATTTTATTTTTGGCACATTTTATGTGCCAAGTTCAGTACCAAAATGATGGTATTTTTTAAAATACTGTCATTAGCGCAGTGTAACTTCCAGACACAGAGGAATATTACTCTGAGCCATACTCAGATTATTACCGAGCCATTACTCAGTAATATTCAGAGGAATATTACTCACACACTCAGTGTGTATACGTGTGTGTGCTATAAGTACTATAAATATTTATAACACACTTATATTATAACATTATAAATGTTATAAATACAAATATTTATACTTATATATAAATATAACAAATATATTTTTTCAAAGGATGAAAAAATAATCCTTTTCTTGGGGAAAAGGATGAAATCTTGCCATTTCAACTACAAGGATGGACCTAGAGGCTATTATACTAAGTCAGCCAGAGAAAGACAAATATGATTTCACTTATATGTGGAATTTAAAAAAGAAATGAACAATACAAATAGACTCACAGATACAGAGAACAAATGGATGGTTGCCAGAGGGTAGGGGTGGTGGGATGATCAAAGTGGGTGAGGAAGAGTATGAGGCACAAAATTTCAGCTATGCAACAAATAAGACATTGGATACAATGTACAGCGTCGGGAATAGAGTCAATAATATTCTAACAACTGTGTATAGTGACAGGGTAACTATGCTTATTGTGGTGATCAATTTGCAATATATATAAATATCAAAACCCCGTTTTTCACCTGAAACTAAGACAATCTTGTATGTCAGGTGTTCTTCAGTAAAAAAATAAAATTATACTCTTCACAGTGGAAAGACTACTCCCCTGTTAATGCAGGTTTTATCAATTCTTTTAAAGGAGTGTCCATATCTAGCTCAAGTTTATACAGCCTGCCTTTTGTATTCACGTGGATGTAAGCCAGGCAGGCGCCAGAACACGGAAAGAGGAGATTAGAAGGCAAATCTCTATGACCTTACAAACCATTAATCCTTCTTCTATAATGGTCTTTTCCTTCAAAGACGTCCAACTCTGGCTGATTGTTATAATCACCAGGGAAGCTTTCTTCATTCTAATTCAGCAGGTACATATCGGAGCTATGGAACCTTTATTTTTCAAATAGCTTTCCAGGACACCCAGGTGGCTCCGTAGGTTAAGCATATGACTTCAGCTCAGGTCATGATCTCAGGATCCTGGGACTGAGGTCCCTGTCGGAGCTGCTCAGCCGGGAGTTTTCTTGTCTCTCCCTCCCTACCCCTACTCGTGCCCTCTCTCTCCCTCTGGTTCTCTTTCAAATGAATAAACAAAATCTTTAAAAAAAAAAAAAATAGCTTTCCAATATTCTGATAATTTTATGAGTCTGGGAAGTATTGTCTTATACCTTGAGAGTAATCAAAACATTCTTATCAAAGACTATTGTTTACTACTTCTATCCCTTCCATATTAAAAAATAATTACTCCATCATTTTATTACAAGACTTCATGTCTCTTGAACTACTTTAGTTATGAGCATGCGGTCTGAGGCGAGATGCTTGAAAAGACAAGAAGTGAAGAGAATAAAGCTGCCACAGTGTTGGATTGGTAACAACATTCCTCGCAGTTGACAAGTATTTAGAGAGCACCCTTGAGACTAATAAATGGTGGGAGGTAAATGGGACGGAGTGTAAATGAGGTCTAAGGGACACACAAAGGAGGCAATGCTAAATTATGTCAAGAGGAATGGAGTTAAACTTTACAGAAGTCATTCTGAATCGGACATTTAAAATGAAGACCAGTTCTAGAAAGTCCATGTGTGCTATGGTAAGGACTCTAGACTTGCTAATGGAGTCAATAAGAAACTAGTGAAGTGTAGGGGCGCCTGGGTGGCTCAGTCGTTAAGCGTCTGCCTTCGGCTCAGGTCATGATCCCAGGGTCCTGGGACCAAGCCTCACGTCAGGCTGCCTGCTCGGCAGGAAGCCTGCTTCTCCCACTACCATTCCCTCTGCTTGTGTTCCCTCTCTCACTGTGTTTCCCTCTGTCAAATAAAAAAAAAAAAATCTTTAAAAAAAAAAGAAACCAGTGAAGTTTAAACAGGCAAGTAACTTCGCCAGATGTGTGTTTCAGAAAGATCTGCCTAGCAACAATGCAGAGTCCATGATCAAGGTTGAGCCTGGAAACGGGGAGACTGCTAGGAGATTATTATAATTATTTGGTAGTGATCACCTTGGACAGCAGATGGTAGTGAGAAGCCGTACATATTTTCCCCCAATAAATATTATCTGTAGGTGAAAAGTGGTAAGAAAGATTTCCAGATTTTCCGGAATCAGCATTTATGTGTATAAAAGTGGTATGTTCACTGAGCACAGAGGAGTGGGTTTAGAGAGAGATTCAGTGTTCAGGTTTGGGGATTTTGAGTTTGATGCATTTTTTTTTTTTTTATCACCCAGAAGGAATTGTTTCATAGAAATAACAGGTTTTGAAAATACCGTTATTAGCACAGTATAACTTCCAGACACCAAACTATTAGTTCCTCGCAGTTTTTCTTGCGATCTCTATCCTATGCTTCTCCAATTAGTAAATAACTGCTATTAGAGTCTTGAAATCTTGGATGTTACAAAGAAATTTATCTTTTTATTTTTTGCACAATCCCTAGCTTACGAGTGGCTGAATGGATGAATGTACACTATAATTTTCAATCAGTAGTTCAAGGACTCAAGACATATACACATTAATGTTAAATATTGGCTAGAGGGAAAAAAAATCACAGTGTACTTGAAAGAACGTGCCTCAACAAAGGAAATGATATTTAGTTAGGCTTTGAAGAATGGGTAGGTTCTGAATGAGCGTACTGAAGCAAAACAAAAACAAAAACAAATAATGGTTGGGAGTGTTTTATGAGAACAACATTTTTACATACATTTATTGTCTTAAACTCAGTTATGGTCCTTTAATAGTCTGTTCAGGTTTAAAAAAGAAAAAAATCTAATTAAATTCTGCTTCTTTGTACTGTTAAGAGTGACCAACCTGTGCTAAAAGAAATTTTAACAGTTCTAGATTTAAAATGACTTTTGGACCTTTAAATTACACCTAACAGAAGATTCAGTGTAGGTATTATTTCATTAGAAGGAAAAGAAAAGAGAACAAAAGCACAAATTATTTTAAGTAGGCAAAGTATGGAAAATCGTATGTGAGTGGTCGATGCTAGCATCCACAAAAGTGGGCATGTGTTTGGTGCAACTGTATAGAAATAAAATGAAGACTAAACCAGGGAAGTTTATAGAGATAATCCTCTGACCTTTTCACTGGAAAGAGATATTGTGAAGTACCAGGGCTTTATGGATACCAGATACTTAGTAAGGTTAAGCATTGCCTACACAATTAATTAACATAACCTCTATGTCAACAATGAAGATATAAATATAAATGTAGTATGGGGGAGCAGCAGGTGGTGACAATGGAAGGCTGTGAGTTATATTTATCCAAACAGAATTATAAAATGCATCAAATAAGGAGAACACTAATATGACAGAATTTTTTATCCTTTTATCCCAATTTCAACTTTAAAAAATTCTCAGTTTAATCAAATATATAGTATTTTTAAAAAGGCCCACTTTCTTCTATTCTAGAAATGTCAGCTCCCACTAATATTGAGGTATTGTTATTTGTATTTTATTCAGAACCTTATCTAAGAAAAAGCTTCCTTTATGCAGGCAATTTATACATCGGTCAAAGAGAATTCTAGACTTTTTAATAATGATTTAGGCTGCTCTTGGTGATATAATAAACACTGAATTCTTAATAAAGACTTTTCTTGACTTTAAAGGATGTCATAAAAATTAAAATTACTTCAGTTAGTGGAGTCCCACTTTAAAGTATTCACCTCACCAATATTAAAAAAAAAAAAATTGTCCTGCAATCACAATCAAGAGCTTTATTTCTTTTTCCTCCTTGCAATCCTTATTAGATCTCGTTGTTCCTAAGAGGGACAGGGAGCTGGACTGAGCTGCTAAGGACAGAGCGAGGTTGACATGTATATAAGTATTGCTGAGACTCCCCCTGGTTTTTAAAAGCCATTCCAGTGGGTGGTATTAATTCTTGACAGTTTTATTTCTAATATCATGTGGTTGACGTAAAAGAGCCTCTGTCAGTTTTGAAAATGAGGAGAGTGGGAACAGAAAGCCAGAAGAGGGGGCTCTATTGCACCTGAAGTGGTAATTTTTTTTTTTTTTTTTAACTGAAAGGAGAAAGGAAAGCAGCCCGGCCTAGGAAAACATTGACTCTGGAAATTCGCAATAGTAAATACCTCCTTTAAATCCTTTTTGTCCTGCTGCACATAAACATAGCAGTATTGTCTTGTTAGCAGCTTTCCTGTCGATGAAACATTTTATTTTTGGCACATTTTATTACATGCGGCGATGTGCCTGACAAATCGGTTTCCGTTTCCCTGTCACGCAGACAGAATCCGTCCATACTTTTCTCTTCCGCACTTTTTGCAAAGTCATTAAGAGTAAGTGGGGGCGGCCAGAGACACTTTCGGTTGGCGCGGAAGTCAATGAAACAATATGGGTAGGTCATTTAATATAGCTGTAATCGATTGCTGCTGTCGCCTTTCCGGCCAAGCTGGTGTGCGGGAAGAGATTTTTAATTAAATAAATAGCTGGGTCGACCGGCAGATGCGCCCGGGCGAGCAACCTGCCCCGGGATTTGGCTTGCAGCGGTTGCTTGGCAACGCAACACAGCCGGTCTCTGAACAACAGCTGCACCCTCTGTTAGCAGCTAGCAGATGCTCACACCTCAGAGAATGGCAGCAGAAATAATGATTTGTGAAGAATAGTTTGTGGAGCTCTCTAATAAACAAGGGGGAAAAAAATAGCTCGGATGATAAAGGGCAAAGATATTCCGGACCCTGTTACCCTGTTAGTGAAATGAGGGTTTGGATCCAGTGAAATTATTAGCAGACAGTGAAGATCAACTAGTATTGGGTCTAGTGGAGCTGAAAAAGAAGAGAAACTTCTAGCATGTACGAAGCAAAGTGGGAGATGTTTTCATATACATCTCGTTTAATCTCCTCACAAACTGCTAAGGTGGGATTACTCTATTTCGGCAGATGAGGGAGAATTTAAATCACCTATGAAGTTTTCACGACTATTTTAGGATGCTAATTTCAAATCTTGTGGAGAGTGGAAACCGAAGAGGCAATGTTTAACACAATATGAGAGGAAACACTTATGTCCTGTAATAACCTTCACCACTGGCCTCGTCAATTTATAACTACATCCTCACAGTGTGTCTATAAGATCACATGGCAATTTAAAACAAATATTTAAAATAATCTGATTTGAAGTCAATTAAAAATATAATAAAATGTGGAAGGGAAATTCTTAATCTCGGGACTCATAAGAACGTATAATTAAGTTCTCACGAACCAGAACCTCCTACTACTTTATTCTTATCTGATTATCCCATGCCGTGAACAGATGGCCCCAATTTTAATGTTCCTTTTGGTACAAATACAGTTGGGTGAGAAAGAGTATTGTCTACCTACATATTGGTAAAACCCAAAAAGCTGCTTTCAAATTTATTTTAAAATTTTTAACATTTGTAGTTTACAAGAGGCTTAACACTGTCCTCAGGCAGCGTGTGGGCCAATATTTGGTTATTGCTGCAGTCCATCATGCTAAGCACGCATGGGGAACCACAGTACCGCCGCACAGGCTACATGGCCACACAGAAAAATCTGTCCCCTCTCAAACCTCACACACATGCACGACATGCCCTTTTAATTTACAGTACATGGAGACTGAGTAATACTGAGGCAGCGCTGTCATCAAAATGTATGAAATAGAATTTTCATTGCTTTTTTTTTTTTTAGCAAACAAAGTATATTTCCTCACAGAGCTTTGCTTAAATAAAACACACAGCTTCACCAATTCTATTGGTTCACTGTAAGAGTTTTCCATGAATCTTTGGATGAAAGATGTTTATTCATTTTCTTTTTTAAAACTTCACAAACAGAAGCTACTTAAATGGCATTTGTAAAGTTCTCACATAATGCGAATGAAGAGCTACAGCTCTTTTAGAAGGAAAAGAAAAAAGTTCACCCAACAACTGGATATATGATTTTGTGGTTTAGCACTGAGAGTCATTGACTGTGTAGTAGCTATACTAAATCCTTCCTGGGGCAACAAATGGCAAGTCACAGATATTATGTATCCTTCCTAATCTTTTCCAAAGTATAAGCAAATCCAATGTATCAGGCATTATATACATAAAGAATTGGATACCCTAAAAAGTAGGACTTTTATGAGTAAATCCATAAGGGAAGAAAAGCACTTTTTTTTTTTTTTTTTTGATTAGGAGGGCAATGTTTACTGCTTAGCTATGTTACTGAATTCTAGGGAAAAACCCTCTACTTCCATTTGCCCTAGGCAGACTTAAATACTCAATATATTTTCTACTAATATTTAAAACACACTTCACTGATTCATCTGTGGAACGTAGGTATTGAGGGCTAGACGTAGGAAGTGCCCTTTTCAATTGCTGGTTCACCTTGAATTTTTAGATAAAGTAGATCATGTAAAGTTTTTTTCAACATCAGAGCTGTTGACCACTCTGGTTAGTGCAGGTAAATTTAGTTGTAAATGAATTAACTCTCCTCCTAGTCAAACTCCTCCTAGGAGAGCAGTACGAATCCTTGATTTAGAAAACTGAAAGAAGTAAAATATTACAAAAGACTTTACTGCATAGGGTTTAAAATATCGAACATGTGGGTAGGACAATCACTGCAAAATAGAAGAGCGAAGATTTGCCTTGGCTTCTGTGATATTATTGCTAAAAATACATGACCCAATGTAATCATGAAAAAAAAAGTCATATGACCTGAAACAGGCATATTCTATGACATAATTTTGCCAATATTCTTCAAAAGTGTGAAGGACCTCTAAGCACCTTCCTTGTAAGACAGGAAAGCCTGAACAGCTATTCCAGAATTAAGGGAGACAATGGCGAAATTGTAACTCAAGGCAATGTGGGACTTTTATTGGATCCTAGAGCAGAAAGAGAACATCAGTGGGGCAGTTGGCAAAATTTGAATAAGGTCTATAATTAGAAAAGTATATTTTATCAATACTAATTTCCTGCTTTCTATCATTTTCCGCCGTTCTATGAAATGTTACCATTGGGGGATCTAGTTGAACGATAAACATGAATATGTTAGACTGTTTTTGCTAAGTTTTTGTAGGTATGATTAATTTAAAAATAAAAAACAAATTTTTAAAAACTCATGAAGCCACTGGTGGATACAAGTCAGTATATCCTAAGAAAGAGTCTTGTATTAAGTCTTCTTAACGTCAGTATTATTTTCTTTGTTATGGTGACTGACATCATGAAAGATAAAATACGCACACAGATCAAACCAGATTCCTGGAGAGTAAAATGGGCAATTATAAATACTGTTACAAAAGAAGTAAAAAGGGACAGTTTGGAGCAAACGAGAGTGTACAGCCACCCTATTTAGAGACCCAGTGACTCATCCATCTTTGCCTGCTAACCACTTAGTACAGTGCCGTATGCAGTAAAAACTCAATACATGTTTATTGAACCACAGAGGAGCCCTGCAAAGAGGCACCTACTCTTAAGGAGACAATGGCATATTTCATCTGTCTTACAGTTTAATCTGGGACTAGCTAGCCCACTCAATAAAGAATGTTTGGGAAGATGCATTTCCCACCTTATTCTGTTTTCTGAGTTATAAACATTCTTTGTATTTATTACCACCTATAGGATACAAATCCAAGAGCCAATTGGCCTTGTAAACTCAGGAAAGGGAGTCACAGAAAGAAATGAATGGGCTGCTAGGATGGTCAGTAGAAATATTAGGAATTTCTGAGGTTTCAAAATATGAGTAATTTTTACCTCTTTAGAAGAAGCACAAGAAACGAGTCATTATGGAATAAACAAACAACTTGGTGGAGGGCAATCTAATTGTTGAATGTGCCTCCCGGTGTTGTAAATCAGAAAATCATTGAATACCACTAGTTTCCAAATTCTCTCTCATCACACATAAACAACAACAGCCTCAACAATCAATCAAGCAATTCATTCAGAACCCGGCGCTGCGTCAAAGACATTGCCAAATGCTACTTTTTATACTGCAATATCCTTCAGTAAATAAGAATGTAGCTTTTCTGTTTCAATAAAAAATATATTTTAATATATACCTGCAGTCTTCCACAAGTCAAAAATATCCACAATGCCTTAAACTGCTTTAGATCACCTGAAGTGTGATCTAAACTCAGTGCATTCCCCCTCATGAGTTATAAGTCTCAAGTAGTAATTCTATATTTATATATTGCTAATTTAAAGAGTGAATGTCACTTTACCCTCTCTAACAAACTTTCTCTAATTAGGGAATAACTAACAAAGCTGATAGATTTTTGCTGTCAACAATGAGAACATGGAAAGATTTTTTTTCCTCTGTTCACGAATTTAATGAGTAACTCAAAGGTTTTCTACGTGTAGAAATGTATTTATTTAAAAGGCAAAATGATTGGAGACCAAGGTGGCTCAGTTGGTTAAGCATCTGCCTTCGGCTCAAGTCATGACCGTGGGGTCCTGCAACTGAGCCCTCCATTGGGTTCCCTGCTCAGTGCGGAGTCTGCTTCTCCATCTACCTCTGCCTCTCCCCAACCAATGTTCTCTTTCTCTCTCTCCCAAATAAATAAAATCTTAAAAAAAAAGAAAAAGGCAAAGTGATGTATGAAAATTGTGAGGAATAGTTAAGGATGGTAGGGTATATTAAAGCATGTATTTGTAAGAATTTGTTGGTTCTAGTTAGGGAAAAAACTCATTTGAGGACACCTGGGTGACTCGGTCAGTTTAAGCGTCTGCCTTAGGCTCAGGTCATGATCCCGGAGCCCTAGGATCAAGTCCTGCATCAGGTTCCCTGCTCAGTGGGGAGTCTGCTTCCCCTTCCGTCCCTCCCCAATGCTCATGCCCTAGTGCATGCGTGCTCTCTCTTTCTTGCAAAAATAAATAAATAAATCTTTTAAAAAAACTCATTTAAGAACACACAGTAAAAAAAAAATAAACTAAAATCACTTCGTAGGGTATTTATCTGAAATATGCATATGGTTGCTGATCTTACATTAATCTTTATTATTTAAAAAGGCTTGAGTGATACTTTTCTAGGTCAGGGAAGACAGCTTCTCATTTCCCCCAAAGACAGAGAAATTAGAAATCAAGCAGGTCTACGTCCTTACGATCTACCTTGTACACGTCGATCTCTGAAACTACATGGAACTGGAAGGGTAACATTTAAAGGCATCTGAAGGGGGAATGGAGGGAGGACTAGAAAGTATTAAATATGCTACACAAATAGTCCAAGCTATGAAGGACACTGATTCATTAGAAGCAATGCATATGGAGATATTTAAAAGCAAAATGTTTTCTCCATTATTTCTGAGAGGTCTATACCACTTTACTGCTAACTTTTACCCATAGGTATTTCTGAAAGCTTAACGGATCTGTGACCCCTTAAAATTAGACAGAAGTTCAGAGACCGAGGATGGTAATGAGGGAGTAGGAAGTGGAAAATAAAGTTATATGTATTTCTTTCCTCATTTTTAGAGTAGAGACAAAGGAGAGAACCAAGTTTGAAATAGTCTATATTCCTCAGAGACAGAAAATATGCAAATGAACACTATTTTATTTCTACTAAATTTATATGGGCCAGGTACAAATCATGCATGGAAAAAGTTCCCATTTTACTCTCAGTTTAGCATGAACAACAAGCTAAAATTGAGTCATTTGTAGTTATTTAAATCTAAAAACCTATGCCTTTGCTGCCATCCGTGTCATGCATTAGGTATATTTTTGTTTCATGAACCCGAGTCCCATCTCCTATTTTAGCAAATATCATCTATAACTTACACAAACTATATATCACTAACTATATATCACCATGGATTGTCTTAATACATCTTTAAAAGTATTGTAGTGAAAATATAGAAGTCCATGAGGTTTTGGAGTGAGCTGCTTCTTGGGTACCCAGAGCCTGGGACCAGGTAATTGTTGATTTTTTATCAATAGGTATTTTGGTAAGAACTGCATAATAGAACCATCTATAAAGCTTTTTTTTTTTTTTTTTTGAGAGAGAGAGAGAACAGCAGGAGGAGCAGCAGAGAGAGAGAGGGAGGAGCAGGCTCCCCACTGAGCAAGGAGCTCTATGTGGAGCTCCGTCCCAGAACCCTGGGATCTGACCCAAGCCGAAGGCAGATGCTCAACCAACTGAGCCAACCAGCCTGCCCCCACCCCCCATAAAGCTTTTTAAAAGACTGATGTCCAGTACCCATCCAGACCAATTAAATCAGAATCTCTGGACAGAGCGCTGGGAAATGTTATTATTTTTTTTTTTACAGCTCTGTAGAGGCTCATGTGGACGTAGGGTCAAAGAACACTGATCTAAGGTCTTTAAAAGGGTTTAGGTGTTCTCACGGGTGGAATCCTTGCTCCCCAGCTGCCTCTGACCCACAGCTTTGCAATCTTGGCCAAAGGTCTCCATCTACAAAACTAGGCAGAAAATAGAAAGTAGCTCATGAGATTGTTTAACAAATTAAGTGTTAATATTTGTAAAGTAGTTGGGATAATAATGACTGTGTAAATAGCTGTTAAATAAACGTTAAAAATAAATCAGGCTTTGGGGGTCAGAGAGAAGAGGTTTTAGGACAGCAAGGGAGTCAGTGAGCGGTCTGGCATCCTTCAAACTAGCGTCCTCACTGCAGGTGGAACAAGACTCAGGGATTCATCGACAAGTCCAGTTGGGATGCCTGGGTGGCTCAGTTGGTTAAATGTCTGTCTTCAGCTCAGGTCATGATCCCAGGGTCCTGGGATTGAGCCTCAAGTTGGGCTTCCTGTTTGGAAGGGAGCCTGCTTCTTCCTCTCCATCCCTAACCTCCTGCTTGTACTCTCTTACTATCTCTCTCTCAAGTAAATAAATAAAATCTTAAAAAAAAAAAAAAAGAGTCCAATCAAACAGACAGAAATTGGAATACCTTCATGGTTTAGTTGTAAATAACATAGCTAAAGCTGACGAAAAAGTATTCATGCATATTAACTGGTAAGACCAGTGGCTCAAATGGGATGATGAGGACTTGCAAACACTTTCTCCTGTTTCTTGTCTCCACTTCCTTGTCCTGGCTTTATCTTGGGACATTCTGCTCCTCTTTATGACAAGTAATTCCTTCTACCATGTGTTCCACTCAGTAACTCAGGGAAAAAGAGACTTTCCTTCCTGCTCTAATACCAGGCAATATCCCAAAGGCCCAAGTTTCACGGTCTCTGCCTTGCCCTGCTCCGGACAATGTGCATATGTCTCTGCGTTCCTGACTCTCCCTGGTCGCCCAATGATGAATTAAACACCAAGTCCAGGGAAATTTGATGGTAAATTCATTAGGATGGAATCATAGGCTCATTTTGGAAGCCAGGGTTGGAGTTAACCCTACACAAACCACAGAGACAGGGGGAGGGATTAACAGTCCTTTAAAGAAAAAAAAATTGGGTACTGTTACCGAGAAAAGGAAAATAGATTTGGGGCAGGTTATCAATAACAGGTGTCACAGTTGCTAAAGAATAATAATCCCCTGTTTCTTTGAGACTTCTTTAACTGGCGGGTTCCGAAATTCAGCTACATTCTGAATCTGTGGGGCGCACAGTTCTGGAGACTGTGGGAAGTATCTTCTGTCACGGGACAAAGTTTCCCTACTTGCGAATTCGTGAAATTCTCGTAAGAGCATTTATGCTCAGACTCAAAATGCAGAGTAACCCCGTGCTAAAGAACACACTTATCTGAAATCAAAGTAAAATAATTGGCTGATATAAGATCCTCTCTGGGGAAGAAAAAAAGGGTTTTGACAGGAGGAGAGGGGACAGAAGCCAAGGAAGAAATAAATGGGCAGAGAAGGGTGAAGCCTTGGGCGCTCTGGGCCAGCAGCCGACTCCACGTGGTTGCCAAGGCTGGCCCCGTCCCTTGTGAGAGCTCTGAAAACTAGATCCTCAGCACCTTCCCTTCCGGCAGCTTCAAAAGCTCAATGTAGTTCACCATGTCGTGATCCGCCTGAAATATCTCTGACTCAAAATCGATTCTTGGGGTGGTTGTAGATGGGACGAATTGTGGATGCCGACACATTCCCTCAATTCAGTCAAGGACTTGATTGTTTGACATCATGTGGATTAAATACTGTGGTTATTGACTAATTTCTTTCACATTTAAAGATATTGTTGAGACCTCAAGCAGACAAGCCAGTTTTAGCTCAAGCAACCACCAGGAGGGACACTGTAATCTTAACACTTAACTTTTACCTTGGAAATCTGACCATGAGAAGGCTGAAAAGGTCTGCTTTTCTTTCTCTGTCCTCTCAGTAGAGTGTTGTTGTCTGGTTGCCTTCTTGTTCGGCTAGCCCTCTTTGCCCTCGACTTTCACTTCCTTCTGGTGAACAAGTGTCTTCTAAGGGATTCCCTAGGAGAGGACCTCTCACACAGTGCCTCATGCAAGGTCATCAAGGTTTTAAAAAATCCACTTTTTTGTGACCTCAGAGCTCAATGTACTCAATCTCTAAATTTGGTTTTCATTTTTTCTATGAAGCTGGAATGTTGATTTTACCTTCCCTTTTTTTTAAAAGATTTTATTTATTTATTTACAGAGAAAGAGTGTGAGCTGAGGAAAAAATAGAGAATGAGAGAGAATCCTCAAGCAGCCTCTGTGATGAGTATGGACCCGATGTAGGGCTTAATCTCATGACCTCGAGAACATGACTCGAGCCGAAACCAAGAGTTCAGATGCCCAACCCACTGAGCTACCCAGCTGCCTCCCCGTTTCTCTAACTTCTGCTTCAGTTTCTTTAGTTTGTTGTCCAGAAATAGAACCACGGGAACCATGTGTTCCCATAATGCCCTATGAAAGAGGTAATCAAGAGCACCTGTGGGGCTCAGTCAGCTAAGCGACTGCCTTCAGTTCCGGTCACGATCTCAGGGTCCTGGGATCAAGCCCCGCATCAGGCTCCCTGCTTAGCGGGGAGCCTGCTTCTTCCTCTCCCCCTGCCTGCCCCGCCCCCTGCTTGTGCACTTGCTCTGTGGAATAAATAAAATCTTTTGAAAATTTTAAAAAATAAAGAAGCAATCACACTGCACCATAATGAGTTGCTTGAATGGTGCTACCCAGATGTGAACTTAAACCTGAGGGGAAAAAACTGCTATCAATCGCTGTTTTAACTCTACTATCCAGCCCAGAAGTGCCTACAACTGCAAATAGACTCTTTGCCCCTCATAAACTATATCCGAGGTATTTTGCCTGAAGGAATTGCGTAACACAGAGATCTGGCCACTCCAGGTGCAAGTTACAGTGGAATTAGAGGTAATGTTTTATGGCAGCTGTTCCCAAAACTAGAAAGTCATGGCGCTCTTCTGCTCCAGCTCTATGCCATCAAAATCTTGGTCAATCACCAGACAGTCGTGATCATTTGCAAACTAGCGTTCCGTACTTGTAGTCGTGTATACATACTTAGACCTACCTCAGAAATAGGACGGTAGTTTTTGCCATGTTTAAAATCATGTTAAACCTCAACACAGATGGGTTCTGAGACTAAAAGAATAACTGAAGATCCATGATTTTATGAAAGGACACCAATAGTGATAATCATTGAACCCTTTCGTTAAAAAAAGCACACATTCACCTGATCAATAAACTTATTCCTAGACATGTGTATGCTGAGGAGAGTCCTAAAATATGGAGAAAAGAATAATGCTGGAAACGAGTACTGCTGACGTGATGTTCCTGGGTTGTCAGGAGGGGATGGGCCCTTGATCAAGTAGACAGGTTGGCCACAGTTAAGAGCGCAGAGAGCCTCTCCGTGTAACGGGAGAGAGGGTACCCTCTGGGCCAAGACACAGATGGGATGGCCTAAATCCTCTTCTGTTTCTGTTTTCACATTGAAATAAGTAGCAGGTCATTAGCTGAGAATGAGGAGGTACTCGCAAAAAAGAATTTCTACCAGAATGGGATGGCAGCGAAGGATTTGCACCTCGCCGAATCCACTGGTTCATTCTCAGTTGGAAAATTTGAATGACAGGCAGCATTTAACAGGCTTCATCACTCCCTCCTTAAGATATTTCCATCACATGCTTTCTCAGTTTTGTCCCCACTTCCCGACCCATCCCCCTCAGCTTCCTTGGCTCGCTCTGCAGCCTGTTTCCAAATTCTCAGGGTCCCAAGTGCCCCCACACCTCAGACCCTGAAACTTTTTCTGCGTACACTCTCTTGGTGACTTCTCCATCCTGGTATCTTAAAAAACCATCTACGTGTTGATAGCTCCCAAGTTTCTATCTCAGACCTAAATTTCTCCCCTGAATTCTAGGATAACACATGCTTACTCCGTGTCTCTGCTTGGAACGGCACTAGACCTCTCAGGCTTAACACACATGTTCAGAATGGCACCCCTGGTATCGCCTGGATCCTGCCCAGACCTGCTTCCCCCGTGTTCTTTCCAAGCTCAGCAGCTGCCTGCTCCAGTCTTCTGATGACTCACACTCAAACCTGGGAGTCACACTTGGCTACTCCCTTTCAGCACGCCTCATTTTGAATTCACCCACAAAACTTTTGCTTATCATTTCAAGATACATCAAGCTCGCTCTCCCCCAATCTATCACACTTTTCCCAATTCCACCACCACCACTCGGAGGTAAGCTACTGTCACCTTCAGCCCACGAACTAGCTACCCTTTTTTTGGTTTGAGCTTTCTTTTCATCTGTCCACTCCGGCTCCATTCCATACCTCGCTGTTCCTAGAACGTGCTACGCGTGTTCCCAATTTAGGGCTTTTGCATTTACTGTTTCCTCTGCCTTAAACACTGTTCTCTTTGTTAGCCATATGGCCTCCTCCTTAACTCTCCTCAAATCATTATGGATGTATAGAAAAAAGTATGAAAGGATATATATCAAAATGTTATCTTCAAAGTTTATAGAACATACACACACACATGCACTTAACTGGGTCTTTCCAGATGGTGGAATTTAAGGTAACTTTAAAGTTTCTGTATGAACACGTAAATATTTGCTTAGCGTATTCCAGTGAAAATATAATAATGAAATTTAAACACTTCAAAAATGTTTTTTAATGGAAACAGTCTTATGCATTATAAACTATTAGTATAAACTAAATTTGCTGAGCCCCAATTCACTACTAATACAGTAATACACTCTTTCCTCACTGACATAGCTATTAGTAGTAAATGTTTTTGCTCTATCTCCAACAGTCCAATCTCCTCTCCTCCATTACTCAATTTCACTGTGAAGATCTAAAGATCCAACACTTGAGGTTTCCAATGCCACTTCATGTATTTTTTAAAGATTTATTTATTTGGGGGGAGGTGTGCGGGGCAGACAGAGAGGCAGAGGGACAGAAGCAGACTCCATGCTGAGCATGGAGCCAGTTGGCTCGGCTCAATCCCGGCACCTGAGATCATGACCTGAGCCAGGACTGAGATGCTCAACCAACCCAGCCACCCAGGCACCCCTACAACCACCTTTTAAAATTCCATATTCACCTTCTACAGATTGGAAAATTCAGTATGAACAAATGAGCACTGCAGTGATGACTGGGATCTCAGTGATGAGAATAACAGTAACTACTGTTGCTGAGAAAGTCCATAAGCCTCATCCTATGTTATAAATACACTATTGGGGGTACCTGGGTGGGTCAGCTCAGGTCATGGTCCTGGGGTCCCAGGATGGAGCCTGGCATCGGGCTCTCTGCTCAGCGGGGAGCCTGCTTCCCCCTCTCCCTCTGCCTGCTGCTCTGCCTACTTGTGCTCTCTACTTCTCTGTCAAATAAATAAATAAGATCTTGGAAAAATAAATAAACACACTATCAGAGTCAACCCCAACTAGCTCCGTGAAAAGAGAGGCTGCGGCTATCCCCTTCTAAAGATGAGCAAACTGACATGCAGAGAGATTAAGAAATTAATTTGCCCAAGATATAATAAAACTAGGAGCCTAAATTCAAAATGAGGTCTGACTTCAATGGCTTTGGTCTTGACCAATATACTCTGCAGATTGACAAACTGTCATCTCTCTGATAATAATCTCCAAAAGACGGGAATCAGATTAATCTATAACTAGAAACAAGCAATGGAGAAACCTACCAGGATTTTTTTTTTTTTTTGCCTGGCACCAGGTACCTCATGAATTTCCCTAAAGTTTCCTGATAAAATGAGATGTGAGATTATTGGTTAAGACAAAGGGTATAAGGAGATATGAAGAAACATTAATTTCTAGTCTTTTCTCCTTTACAAATTGAGTATAATTTTTTTTTTAATTTTATTTATTTGACAGAGAAACACAGCAAGAGAGGAAACACAAGCAGTGGGAATGGTAGCGGGAGAAGCAGGCTTCCCGCTGATCAGGAAGCCTGATGTGGGGCTCGATCCCAGGACCCTGGGATCATGACCTGAGCCGAAGGCAGACGCTTAATGACTGAGCCACCCAGGTGCCCCTACAAATTGAGTATAATTTTCAACAAGTTCTGTCTATATCACAAATTTCTTATTTATAAAATCAGTGTTTTAGACTCATTTTTTTCTCTAACAATACTTCAAATCTCAGCATTAATATTTGCATAAATATTTGCCTCAAAGGTGGAAATACATTCATGGCAATTCGCTATGACTGTTGGAATCTCAAAAACCAATTTTACAATAAATTATTGAAAACAGAAGTTTTGATGAATAAATTGTGGATTCCTATCACGTTCAAGGGTGGTGGTAAAGATCATCACAGAGCATGAAGTTGTAAGGTATGACCTTACATATTTTCAACAAATAATGCTTCAACAGCAGCAGGCCGCCAGAATTTTGACAGTTCCTGCTCTTTCCCTGGACAGGAGGATAGGAAAAACAGGTTTGTGCCTTTGTAAATGTCTCTTTAATGTAAACAAAGTCTCAGGAAGCCGATTCCTAATAGCGAGAAAGTAAAGGTTGAATGTTCAAAGCTTCTTGTAATGTGAATTCATGGCTAGCATCCTTTGAAGAACTTTAAACATAATGAACACTAGGGACATGAACCCTGGGGGCTTGGCTAATCAACATTAAGTTGAATGTAGATAGAGATTGACAGTGTTCTATGAATGCCCTCTGAGCTAAATGACACATATTTGACTCTGTGAATGAATCAAAATTGTCCTTGACGTCTATTATTTCATTAAAAAACTAGAAACATAAAGGGAGTGGAAAATAAATTTTATCCAGTCTTAGAGTCAATAAAGGTGCCTGAACATGCAGCTGAAAAAGGACTTGGAATCTGGAAGCCTTAGGTGAATAGTCAGGAAATTTCATCAGACCTTTCCACTTTAAGGTGCCCAGTTTGTAACAAGGAAGTAAAATGTTTAAAAGCAGTGAGGAAGAAGCATTCATTCTAACTAAAGTCAATTCTGCCATCATCCAAGAAGTTTGCCTTCAAAATACAATTGCATGAAATAAAGGGTTGCTTTCTAGCAAGGTTGTTAATAAGCGCCCTATGACCTGTTGCAGCCCTTTGGCTGCAGGAGCCAAATCCTTCCCGGCTATGGTTTGGCGCCATCTGGTGGAAATTAGAATCTGGCTTTAGACGCATGTGGCTGGATGCAGACGATTTGTAGAGATTTCCGGAACCTCCCAGTTAGCTGATACTGATTTTTTCCTCGTAAAGAACAGCATTAAGAGAATCTGACCCGTAAGAATACTGAAAATGAGCCAATCCACTCTCTTGCTCCCTATAATATGAAAGGTGGGAGGGGGTATAGCCACCAATCCCCAATCACACTGTATCCAAATATGTGTCACTACACCATTTTACTGACCTCATGCTGTCCATAAACCCCTGGTTCAACCTTAATTCGGGAGGCTAATGCTGCAATCACTTACTCCTGTAAAACTGGTTATATATATATATTTTTTTCTGAGCTGACCATCCTTCCAGGTTCCAATGACCCTAACCTGGGGTTATTCGAAAGCCCCCCTCCCCCCCGCCCCGGTATTTCACACTCTTTTCAAAATCCATTTTACCTGTAAGGATTTCAAATTCCTCTCCTTGGTTTTTCCTCATTATTCACTATCCTGTTTGCTTTATGACTTTCAGAATCTCTTTATCATTCTTTGCTGTTGGTAGGAGCGATAGCTTGGATTTAGCTTATTTTTTTTTCTTTTAAGATTTTTATTTGAGAATGAATGAGCACAAGCAGGGGAGGAAGGGCAGAGAGAGAGGGAGAAGCTGACTCCCTGCTGAGCAGGGGGTCCCAACATGGGGCTCAACCCCAGGACCCTGAGAACATGACTTGAGCCACCCAGGTGTGGTTCTTTATTATATTTTGTAGTTTCCAGTAATAAACTGAATTTTTTAGGTATATATTTCTTTGACCTTTCATAGGAGAAGTAACTGTATTTGCTAGGTAGTCACCTTGATAGGGAGTTTATGTTCTTTTTTAAATAAATGAATTTACTAATCTCCATTGTATTTCAATAGCCACTATTTCCTGTTCTGTTTGGATTGTAACTGTGTTCCTTCAAAATTTTTATGTTGAAGCTCTAACCACCAATATGATAGTATTTGGAGATGGAGCCTTTGAGATATAATTAGATTAAATGAGGTCACGAGGGACTCTATCATAGGATTAGTGCCCTTAAGAGACACTAGAGTGCCCCCCTCCACCCTGACACGGAGGACACAGCATCACGGCATGAAGGCAGCTGTGCAAAGCCATGAAGAAGGCTATTACCAGAACAATCTCCAGCCATGCTGGCACTTTGATCTTACAACTTCCCATCCGCCAGGACTGGGAGAAATAGATGTCTATTGTTTAAGCCTTGCATTCTATAGTATTCTGTTATAACAGCCTAGGCTGAATAATACACACTTCATGTTTTCTTTTCTTTTCTTTCTTAAGATTTTATTGATTTATTTGACAGAGATCAAGAAAGAGAACACAAGCAGGGCGAGCAGCAGGGAGAGGGAACAGCAGACTCCCCGCTGAGCAAGGAGCCTGATACGGAGCTGGATCCCAGGACCCTGGGATCATGACCTCAGGTGAAGGCAGGTGCCTAACTGAGCCACCCAGGAGCCCCTCTGTAGCACTTCCTTATCTACAAAGTGCTTCCATATGCTATCAGTTAAATTCCCAATAGCCTTGAAACCCAGGTATTTTAATTTACCTTTTTACAAAGAAGAGAAATCAGGCTTTAAATCATTTATACAAAAGAGAAAAATTGGTAGCTATTGCAGTCAAGATTCAAGCTGGAATCTGATTCTAAGTATCAAGTTCTGTCTACTGTGCCACCATATTTCCTCATCGGGGAAATCAGTGAGGTACTGAATTGTTTCCCCACCCCCTCCACCCCCATTAGGCTCTCATTGAATGGCTTCATGAATATCTGTTCAGGCTCCTTCTGGGATGATGCAAAATCTACTGTGCACACTGTTTCTCTCAAACCATTTCCAAAAGCCAGCCCTACTTTCAAAAAGACCCTCCCTAAACACGCAGGAAATCCCATACTGCTCTGCTTCCCACAGGCCCTCTTCTTTTAAAGAGGCGAGTCTATGAATTATGGAAAAGGTGCCAAGTTCGCTACTGGGGAGAGATGATGGCAGGTATCCCAAGAAAGTGAAACCAGGTTAGCACAACAGTCTGATCGCTAGATTAGCTTTTTAACTCCAGAAAGGCCCACATAACTCTGGAGATTGAGGACAGAAACTGAGGGATACAGTCTGGGGACAAAAAGGGGGTGCAGGCTTTGATGAACAGCGTTCATGTCTTGCCTTCCTCTGACAGACTTAGTAACCTTGCTCAATCCTGCTTTTGGATTAGAGTCTAGGTTTTATCTACAAAATAACCTACAGCATGTGGCACAGGGCAGACGGGGAGGGGCCTACAATGCTACGAAATGTACAAAGCACACAATTCAGGGTCAAGGGCGCCGATGGTGTCCTATACCATGTGCGAGTATATATGAGACAATTCACCTGAAACTAATTAAATCTCTGCACCCATTTATAATTCTGTCATCTAAAAAATATTCTGCACTACGATTTTTTAAAAGGTGTTTTAGGGGTGCCTGGCTGGCTCAGTGGGTGGAGCATGAAACTTAATCTCTGGGTTATGAGTTTGAGCCCCACTTGGGGCACAGAGTTCACCCAAAAAATCTTAAAAAACTGTCTTTTAATGCTACCGGCACAGTTATGTAAATAATGTCAAACTATATGCTTTGACTTGAGAAACCCACGCCTGGAGTCAACATATTAATCCACTGAGTGAGTATTTTTAGAGCACCTGTTTCTGCTCAGGGCTGGGGGAAAAAGACAAGTGTCTTCTTGGTCCTCATAGAGTTTGTATTTTATTTACACTTCCACTTAATGGTCCGCTTAAAACACGGATGCACTTTTTAGAAAATCTGGCCATTTGTAAGTCAGAATTTACTTTTAACTTTGGTATAAAGTTGCCTTGACAACTCTCACTCCCACGAGTAAGACAAGGCAAGAGATATGTTTGGCAGAGCAACTATTTATGTCCTGTCTTCTGTGTTGCCAGGGTGATGATAGCAATATTGAAAACATCGGAGGTGGTTGTTTTATTGGCAAGGATCCTGACTTTCACTTTCAAATGGAAGGACTGTAAAAAGCAAAATGTAGGCTGGGGTGTAGGCAGTGGACCGGCCAGGCCTGGACATCGACTAGATGAATGGATCATCGGTGATTAACCAAATGTGGATGCTTTCTAATACTCACAGGCGATATTTTTGTAATAATATTTTACAACATGAGATTTCAGTGATCACCTCAAATATTTGTTGTTGTTTTTGAAAAGCCAAAACCGTATCTTTGTATGCTTTCCAATGTTGTTTATGTTTTTTGCCCAAATTTCTATACCTCTCCCTTCTTTCAGTGGGAAACAACTCAAAAGTCCACTGAGCTTTTGATCTCTCTTCCAACTAAGAATCGAAATGTTACCACAGTCCAAGTTCAGCTTCTAAAGAATTTTTTAAACATACTGATTATGTACTTTAAAGGGAATACATTTACGTAGCAATGCTGAAAAGACAAAGTCATCTGTTAGGTCAGCCGGATTTTCTGTCTTTCTTGAAAGCACCACAGTTACGCAGATACACGCACTGGGGGTCACCTGGTGATTTTTTCCTCCCTCACCAACTTCATGAAATCAATCTCTTAACTTCAAGCCAAATAGGACATTGACATCAAATGAAACACAGCCACAAAAAAAGCTTCCTTGTGAGGTGTTGGGGGTTCACCCTAGCAAACTTCAAGTCTTCTTCCCCACAGTTGGGTGAGACATAGGATGGTGTGGGGAGACAGACAGATGAAGATAAACCAGGACCACATTTCATAGGTTTCTGTGGTGCTAGTTTTTTTTTTTTTTTTAATTTCAAATGTACTTTATTTCTTCAATTACGCTACCATAAGTAGTAAGAGTGGCTTAGACGACGAGTTGCTTTCGAAACAATTCTTTGTCACGGCAACTACAATGGTTACTGATGTTTTCACTCCTTTGTGGTGACTCCACCAACAGAGGACAGGTTCCATTCTATTCCAATCCGTGTGATTCTCAACCGCCACACAACAACACAGAAAGTAGTTCTGCTGGCTGGTGTGGCATTAGCATATTTGTTGAGAAAATCCAGTGAGTATTTTATGTGGCTCCGTCTTGCCATATTTTGCTCAATGCTTCTATTCTTGAGATCCCTAGTGTATTTCTGGCCAAGGGAAACATCACAAAGGTGTGATAGGATTGGATTTGATTGCAGCTGCTGATGAATTTCATTGCAAGAAGCCCTGGTAGGAAAAAAAAAAAAAAAAAAAAAGAAGCCCTGGTAGGACCTCAAGTGCTCTTTTCAGAACCTTCTAGAGTCAGCTTGTATTATCAGTTTATTATAGAGGATACATTTCAGGAAAAGCCAAATGGAAGAGATGCACAGTATAAAACACGAAGGTGGGGGAGCGTCCACGCCCTCTGGGGGCACCCCGTCCTCCTTGTACATCAATGTGTTCACTGACTTGGAAGCTCCACTGCTGGGTTTCTTGCCACTTACTAGGTTTTGTCAATTATATGCAATGATGTGATATTTGAAAAGCAGGAATAATGAGGAGACATTTTATATGTTTGACCTGTTTGGTTTCTCTTGGTGATCAGTCATACTGATGTGGATTTCTTTCCTGCACCAGTGTTAAAACTTGTCTGCAGAGTTTTATGGTCTATTTTCTAGCTTCTTAGGTCTCAAGAGACCTTTTAGAGCCAGCTCTAGAGGCCCAATATGGAGCTCACTTCTCCGACTCTTCCAGCAATGTTAAAATCACCTAATCCTCTGTTAAGTTACTTTCTACTCAAAACACCGAAACTAGCTCTGGTTTTCTATACTAAACCTTGTCTGATATACATCTCCTATCCTTCTCCGCTTAAAAACTTCAATACCTAACCACTCTTTATGGGAAATTATCCAAATAGTAAGCATCACATTGAAGGGGATGTATTATGATGAATTCCTTACAATTACAGACGTATCTTTTATTTTTCCATACAATCTGCTCTCTTTCCCAAATTCACTTGTTCACAATCCAGTATAGTGAGCACACATAAGTTTCCTTCTCTTTCTCTCCCCTTCAATTGTTTATTGCCATCTAACTTTCTTCAAATTCTCATTCCAATCCTACACTTACATGATAAACTTCCTATGATCATTTAACCAGAATTAATCTTTTTCTTTCATAGCTAAACTCCTCTAGCACTGTATTTCTTTTGGAGCATGGGAACCTTTCCTGAACAGTGATCATTCTATCCTCCAATTTGCATCATCTGTTTACCTGAAATTTATTGAAGACTTAACTATGAGCAAGTCACTGTGCTAGGCACTGGAAATATGAAAATACAGTTTTTGTCTTTGTCTTGATGAAACTTACATCTTATTAAGCTAGATAATCATTAAACAAATAGACCCAAAATAAATATGTAAGTGTCAACTCTGGTAAGTTCTATAAAGGAAAGCATTGTGTGCCTATTCGAGAGAGCTTAGGTGGTTTGAGAGTTAGGGAAAGCTGGAGTATCACTTGCCGTGACGCATAAAGGATGTTCAGATGCCGAATGGAGTGGGGAAGAACATCGGCAACATGGTGCGTCAGCAAGGCTTTTGCTCAACTAGCACTCAGGAAATGGAGTCCCTGCCCCATCCAGGGAGCCTTCATCGCTGAGTGATTCTAGTGGAGCCTCCCTCTCGCTTTGTTTTGCAGGTGGAGAAACAACTTTTTCCTGGATGGAACTACTCTCTTTCCTGGATGGAATTACTTTCCTTTCCACAGGGCTTACCACACCCATGCCTTCAACTGTCTCTTCTACTTATCAGTTTTTTACATTCTCTCTCTCCCTCTCTCTCTCACACACACACACGAACACTGGGCAGGGAGGGGATGGTTGTATGAACTGGGGACAAAATAATGCATTTATTGCCTATTTACCAGGGGCCAGGTACTTTTATATTTATTTACGTCTCTGCTGGCCCTTAATCTTCACAACAGCCGAGTGAAATAGATATTTAAAAAGGAAGACCGTGAAGCACAGAAAATATTGAGTAATTACTAAATGCTAGATATAAGTACCATTGAGCATTTACTATGTGCTAGGTAGAACCATGTAAGGACTACTTTCATCGTTACTATTATTCCCATTTTCCTGAGGGCCAGAGAGGCGGGGAGACCAACTTCCTCCTGGTTCCCCAGCTGTGTGGCCAGCTCTGGACCCGATGCAGAGTCAATGCTGCACTGTTCTATTCACTAGCCTGTGGCCTTCTGGGGCTACTTCTGATCCCCAAGTGAACCCTGCAGCCTGTGGCCTTCTGGGGCTACTTCTGATCCCCAAGTGAACCCTGCAGGGAGGATTCTGACGTCCATTTGGGGGCCATCTCTTTAGAAAGTGGGAGCTTAGTACTTCTCTGTTCTCAGCTTTGGGATCTAGTCACCAATCATGGGACAACCAGAAAATTCCCAGGCACCATCCTGTTATACATGCAAAATGTCTTCTTCCATCTTTTGACACATTTCTTCTGTCTCTTCTAGGGTAACATGTGCTGAGAAATGCACACAATAGTAATTAAAATACAATTAGGGTTTACATTGCTTCAAATGTCATGTAGCCTCAGCTTCTATGCCTTGTAAATAATGCATTATTTTGGATGATCTACAGTACCATTTACTTCTGCTACTTTGGATCAGTGAAAACTAAACTACACTAAAAGGATATAGTTAATATATATTCATCAAGAATGAACAAGGAAATAGCATCCAGATCATTTTCCTAGCGGGGAGACCAGCATAATGAGCAAATCAGAGACGTGACATATAGAGAAATGGGCTTGCTACACTCAGATTCTTTGCCATTACATGAAAATGTAGAAGCGAGGTTTTCAATAGGTCCCAGCGTGAACTCTCAGGGTGCCTCTGGAAGAATACTGGGCTGTAAGTAAACACCTCAAAATTCTATGCAAAATTTCTATTTGTGTACATGTACTTTTTCTAGGGAAAGAGTCCACAGCCTTTACCAAGTTTCCACAATAGTCTCCCCAAAAGGTTAAGAAACACTGATGCAGGGGCACCTGCTTGGCCCAGTTTGTAGTGTGCGCGATTCTTGAACTCGGGGTTTTGAGTTCCAGCCCCACGTTGGGTGTAATGATTACTTAAAAAAAAAAAAAAAAAAGAAGAAGGAAAAAAACACTTATGTAGGCATCGTGATAAAATTATCAATGCTAAGTAGATCTAAGAGAATATATTCTATTTACAATTATTTAAAAAAACATTCATCATTCCCTATTAAATAAAAAAAATCCATGATTTTAAAGACAGACTAAATAAACTACTAAAATAAGCATTGATTAATATACCTCTGCCTCGGATGAAGTAAAAATGGGCCTCAGGCAGATCAATCCCCTGGAACTGATTTCCTGGCAGCAAACTTTCCCTTGGATCAGCAGCTCATTTCACCCTTATTCTTCTATCTTCATTTGTTATTGGAGGTCATTACAAGCGAGATAAAGTTCAGATATCCAATATTTTTTCAAGCTTAAATGTTCTGCTAACTAAAAAGTCATAAAAACTAATTCCCCCGTCTACCCTCTAACCTCCAGAAGACACAATTATTTGGGTCTCACTGGTCACAACAGAGATATTACAGCAGAATAATCGGACGGACAGCCATCTTTACCGTGCAAAATTGCTATTTCTGTCCTAGGTAATGTTAGAAGGTCACCTGAAATCCATACTGTGGGTTTAAGAGATTATTTTGTTATCTACTAATTTGTATAAATACAGAAAAGTAAATTTGTGTGATTTAGAATCAAAAGCCAGAAAAGATAAAATATATGTGTGTGTATATGTATGTATATATATGTGTGTGTGTATATATATACATACTTGAGATAAATATTTTTTTCAACAATTTTATACAAAGTTAATTTCTGATTTGGCAGAGGGAACACTTATCTCAAGAATTATTTTACTTAATAAAATTTCAGATGAATAGACCAACTTGGACAATACGCTCGATCCTATATAATAGCATTTGTCTTGCCTCAGAATAATCTCCCAGCATTTGCTTGTATTATATGACATTAAAAATATCTTCCAAGCAAAACCCAGCCTCATAGATACAAAGAACAGATTGGCAGTTTCCAGAAAGATAGGGATCGGGGTGAGATGGGTAGGAGATTCTGAAGTACCAACTCTGAGTTAGGAACTAGGTTATGGGGATGTAACGTATAGGATAGGAAATATAGGCAATGATACAGTAGAATCTTTGTAAGGTGAAAGATGCTTACCAGAATGTGGGAACCATTTTGCACTGCATACTTATGTCGCATCACTGTGTTGTATACCCAAAAGTAATACTGTACACCAATTGACCTCAATAATAAAAATGTCTTCAAATTGTATAATTATTGACCCTTATAGTACCACTTCCTCTGAAAATCCTGATATTAAAAGATTTTCCACAAGACTGAGAGGCTACCCAGAAGAAACAGATCCGCAAGAAAAACCAACTTCAAAAACAAAATAAAACCAAGACCACACCAAAGGGGATTGGGAAGGAGAAATGTGGGAAAAGTAGGCTATGGCACTGGTGGCAGAGTCGACTGGCTGTCCTCTCACTCTGTTGTTTCATCGTCTTCATATGTGACTGGGCTAAAGTTGTCCTGGTCTTTTGTAGTTGGATGTCATCCTGTGATTGATTTATCTCAACTGGAATGACTGAAAGTCCTATGTGTCCACTTTCGGGCCTACCTAAGTTTTTAGATCTCCATACCTTTTCCTAATTCTATTTAAACTGATCCTGAAAGAAGATATCATAAATGCCCTACAGATGCAGTTTTTGACCCTTAACCCAAGGGTTGCCACTGGATGGAATCCAGACTATCTATGAAATTTGGATGGTGAAAAATTTGTTGTCATTTTTTTTTATTTAGTTTTCTTCTGTTGAAAATTTAGACAATAAACCATAGAATTAATAGTCCTTGTGGTTTTGGAAAATACAGAAATCAGATATTCTCAAATTGTATTACAGCCATTGCAAATATCTTAAAATACAGTGTGTGTTCCCAATTGCCTGAAAATTATGGTATTTACAGGTATAATGTAGGCTTTTAAAGTCTCCAAGAAGCATACATTTATATATTTTTATTACGGTATTTCAATGTTATTTGATTCCTTTTTAACCTAAAGCAGTCTATTCAGTCAACTTTACACATAAACATTATCCATAAATATACCAAGTTATTGAATTACTATGTTTTACACCTGGAACTACATAATAATGCATGACAACTATGCTTCGGTTAAAAATTAAAAGAAAAAAATATCTTTAAGACTTAAAATAAGAATTTTTCTACAGAAATAGAGTACCAATGCTTTGATACAATAAAATGCCTATATACATATTAAACTGTTAGCTGTAAAAGCTAAACAAAGTAAGAGTAACTTTTGAGTATATTATTCCCAGAAATACATGAAACAGTGCAGAACACTGAATCTAATGACGGAAAAGTCCAATCAAGGCAAACGTCAACAAAAATGTACATCTCTTACAACTTATCAGCAGTCACTGTGACCCCCTGACGTGTTAAAGTGCCTGTTCTCTGGGCAAAGAAACCTTCAAACTTACATATACAATCTGTTAATCCTATAAAATTTTTACTTTTTCCTATTTCTCTCATGTACTCACTTCCCTGATCAGTTTACAGTCCACAGCCAAACTTTAATCATCCTCTTGCATATACCACAAATCTCTTCCATCTCTTGTTACATTCTCCACCTCTACCCAAATGTCAGTTTGACTAGAAGGAAAAGATGTTACTCTACTCAGCACTCTCCTTTAAACTTCATGACTACTAACTTTAGGCGGGCTCTTAGAGCAACCTGAGCAATATTATTATCACATATTCAGAATCTATTTGGTCTTCCACTCTCAATATCTGTGATTCTTGCTCATGGAGTTTTGAAAATACACCATCGTTTCCCAGTCCCTCTACCCAATCTATACATGTACCAACATCAAACATCCAATTCTCAACCTTCACTATTTTAATTCTGCATGGTTTGTACTCCTTTAGAAAGTCACTTTCTCCACTTATACATCAGATTCCACTTTCTCTCCCCACTCAGAGACATGCTTCATTTAATCAGCCTCTGTACTTGATCATTGTCATGGCCATAGGTAATACGCTGTGATTTCTCCCATTTCTAAAAAAAAAATTTCCACCCCACACTCCTCTGTAGCAGCTGTCTTATTTCTTTTTGTTTTTATAGAACTCTTGGTGGTTGTCTATCTTTTATGTTTTCAACTCCTTTCTACTTTTTCTCTTGGATCTTTCAAAATAGCTTTTGCCCCCAACCCCCCTCCATCAAGAGACTTATCAAGGTCACTGGTGACTTACTTCCATACTGGTAAATCCAACACTCAGTTCTTGGTCCACAGCTTACTTTTCCTATGGGCAGCATCTGCCACAGATGGTGACTCTTTTCTTGTGTGAAACATTTTCAGCATTTTCAGGACAAAATTCACTCCTGATCCTTTTCCAACCCCCATCACCAAACCAAACTCCCTTATGCTTTTGCTATTTTTTCTTTTCTCCAGACACAATATTGGAAAACTCCAGGTCTCAGGCACCATCCCCTTATATTTTTTATCTGCTCACACTCCCTTAAAGACTCCGAGTACCATATATTTAACTGACATTTATATCTTTAGCCCACTCTTGTCTCTGAACCTCAGGCTTATACGTAAATCTCAAAGTGAATAAAGTGAACTCATGATCTTTCTCTAAACCCGCTACACCTGCAGTTTTCCCCATGTGACAGTAGAGGAATGGCAACTCTATTTTTCAGTCTTTCAGAACAAAAGCATTGGACTCACCCTTGATTCTTTTTCTCGAACATTTTCATATGAATGATGTAAGTCTTGTCCATCTCAGCTTCCACATACAAAACTCTCACCATCTTCCTGCTAAAACATGGCCCGAGGTGCCATCATCGCTTACCTGAATTATCATGAGTCTTCTGACTAGTTGCCCTGCTTGTCTGCCTTGCCCAACTTCAGTTAATCCTCCTTACTTTCTTCATGAGCCTGTTACAATGTATGTCTGGAAAGTACAATTACAGTACAATTTGTTGGTTTCATTTACAATAAAATCAAGATCTCTTATCATCATCTGTAGGTCTTACGTGATCCAAGGCGCCTCTGACTTGGTTACACTGCTGCCCCTCATGACTCTTCTCCATCCATCCATGTTGCCCTCACCATTTCTCATCCTCACCTCAGAGCCTGTGACTGGTGCCTTTTCCTGGATGCTCTGCCCCCAGGATTCCCTTTAACATTCCTGGTCACCAGCTCAAGGGTCACCTTCTTAGGGAAGCCTTTCCTAATCATTCTATTTCACCCTCCCCTACCTCTGCACTTCCTTGCCCTTCCCAGCTTCAACTTTCTCCTTAACTTTTCTTGCTTTTCAACATATTCCAACACCTCCAATAAAAGGATATTTCCTTTTATTTAAAGGCTTTCTCCTCCCATGAAAATGGTAGCTTCATGACAGTAGAGATTTTTGTCTGCTATGTTCTCTCACATAAATGTACCAACCCAGTGTAGGTTTTCGGCAAGCTTTAACTCCTATTATCATCTTTGTTATGACAGACTTAATTACTTGTTAATACAATCTGGCATCTGCTACGTAGAGGAGAGAGAAATCAGTTTTCTGATATGAATCGGAAAGCCAATGAGAACATCTGATCACATTAATAAGACTTATTTTCTAAAGCATCTCTTATTTCTCCAGAGAAGGTTAAATTGGCTCCATTACAATTGTTTTTTCAATTTTAGTTCAAAAACAGTTAAGAATTTCACCTTTGCAAACTAAACATTAAATGAGATTTCATACATCTATAAAAGGTGTAAGATGACCACAGGGTATAAATTAGATGGCTAAACATACATTTAATACTTTTTAAAAATTTTATAAACTATATATACTAAAGAATTCACATAATCTTCATCAGAGTTAAAAAAAAAAACAAAACAGGTAAGTGCCCTACCCATGGTAACTGTTAATAGACTATTTCAATTAGCAATAATCGCGCCTCGGATAAACCTCATTGGCTACGATACTGCCACTGCGCAAAGCTTAATTAATAGACTATTTCAATGCTTCAAGTCCCTCTATGCCCTTCCCCAGTAACTCCCCTTCCCTGCCTCTCAGATGTAAACCCAAGAAGTTGTGTTCATCATTCTTTGCTATACGGTTTGCCATCTATGTTTACTTCCATAAATGAGTTTTCTTTTCTTTGATTTTGAAACCTATCTTAATGTCATAAATACTATAGGCTTTCACTTGTAGTTTTCTTTGCATACCCACTCTAATGCTCCTGAGATGCACCCATGTGAATTTGCTTTATTCTAACCCATTTAAAATCATGATCTTATGAACATTCTTGCTATGACTTAAGGACCCTATATTCAAACGTCGTATTAAGCATCATGGTTTTCTTTTCAAAGAGGTTATCGATCACTCTCAACTCCTGTGTAACCACTGTGCCACATCCTTGCTATTATTAGCAACTGTCAGTTTCTACTTTGCTTAGTGAATGTGGAATGATGTTACGAATTTAACTCACTTTTGATCACTAAGAAAGTGGACACTTACAGTGAAATTAAAAAGTTGTTAAACAGAGTTGCATTTTTTAGTCCTGTAGTTTTGGTATCAATTCGAACCACTTCATAAAGATATGCCTCTATATTGCCACTTGAAGCAATTTGTCTTATATTTAACTCCATGATCCATTTGAAATTATTTGAGTGTATGTGACGCTGAGTTCGATCTTAGGACCATTAATCAAATAATCTATTCTTACTTTACTTATATGTTTTCCATACATCTTCGGATATATTTATGGGCTCTTTATTCTGTTCCTTTGTGTACCAGTCACCAATACTTTCTTATCAGTGTAACTTTAAAATGGTCTTAATATCAGATAGGACTCATCTTTCCAGTGCATATACCTCTCCTGGTAATGAATTAGTTATTTTGATCCACCTCATTTTCCACATATATTTCAGAGAAAATTAGTTGATTTTAAGAAAACTCCATTTTAAAATTGTAACCCATCACAATTCCGTCCCCACTATTTTTACTCATTTAGTTGCTTCTACTTTTTGTTCATAGTCAAATATCACCTTCTATCATACTATGAGGTTTATGTATTCATATGTCTGTTGTTATTTTACTTCCCTCTCACGTACCCATCTCCTGGGTTTATAACCCAGATGGATTATAAACTCAAAACTGACAAAGGTATTTTTGGATTTGTTCATTTGTACACCTCAAGCACCTGAAACAGTAGATGCCTGGGCACAGGTAGGTACTCTGTGCCTATTTGCTGAGTGAACAAATTTAACTTGAATTTATCACTCAACCAGGAAAGCTGACATCTTTTTTGGGTCAGATTTTATTTATTTATTTATTTGAGAGAAAGTGTGAGTGAGAGAGCAGAAACAGTGGGAGCAGCAGAGGAGGAGAAGCAGACTCCCTGTTGAGCAGGGAGCCAGATGTGGGGCCTGATCCCACAACCCCGGGATCATGACCTGAGCCAAAGGCAGATGCTGAAGCAACTGAATCACCCAGGTGCCCTGACATCTTTCCAACCTAAATTTTTTTCCCCATGAACATAGTGTCTTTCCACCTATCTAATGGATCCTAAAAGATTTCAATAAAGTTGCAAGTTTCCTACATGAAGTTTTTACACATCTTTGTTACATTTATTTTTGTGTAACTTACACATTTGTCATTGACACTTGCTTTGGACTTGATAGTATTTTCTATTTTCTCTATTAAAATGTAAGTGTAATTCTATTTTATACAAATACTTATATTTTTAATATACAGTTGAATATAACATTGGTGTAAAATACTTTCATTTCTTGAAGTGTAATTTTCACTTTTATGACACTCACCCCTTTTAAGTGCATGGTTTGATGAATTATGATAAATATATAATAGCCATTACCACAATCAAGACATTGACAACTTCCCATCACTCCAAAAAGTCCCTTTGAGCCTCATTGCAGCCAATTCCATTCCCCTAAACCCAGCCTCTGGCAATCTCTGATCCATTTTCTGTCATTAATGTTTTGCCTTTTCTAGAATGTCATAGAAATAGAATCATACAGTATATGGTCTTTTGTGTTTGGCTTCATTCTTAGATGTAATGCATTTGAAATGCATTCTATTTTTGTGTATTTTAGGAGGTCTTTCCTTTATTTATTTATTTAATTTTGGGGGAGGTCTCTCCTTTTAATTATAGATAGCATCACACTGTAGGGATGTAATGTAATTTGTTAGTCCACTCACATTTTGATGGACATTTGAATTATTTTCTAAACTGTAGCTATTATGGATAAAGCTGCTATTAATGTTCATCGAACGGATTTTGTGTAGACAGAAGTTGTCATTCATCTCGGATAAATTTCTAGTGGAAATGATGGAGCATGTAAGAAATTTTATAATTTTCTCAGACATTCCAAACTTTTCCAAAATATGCCATTTTCTTTTTCATTCCTACCATCAGAGTAACATAATTCTGGTTGCACTACATTTTCATGAGCTCATGGTACTGAGAGCCTTATTTTTCTCCATTCTGGAGGGTAGGTGGTGTGATATCATTAGGATTTTAGTTTACATTTCCCTCGTGATTAATCATGTTGACCATCTTTTCATGTTCTAATCTGTCATTTATAACTCCCCTCAAGATGTCTTTTTCAATATTATGCCAATTTTTAAATCAAGTTTTTGGTTTATTATTGAACTGTGAAGATTATTTATATATTTTGGATACAAGTCCTCTTCTCCCCAGCTCTACAGTAGCCTTGAAAATCATCAGCCTCACAACCACGGGAGCTATGATAAAACAACAGCCTTACAGACATTCGGGTGGGGGGTCCAGAATGGTTTTGTGGCTTCTTAGAAAGTCCCATCATCAGAGAATTATCATTATTTAAATGGTCTTGCATTCCCCTGGAAAATACCTGTTTACAGAGTATTGTCATTATTTGATCTGACACAGAGCTCGCTTGCAGATTATATCTGATAGATAACTTGTATCTAGAATGCATAAAAACTTACACCTCAACAGTAAGACAATGAATAATGTAATCAAATTTGGATAAAGTATCTGAAAAGACCTCCGCTCAAAGCTGACACACAAATGGCCAGTAAGCATGTGAAAAGATGCTCAGCATTGGTCATTAAGGAAATACAAATCAAAACCACAGTGAAACAGTCGCTCCACACCTACAAAGAAGACAATAACTAGTAACATATATAATAAGCATTGACAAGATTGTAGAGAAATGGAATCCTCATACATCACTGGTAGGAATGTAAAATGGTGCAGTTACTTTGGAAAACAGCTTGATAATACTTCAAAGTGTTAAATAAATATGGTGTCACCATATAACCCAGCAATTCCGCTCCCAGATATATCCGTAAGATAAATAAAAACATGTATCCACATCAAGGCTTGAATGCAAATGTTCATAGCAACATTATCCTTAATAGCCAAAATGTGGAAACAACTCAAATGCCCCTTAACTAAAGGATGGATCATCAAAATGTGGTATATCCATACAATGAAATATTATTCAGTAATATAAAGAAATGAAATACCAATTCATGTGAACACTGAATCATCCCAGAAAACATTATGCTAAGCCACGTAGCCATCATAGAAGACCACATATTATGTGGTCACATTTATATGAAAATACTCAGAGCAGCCAAATCTGTACTGGCAAAATACATTCGTGGTTGCCTGGGGCAGTGGTGGGGGTGGGAATGTGGAGGAACTCTTAGTAAGTTCTTCCTGGGGTGATGAAAATGTTCCTAAATTAGGCTGTGCTGATGGTTATATAACTCTGCATATATACTAAAAATAACAAAATTGTATCCTTCAACACATACACATAGGATGTTAAACCATTTTGACAGATTAGAAAAATTAGAAAGTGTGATAATGCTGCCAAGTTTGGGGGATCACAGAGCAACGGGAACTCTCATTCACTCCTGGCAGAAGGACACATTCGGGTCGTGCATTTGAAAGACATTCTGTGTTTCCCCAGCAGTTGTGCTCCGGGATATACGGAGCGGAGAAACTATTGGGCACACGTACTAGAAAAGCATGCCATCTTTAAGAGTCCTGATCTCAAAGGTAAACATGGAAAACAGAGTGAATAAATACAACATATTCCCACAAATATCATTCCTCTGTGTAAATGCTCTCACACATGAATCACATACAGCTGATTATTTAGTATATAATTAAATAAAAAATTAAGTAATAAGGACTGATTGGATAGTTCTAGAAATCTCAATAACAGAAAAGAACATTTTTGTGGAGAAATATGTGCTGGAAATATAAAGAAAAACAAATGAAAGACTAATATAAAATTCTGGTTAGCGTTTTTCTCTCTGGGTAGGAAGAAGCACGCAGGACACTTTCAAGGCTGTGATAATGCGGTACATGTCATCCTTAATTAAATCCCCTGCGACATACCTCATTGTATATTAAATACCTAGCCAAGAAGTGGAAGCAAAGAGGCAATATGGGAGCAAAGAATTTTTTGGTAAAATGACAAATACCTAAAAACTGCCCCCAAAAAGCCTATTTCCCAAATGCTAAGCTTGTCTCTCTAAATGTATATATGTATGTACGTATGTTTAATTTTTATATATATGTATGTTTAACATAAAATTATGTATATAATTTTGTTACAAAATTTTTTACTATATATTTTATATTATATACTTATTTGTATATATATGAATGCAAATGTATATGTATATATATGAATGTGTATGTAACACACATATTTGAAAAGAAATGAAATCTCGGATGTACTTTTTAAGCAAAACTTGTTTAAGAGCATTTTCTTTTTTGCTGTTAAACGCATTTGAATTAGCATCATTGATTTTACTGAAAAAAAATGTTTCAAACTTAAATGCTGAAAGCAATGAGACTATTATATAATTTTCTATTATACCTTCAAAGAATTTTTACTCCCTCTCATCTTTTAGTGGCTAAATATTTTCTTGGTCATTAGTGGTTTTTGTTTGTTATCTTGTGGCAGGGAATTTTTATCGTTATATATGGACTTCCATGTTTTCACATTAAAATCACACTTGGTGAGATTTTATTTCTCTCGAGTCAAGCACAAAAGGGGAAAGATCAGTCTCTAACAGAACAATGCAGTGAAACTGTGGCTGTAACCTATCTGGCAGAGGCAGAAGCTCACCTCGGAGAGCTAAAGGTCACCTCTTCTCACCAACCTGTCTATTTTCCACCACCGCTGTGACTGAAAAAGAACTTCTTAAAAGTACTTTCTGTCTTTCTCATATCTAATTATTTATACACTAACAGTCACATTTAAAACACAGGTAAATTATTGTTACTCAATAATTCTTTGCTCTCGGTGTATTGACTTAACGCCTGAGGGAAAGGTCTTAAATAGCTCTTAAATAGCTTTGTCCCCTCGTTCACGGACCTGTCCTCTTATTGCGTAATTAGAATAATGCAAGTTCCGTTCAGCCATCCATCCATTTAAAAATTGCTATTTTTAGTATTATACAATCCTTCCTTCCTTCATTGAACAAACATTTACTGCCTATCTCCTGCCTGGCACTACACACATTTCCAGAGATAAAATAAGGGTGAATACATCAAGGATCCCTATTTTCATCGAACTCGGAATCTGTGTATGGAGTCAGATAACTATGATCGCCATTTAAAAATTGTAAGCAGGGCTGATCAGGATTAGAGGAACATACACGAGTGCTTGGCAGCTGGGTTGGGGAACCTGAGGTAGAAATGACATGAGGAGGGGTTAATAAAGGAAAGAGGAGAGAAGCACATAAACTCTATGGTAGAAGGGCTGAAGGTTCTGAAGACAGAAAGCCTAACACAGAGAGATCAAGAAGCAGTGTGAGATACAGGGATGACATAAAGGTTAAGAGATGTCAAGTCAGGCAGGACTTCATCAGCTATATATTTTTGTTTGTTTTGCTTTCCTATGTTTTTTCCCTCCTTCTTTATCTTTGGAAACAATGGAAAGACAGGGAAGCCACAAACAAGGTAGAGGAGATCCCTCAGCTGCGCTGTTCAGCAAGCGCTCCTCAGTCACTCACGGTCTCTACCACTTCTCATCCGCTCTGTGGGCGAGTTGCCACTCAGCATCCTAAGCACATGTTGGTGCAGCAGTTTTCTGAAAATCCAACTCCCTGAGCAGCCTGCCCCCTCGCATGAATTTGAGTTTGTGAACTCTGCAGAGAATTTAAATTCCTCTAAGGAAATTCGTTAGATTGTAAATTCTTCTCAAGTCTAATGGGTCATCGATGCCCCTACAGATACACTTACCCTATGATGTGATAGGAAGTAGAGACATACACAAAGGATGGGACACCTTGGTGGCTCAGTGCGTTAAAGCCTCTGCCTCCAGCTCAGGTCATGATCCCAGGGTCCTGTGATCGAGCCCCGCATCGGGCTCCCTGCTCAGGGGGAAGCCTACTTCTCCCTCTCCCTCTGCCTGCTGCTTACCCTATGTTCTCTCTCTCTCTCAAGTAAATGAATAAAACCACAAAAACAAAAACAAACTGCGAAGGGTAACAGTTGGGGGGAGTCAATTACTCTGCTTGGAAAACCAGGGAAAACATGTGATCAGGTAAAATTTAGCTGGTCCTGAAAGGTGTCTGAGAGGTTTTGTTGTCGTCTTTAAGAGAAAGATGGGAACAACATTCAGAGAAAAGGGAATTTTATGGGATCACTGACTCTTCCCGGGAGACAATTAAAAATCTGATGTAGGGGAAGAGACAGAGCAAATTTGGGAAAGAAGCTCAAGATGAATTTGGAGAGAAAGTTTATGACAGGATAAAACTGAGATTCCATCCCTTAGGCACCAGAGAGCCATAGGAGTTTAAAAAAAAAAAAAAATGAAGCCGGGGAATGATTCTCTGATAGTACTCTCAGCACTGTTTTATCTGCTTATGAGATTAGAATTCATCTCCCTGAATATCCAATGACTTTATGTGGCCACCCACCCTTACTTTGTGTTGTGTGTGAAGACCAACTTGCGAATATGCTTCGGTTCAGATACCAAAGATTTTCTCCGTATTTCTCTGTATTTCACCTTCATTCCGAGAAGCAGACTAGGCATATGGAACAGAATTTACGTTGACCCAGAATCCATGCAGTCATCTAAACTAACAGGCTTTCTTCTTTAGTTTGACTTCCAAGTCCAAAAAATTTGGGGCCTTCCCTCGAAGCCAAATATGCTCCACTTCCTCAATGCCTTCCCCAAAGAATTCAAACATAGATTTATTTCTGTGAGATAATAAATATTCCCTCCCCTAATTAATGAATTAAAGTTTTAATTTTAAGACATTCAGCTCATAAACACATATTGTCTATTTCATTAAGACAAGCTGATTATAGCTTGTAAAAATAAGAGGTAGACATTGACAGAATGGGAGAATCAATGTTTAAGCACAAGAGCAAATGCCAGTTTTTGAATTATATATAGTGAGGATTCATGGGCATAGCCATAAATCTTAAATAACAGAGCACATCTGTCTTGAGGGATTGTCAGGAGCATATGGAACCTTCAGGTGCTGTAGTGACTAATGACTATTTGTAGACAAGAGTGAGAGTCCAACTTAATGCCTATGACTATGTAAGTACACGATAAAATTATATTGCTATTGGGGCATTTTTTTTTCACTTTTCTATTTGGACTCCAGAAAATTACTGAGTAAATAAGATATCAAATGATTGAGTTATTCAAAAGATTTTTTCCAAAAAATAGAATGATCATACTCAAAATTACAGGCTGCGTGTATACAGGTATTTTTAAAAAGATTTTATTTATTTATATGATAGAGAGAGACACAGTAAGAGAGGGAACACAAGGAGAGGGAGAAGCAGATTCCTCGCCAAGCAGGGAGCCCGATGCGGGACTTCATCCCAGGACCCTGGGATCACGACCTGAGCCGAAGGCAGACGCTTAACCAACTGAGCCACCCAGGTGCCCCAGTATATGTGTTTAAATGTACAATCTATCAATAGGACAGTCTTTCATGCCTTCGTGGATATTTGAAACAGTCTTTTTGTGGTGACTTTATACACACACACACACACACGGTTTTTTATTATTGTTTTGTTTTTTGTTTTTAAAGGAATACTTAGCAAAAAAGGAGGCAGCGGGATAAAGAAGAGAGAAGCATTTCAGATATGGGAAGATGGGGTCCAGCATAATACCTGCATTTTTTACCTGGATGACGAACCATGGGTTATTTTAGGTATTAGCAGGAGATGCTGCTAATGAGTTGTGAGGACAAGAACTAACTTAAATCTGTTCCTCCAGGGATCTTTATGGCTAGGGCAGAAAGCCCATATTTAAAAGCTGATGTGGTATTTTTAGGGGGTGGGGAGGGAGAGGACAATAGCGCTCAACAACACTAAAGAGCAGTGCTCACACCCGAGGGGAAGGAAAAATCCCCTCTTGAGCATTTAGAGATGACTGACAGCGCACGATGATCCCTGCTAGGCTTCTCTGTTCTCTGTAAAACTGAGCTTAGAGAAAACTGCCTGGTTTTTGTTTCATTTACTCCAGTGGATCCCACTTGCACAAAGCTTGTGATATCTAGATAGAAATGAAGGACTTCATTTCCAGCAGTTCCTTCAGGATCGTTCTTCCAGGTAAACCGGCAGACCGTCTCTAGGTCTCGAGATTCAAAGTCCCAGGTGAGGAGCAAAAACAGACTAAAGGGTCAGACTTTGGGGAATTTTCAAGTTCAGCCACTAAAAGCTAGATAAGCAGTTATCAATTATGTATACCCCTCCCTCGCTCCCTTCCATCTCCATATTTTATTTACCTGATGGGGGGGGGAGAGAGGAGAGGGGAAGAGGGAGAGGGAGAAGCAGACTCCCTGCTCAGTAAGAAAGCCAACTTGGGGCCTGATCCCAGGACCCTGAGATCACAACCTGAACAGAGGGCAGCCACTTAACTGAGACATCCAGCTACCCCATCACTTCCCAAATTTAGTTTCTCCTACATTCTATTTTAAATAATTTGCTTAAAAATAGAACAAATCTTTCAGAGCTTTTTTTGCAGAAAAAGAAAGCAGAGAAATTCAGAAAACAATTGACTAAAAAAATTTTTCAAGCTGTCAGGGTGGGTTTTAAACCTCCTCTCTATCTAGTTTCATTCTATCCTCTAGGAAGGAGTCAGACAATTTTGACAGAAAAGACATAGATTATCTTTGGCCCTAGACCATTTCCTTTTACGTGTCTGCAATTTGATTTTTGTTGATTTCTGAGATTTTTTCCTGATGAATAATTAATTATAGTCCATGTCAATTTTCAACAGGCATTGAGCTCTGTAGAAATCTTCCTACAATAAAACTTTTGATTTGTAGGGCCGCCTGGGTGGCTCAATGGGTTAAAGCCTCTGCCTTCGGCTCAGGTCATGATCTCAGGGTCCTGGGATCAAGCCCTGCATCGGGCTCTCTGCTCAGTGGGGAGGCTGCTTCCCCCCCTCTCTCTGCCTGCCTCTCTGCCTACTTATGATCTCTCTCTGTGTCAAATAAAAAAAAATTAAAAAAAAATCTTCAAAAAAAATAAAAAAAAAAACAATTTGATTTGTAAAAGTGATTTGGTACATGTTCTCCTTTCCTTGCAATTTTAAGGTTGATTATATCCGTGAGATTTGTCATTAAAAACTCCATTAGCTTTCAAAGTATAATCCCTGACATCCTTTCCTTGCTATGCTCTCCCCTTTATCATGTCAACAATACCCCAGGAAATTTTTATTACAGCGTCAATAACTATTTTATTGATTTGAGTATGATTCAGCAACCACTTAGCATCCATGATATATTAGATTATAAAAATATGTAGCTGTTTTATACTCTTCTGGAAGTCTTAATCTGTATTTGATGAAAACATTTAAGACCTTCTGTACCAGAAAACAGCATTCAAATAAATGAATATACAAGTAATGGACTCAAAGAGTTAGAATCACTGAGATAAGAAACCACAAACTCCATTTATGGTTAATTTTTGCTCCAGAATATAGACGATTCTACAACTTTCCTCAGTAATCTTATGTATCTATTTGTACATTAAGAGTTTTATTCACAACTAACATCTTTCACACGTTAAAGAAAAATATTCTCCTTCTCCGGACTTTTTAAAAAGTATTTCCTCTTCAGTCTCACTTTCTTAAAATTTTCTCTAATTTTAACCTTTGTAAATCATTTAAGGCTTCCAATGCTTCCTTAAATAAATGAAATTAAGTCCAGGGTGGTTTCAACTGATTGTGAGTCTAAAACATTTTATAATTCATTTCATCCACATGTCACAAACTCTTGCACATAGCTTCATTCCCTTACTCCCTTAAAAAACAGTAAATACAACATTGCTGACTTGGATTCAGGGAAGCTCATTAAAATATGTGGCGACTCATAATTAGGTATTTTGTCCCTTTTCCTGATTTTTCAGATTAATATTGCTGACAATTATGATATTGGATAATGTCATATTTACTTGGGGTTCACGATTTTTCATCCTCTATTCTTTTTTTCAGTTTTCTTAATCGGTGTCATTATTCATTTTTCCTACACTCACATCAAGACAGATTTACTTTCCCTGCGATCTAGATTTTATGTATTTGCTCTTCCTCCTTCACACCAATACCTCCTATTCTTTTCCTTTTCACTCAAGACACTCCTGCTTTTCTGCACTTCCCTTCCACCAAGTTTCTCTTTCATCAAGCAGACCCGAGTGAGCGCTCACGTCTTTAAAATGTCATACCAATGATTTGGTTTGCAAATTAATCTGGCCATATTCCGTTCAACAGTATTATTTCTCAAGCAAAGCCAAATGAAGATGGAAAGAAATCGACGTCTTAAGGAAGCTTACACTCCAGTGCGTGAGGTCAGACCATAAACAAATATATGATTCTACAGGATATTAAATGGTGAAAAGAGAAATCAAGCAAGGAGAGGTGACAGGGAGCAGTAGGCTTATGGGGGAGGAGGTTCTGCTTCTACTTTGCAAGCTTTTTCTCTTGGTTTTCTGTCAACTTCCACTTTCAAATGCACGGTATCGGATTGGATGTCAGGATGCATATGAAAAACCAGAGAAAGAATCTGAGACTCTAATTTTAATCCCTGTGAAGGCTGCTTGGTTTTCATGCTACTCGTATTGAAGTACTAGGTGGCCTTTTGGGTTGTGACCAGTAGCCTCAGCAAGGCTTCAACTACAGTTTTAACTCCTCTGCCCCAGGAATCAGCTCGTTCTGCTCAGCCTGTCAGCTGTTACTTAGGGAGCTGTCTTGCACAGTGCACTACTGGTGGAAAGAGAATGGGCTGTCAAAGGGGGTGATGATCTTAAGTCGTCAGGCCAGGCATCTGCATGGAACATGCTGTAATAATACAGCTTGTTAGTTTTTGAGCAAGGACAATGATCTGTGGGATCCCAATGAAGAGCTGGGGCTTCCTTGAAGGAGTGACGCTTCTTCGACGAGGTGTCGATCTTTGAGAGGATAAACATCTCCCCTCTGCAGCATGGACTCTGCTATCTGTTCAGGTCTCGTGGAGGGAGGTCATGGGCAGAAACAACTCAATCAGGAAGTCAAGAAGTGGTAACTTCATCTAAGGCACTTAAAGTGGCCATTTCTCATAACCTCTTTCCCTGCTCCACACCACCTCTAGTAAAATTAATACCTACAACTATTTTCTCTAGAGATCCAAGAAGGTAATAAAATCCCTTGCTCTGTGTTTCTCTCACCTTATCCAGTGGCCTACCACCAGTTGGAATCTAGGTAAGAAGAGATCAGAATGTATCTACCATTTCCTCCTTTACTCTGGTCTTCTTTTTTCTTTCCTTCTCCCACAACTTTCCAGGAACAAAATGGACAGACTTCCCCCTTCCCTGCAAGTATCTCCTTCCGTCTCCAGCTAGACTCCAAGACCTCACCTTTATGCCCTACCTGCTTATACTCACCAATTTTTGTCCCACGTTTTTGCTTAAACGCTTATTTCCAGTTTAACTCTTAACTCAGGCAAAAGACTCAATGGGAATAACATCCCATGATGGAAACCCCAAGTACGTTTGCCTCAAGCAATAGTGACTGCCCTAAGGAAGAGCTCTGACCCGCCCAGACCAGTCTGAACTCAACCCCTAACTCACGCCCATGTACATGGGCCATACAGTGACCCACAGAGCGACTAGCCATGACCTTCACCTCATTATGACACTGAAATCTCCTCCCAAGGAGGAGCACAAGCTGCATTTACATAACATACGATGCAGGAATAGGCATGTTTCCTTAAGGGGCATGCGCGACTTTATGCCTACCTCTACATATGATGACAAGTCTCCTCCATGTCAATATTCATCCCAACCTTAATAAAAAGCACCTATTTGCCCTTGTTTGGGAAACACAGTTTTGTAGGTTTTTCCTTGTGACCTCCTTATTTGCTGGAAATAAAATTTCCTTTGTGTAGCTCCACCTGGTGGAGCTTCTATCTGTGACTCGCCAAAGAGCAAACTTGTGTTAATTGGCTACACTTCCACCACAGGTTTTGTGTCTAAGATGTTGGGTAAACACTGTGGAATAATTCTCTGTGCTGTGTCTTCAAATTTATTCAGCAAATTACCTTACCTTGAAACCAAGCCTTGAAACTACTATCTTGGAAAAAACGACACAGTTTTACCCCTTGTCCTACCTATGGAATTACTTTCTAATTCCACTCTGGAGAAGACAGAATAGTTTGTAGAACTAAAAATTACATAAAGAATAGATACCCTTTCCTTGATAACAAACAACTGTAGAAAGCCTTTCTCAGGGTCCATTTTGAAAGAACTGAACTTTCTTAATTACAAGAAATGCCTAGGCCTCTGCACAACTTAAGATAAAACAAATTCTGTAAACAAAATCTACACTGTAAATAACTGTGTAACTGAGAGTAAACACCAGGACAACAAGACATAACTATTTAATGCCTATATAGAGAGAACTGTTTAAATAACTAAGTGGTTTTCAGTTCACAAATCCCTTCCGTCACTTTTAGTAAATACTCTTGAATAACCAACATTTCAGAGTAATTTCTTATAAATAACTGGACAGATGGGGAACTAAATGAGGAGAACTCTAAAAACAGGTAGTCCAGAGAGACTTCATAATATGACGTCTTACCGGTAAGATAATACAATGTGTAAACATAAGATTACAAACATTCATAGGAACTTTAATGTATGAGGAGAACACAGGATTGCAAAGAGGAACACATCGGAATATTTGCACATTTTTTTCCTTTTTAAAAACTTTAACTCCAATATAGTTGTGCCATGTTACTAATAGTGCCATATTAGCTTCAGGTGTACAATACAGGGACCCAATACTCAAATACACCACCCAGAGCTCATCAAGACAAGTGCACTCCTTATCCCCATCACTTATTTGACCCATCCCCCATCCTCCTTCCTTCCTCTGGTAACCCTGTTTGTTCTCTACAGTGAAGAGTCTGTTTCCTGGTTTGGAAAGACACTTTATTTATTCATTCATTCATTTTTAGTGAATCAAGAATAAATATACGAGTTCAAAGTCTTGATTAGTATCTGGAAATAAAATGTGCAACGGTGGGGCACCTGGGTGGCTCAGTGGGTTAAGGTTCTGCCTTCGGCTCAGGTCATGGGATTGAGATCTCCCAGGTCCTGGGATTGAGCCCCAAGTCAGACTCTCCACTCAGAGCAGGGAGCCTGCTTCCTTCTCTTTCTCTGCCGGTCTCTCTGCCTACCTGTGATCTCTTTCTCTTTGTCAAATAAATAAATAAAATCTTTAGGGAAAAAAAAAAGGACGTACAATGGCTTGAAAAAATTTGGATACTACTTATATAAACTACTGTGTAATACAAACAATACTTCATATACTTACAGATTTTAAATGCCCAATTACCCTGAAATAAAGTAAAACTGATTCAAAAAGAGCATTCTTTCTTATTTTCATAACGTCTAGGGATTCAGTGATGCTGTTTGACTCCTTCTGAGGATTTCAGCAATGGTTGTAGACTCCCTATCCCCCAAATATCTTCTCAAGCCCAATGAGGTTAGAGATACTGGGTAGAAGATTCATCAATTCTAATGGCAAAGCGTTTTTTGTTGTCATTGTTGTTGGATTTTTTCTGGTGAAAAATAGATTGTGACGATATACAAATCTGAATATAGTAAAAACCACCAAATCATACACTTTAAATGAGCAAATGCTATGTATGTGAATTATTCCTCAAGAAAACAAATCAACTGATTCTTGGTTGCTTTTCTCAAGAAGATTCAAGATCAAGGCACTCATCAGGCTAAACTTCCTTTCAACAGTTAAATTTTGTTTCATCAATGTGGTTTTTAAGCACACACCTTTCAGGTTTTATGAGGGCCTGTTTTATGAGGCCTGATGTTGTCATCACGAATATGACTTTTTAAAACTCTTACGTGGCCACTGTTTGAAATATAATCTTAACATCTTAAAATTATTTTAATTTATAGGAGCATCTACAGGCTTTCCTTCTGAAACATCAGGAATGAACAGTTTAACTCAGAGTCCCTGTGAAATGTTTGATTGTGTTAAGGTTAAGCACACTGGTCCTGCAGTCTAAATACCTAGAGTTAAATCACACCTCTGAACCTTGTTAACTGTGTGATCATCAGTGTATTACAGAACCTCTCTGTCAGATTCCATCTGTAAAATGGGAACAATAATAGTATCTAAGTCACAGAGCTATTAGAAGGATTCCAAGAATTAGTACATATAAAGTACTAAAACATAGTGAAAGCTATAAGCTATTATTAATAATAAACAATTCCTTTCCTTTTTCAGATTTTACTTATTTACTTGACAGAAAGAGAGAGAACACAAGCAGGGGGAGTAGCAGAGAGAGGGGGAGAAACAAGGTCCCCACTGCTGAGCAGGGAGCCCAACGCAGGACTCAATTCCAGGACCCTGGAATCATGACCTGAGCTGAAAGCAGATGCTTGGTTGAGGCACCCAGGTACCACCAAATCTTTTTTTAAGAAAAAGAAAAAAAAGATTTGAGAGAGAGAGAGAGCACGTACATGTGTGCATGTGCAGGCAGAAGGAGCAGAAGAAGAAAACCAAGCAGACTCTTCACTGAGCAAGAAGCCTGAGGCAGGGCTCAGTCTCACAACCTGAGATCAGACCGGAGCTGAAATCAAGAGTTGGAGGCTTACCAACTGCACCACCCAGGTGCCCCTCAATAATTCCTTTCTATCTATCATTACTTTGCTCACTCTCTTTACATTTGCTTATTTTTTCTAACCACTGGTGTTCAGTCCTTCCTATTCTCAATAGAGCACCTACTTTCCCTGAACTATTTGGTTTACTCATTATTCTTTATTCTTCCATTACATTTTTATTTATATTTCTGCATATACATATAAGAATAATGTATTTGTAAAAATGAACACACCACCTCACTACATTTTAAAGTGAACAGAACTAGTCATCTCGTATTACATTCATCCTCATTTTGTTTGATCTTTATTTTTCCATACACTTTACCCTTTCTCTTCAATATTTATTTTATGTCTCTGTCCTTGTATAGATTGACTATATTCCAGTTGTTATTTTTACCACCATTATAATCAACATTTTAAGCTTTATTTTAATGCTCAGATTATCAAATTTGACGTTAAGAGCTTGTTTAAGCTGAGTATTCTTTTTAGCATTGCCCTTAAAAATTGGTGAAGGGTATTTAAGACGATGATCAGCATTATCCTGCTTATTCTTCCCTGGCCGTCAAATCAGTCATTCCTAAGAACCACTGACTCTTTACAGGGAAGAGAGTAAGACAGAGCTCCAAATGGACCCTACACATACACTGGAGGATTTGGGTGAGAAGGAGGATGTCTAGGAGACAGATCTAGTTCTTGGGCTACTTCTAGCTAGAAGACAATTGGGACACAAGCTCCATAAGGTCATACTTTATTTATTATTTTTTTTAGATTTTATTTATTTGTGTGTGAGAGAGAGAGAGAGCGCGCGCACAAGCAGGCAGAGAGGCAGGCAGAGGCAGAGGGAGAAGCAGGCTCCCTGCTGAGTAAGAAGCCCGATGTGGGACCCGATCCCAGGACTCTGGGATCATGACCTGAGCCGAAGGCAGCTGCTTAACCAACTGAGCCACCCAGGAGTCCCCATAAGGTCATACTTTAGCTCAATGGTAATGAGTTCATATTGCTCATTCTAGTTTTCTCCAATTTAATATGTTGCATTGCCATTCCATACTTTTAGTATGTAATTGCATCTGCCACTTAAACTTACTTTGACTCTGATAAAAAATGAATTAAAAAAAAAAAAAAGCAATTCTAGGCCCTGAGGATATTTGCTGCCTAATAAGCACAAGTATCATGTTTGGCCAACAGCTTACTACTGGTAAGGATTTTTCTTTGATCTGTTTTAGCTCTAGCAGTTAAAGAAGCATAAAGCATAGATAATTTTCTTTCTAACTAAAGAATGTCTTATAAATTAAAAAATTACTAATTTATGTCATATTGTATTAAACCCCTCTTTCCTTCCTTTTTCACAAGCTGAACATCTTTCATGCTCTTATATCATATACCTATTTTGTCTTAAAGCAATAGATAAATGTTGGTGAACAGATAAAGTCTAGTGTACTGGTGTGTACATATGCTAATACATGCAGTCTCACTGTCTTGTATTATAAAACAATCCAGTGATGTGACAAGCCCTTGAAAAAGAGAATTCCAATTTGAAACTCCTTTTCAATCCAATCCTGCGTGAGCTTCTCACCCTTACAGCCCCTAGAAACAAATCAGCATAAGAAATTGACAGATTTGAATTACCTGTAAGTTGAGAAATGATAGCTATAGGTCAGGTTCTATGACAAGTACTCCAACTCTGCACCTAACCATTTTCATTTTAAATCAATCACATGAATACAAGTAAATCTAACATTTAGGTTTGGTGTAAAAAGACACCATGTTGTGTTTCCTCTGCAGAAATGTACTTTTGTACCATCTCTGAAGAAAAATTGATTTGGTAGGATCATTATTACAATAAAGACATCAGAAAAATTCTTTTAGTACACCAATTTGGCAACAATTAATGTGCTAATAACCTATCAGAAGAGCTTTAAAAAAAAGATACTTTTTTTTTTTCAAGATTTTTATTTATTTATTTGACAGAGAGGAGAGAGATCAGAAGGAGAGAGGGGTGGGGGGGAAGCAGGCTCCCCGCTGAGCAGAGAGCCTGATGCAGGGCTTGATTCCAGGACCCTGAGATCATGACCCAAGCTGAAGGCAGAGGCTTTAACCCACTGAGCCACCCAGGAGGCCCCAAAAAAGAGACTTTAATCAAAGTCCTGGTTGTAGCACCTACTAGCTATAAGACCCAGGGCAAGTGTACCTAATTGCTATAAGCTTTTGTTTCTTCACATTTAAAGAAAGAATACTATCTGCGTCTTAAGGTATTGCAAGAATTAAACCAGATGAGATTTAGAAGGACAGTGAACATTACTAGCAAACTCCTGAAGTTACTATTAAATGGGTTTTCTTTATGGGTTATAGGATTCTATAAGGCCCTTTCTTCCCTACTCAGAGTAACAGTATTATCATATGTAGATTTTTCCTGAAATATAGTCAACTGTGATGATCTTCAAGACCTAGCATTTCTGGAATGCATTGAGTAAGGACCCTAGGTGGTAGGAAAAGAGAGAAGAGCTCTGCACAGAGCTAAGGCTATAGCCTCTCTAAAAAATCCCTTGATGTTAATTTGAACCTGAACTGTGAAGCAGAAATCTTAAGCAGAGTAGAAAAGACACGTGGGACTATTTGATCTATTACATACTCCCTTCAACTCAAGTAAGACTGAACATAGAACATGTCATTAATCTCATTTAGTCTTCTCAAAATTTAGACTAAGAATTTGTTTGAGATTTAATAAGATATTGTTATGTAACTTAATTTATGTAACGCTCTTAGCTGATAATAATTTAATAACACTAATAAGATTTCTTTGGTGTGGTTGAGTTGGAGCTTCAAGGACTGCCATGAATCACAGGGAGAGATATTTATGAAATAATCATGGCCACTTAGTGTCACAGTGAAGAGGGCTCATACTGAGAAATGACCCGGATACATGAGGTTTGGTAATTAAGTTGTTCCTATCTCGAAACACGGTGTTATAAACACAGTCCTGGTGCCCCTTAGGGTTCACATAGATTATTACAGTTGCAATAATATTTGTCTTTGTCGTTGGTACTCTTTGAATGGGAATAAAATCCCAAAGATCTGTGAGAAAAGATGCAAATACGGGCACCTGGCTGGCTGAGTCAGTAGAGCATGTGACTCTGGATCTCATGATTTTAAGTTCAAGCCCCACATTAGGTGTAGATATTATTTTTAAAAAAACCAAACAAAAAAAAGATGCTAATACATGGATCCCCAAAACATGTGTATTTATAATCTCTATATCACCCAGTCTCTTTGTGCTGTATTTAACAATCCTTTGCTATTTCAGTACTGTCAAATATCTGCTATTCAGTGACCTTGATACTGAATTTAGAAATTCTTGATGCCCTATTTTGGGATTATCATTGTGCCACATAGGTAAACTAGGATAAAACAGATTTCCACGGCATTCATATTTAGCCCAGACTCTGCATGGTACACAGGTATGGCCATTATTTTAACGTATGTTTCTTTATTCAAAACATGTTGTCCTAGGGACACCTGGGTCGCACAGTTAAGTGTCTGCCTTCAGATCAGGTCATTATCCCAGGGTCCCGGGATCAAGCCCCACTTCAGGCTCCCTACTCAGCAGGGAGTCTGCTTCTCCCTCTGCCTCTCCCCCCAAACCCCACCCCCGCTTGCACTCTCTCTCACTTTCTCTCACATAAATCTTGAAAAAAATATATGTTGTCCTAATGTAGGTTGTAATGTTCTATTGTGATTTTTTTATTAAAAAAATAGGTACTTGATTCACTGTTCTTCATAAGGAATAAACTGGATCTAGAGAATGTAAAAGTTTGTCATTTATGCTTGAATATTTTTCTATTAATAACTTTTTGGAAATTGATTTAGCCAAGAAAACTTTTTCAACAGTTTTTATTCACCTCAAATTCAAGTCTAAGTTTTTGATACTCTCATTTTTTTGAATGTTTTTTTATATTGCTCCTTGTAGTTTTTATTAAAGCTGTTCAAGTATTTCTAGTTCTCCTCTGAGCACATAGAATGAGACATGTCTGATCCCATGAATTAGGCAGTGGTAATGTAGCTTGTTTTGGTCAGTGACATGTGAGTGGGAATACATGTTTTACTTTGGGAGGTAAAATTTAGGGATTAACTAGTTGCCTCTTTTTAAAATTTATTTTAGAGAGAGAGAGAGAGACAGACAGACACACACACAGGGAGAGGGAGAGAAGTTTTAAGCAGAATCCCAGGTGAGTGTAGAGTCTGAGGCAGGGTTCGATCTCACACCCTGTGATCAGGAGCTGAAATGAAATCAAGACTCAGTCACACAATGGACTGCGACACCCAGGGGCCCTGCGTCTTTATCTATTTTCCTCCATCCTCAACCTTGCCATGGTGAATCTAGTACTCTAGATGGAGGCTGTTTAGTGTTCTAGAAGGTAATAAGGCAGTGTAGAGACTCCAGAAGACCTCCAATGGAAATGGGTATGAATGAGAATTGAAACCTTTGGTGTTTCAGACCACAGAGATATGGAGGTTGTTCCTGACTTTAGCTTGATGTAGCCTATCAGGACAGACACTGTACATGTACATTTTTGGAACTTCCCCCTTTGTTAAAATTACTTATGAATTACTGATAACCTCTGTATTCTTTAAAATACAATCCATAGGAGAGAGAAAATAGTGTAGAAAAAATTTTTAAACGACCAAAATCTCTCCGCATTTTGTGAGAGATACCATTTGCAGAGCAAACAAATACCAAGCTCCAACCATTGTTTGCAGGCTAAAGATAAATGGTCCAATTTGGAAGGTCTGGGAATCAAGAGCTAATGAATAAAAAGTGCAAAATATATAGGGATTTAAACAAAACTTGGTTGCACGCAATGACAAAATAATGCCCTCGTGTATAGAGTAGTATAAAACTGAATTATAGGATGACAGTAAATTTGGGAGTAGATGTGCTTCAGGCACTGCATAGGAAGGGGGATAAGGTAGTGATTATCATCAAATGTTAAGTTTCATATGTAGGTAGATACTGAAATTCTAGATGTGTGGTATATAACATTCATACCAGGAGAGGGTATAAATACAATCATAGCAAATAATTAACTCAGAATTCTATACCCAGAAAATTTACCACATAACTGTAAAGTTTAAATATACTTTCAGAGAGGCCAAATTTCCCCCAAATTGTCCCCTATTCACTCTTTCTCAAAAAGCATCTGGAGAATATACTCTGTCTAAATAGTAGTAGTAGGGTGGAGAGTCCTAGGGGCTTAAAGTTCAAGGTACAGAGTTGGCTTTCTGTAAGGCCTCTTTCCTTGAATGGAAGATGGACAGCTTTTGCGTGGCTGTCCTCTGTGCATGCATGCTCCCAGTGCATCTCTGTCTTAATGTTTTCTTGAGACAAGACAAGTCAGATTGGATCAGGGCATGCATTAGCAACCTCATTTTAATTTTATCACCTCTTTAAAAGCCCTATCTCTAAATACAGTCACATCTTAAGATACTGGAGGTTAGGGTTTCAATCTATCACTTTGGGGGAAACAATTCAATCAATAACAGAGGTCTATGAAACAAGGGTAGGTGAAAAGCATTATTCTCAGGCAACAGGCCAGAGAGTAACTAACTAGTTGGGGCTAAAATCAGTAGAGGACTCTTACAGTGCTATCAAGAAAAAGAATAATTCATAGACTGACCTGAAGTGTTCAAAAACATTGAAAGAATATTTATTCTTCTAGCAGCTTTCTGACAAGGAAATGGTGATAGACACATAGATAACTAAGCTCATCAAGATGGTAGCAATTAACTTCATGGAGGAAAAAAAAAATAAAACCGCCGTCCAAGCGAGGAAACAAACATAGCACATGATAAGACTTATTTATAAATAGTATTTTCATAGTTATAGTAATAAGAACACCGGTAAATTGTCATCATATGCTGAAATAAAGTTCTCAGACAACGATCTGAGCAAACATGCAGGACCGTCTCTGTGACAGGGAGCAGCAGTCGCTGCATTCTGCACACAGCTTCTGTTTTGTTTTGTTTCTTTATCAGAAAAGGAAGGGCAGATGTATCAAAGCATGGGGAAGGAGTAGAAAGATGGAAAGCAGGCTTGCACCCTCCCTTGCATTCAGGCATGTAGAAAGGCAGTCATGGGATAAGGGAGGAGCAGGATGATGGCACTAGCAATTCCCTGAAGCAGGAAGGTGGACTGAAGGTTACATTCTTCCCTAGCTTTTTTTTTTTTTTTTGAGAGAGAGAGAGGGATCACAAGCGAGCAGAGAGGCAGGCAGAGAGAGAGGGGGGCAAGCAGGCCCCCTGCTGAGCAGAGAGCCCAATGCGTGGCTCAATCCAGGACCCTGAGATCATGACCTGGACTGAAGGCAGAGGCTTTAACCCACTGAGCCACCCAGGTGCCCCTCTTCCCTAGCTCTTAAAAAATACCTGCCCCAGGGGATCATGCGACCTTGTTCCTACTGGGCTATTGTGTTCAATAGCTTGAGATAAGAAGGCTGCTAATGTTTCACATGCTTCCACCCAGGTACCCCTCTTCCCTAGCTCTTAACAAATGCCTGCCCCAGAGGATCATGGGACCTTGTTCCTACTGGGCTATTGTGTTCAATAGCTTGAGACTAAGAAGGCTGCTGATGTTTCAGATGCTTCCATAGTCTGCCCTTAGGGCTTACAAAACATTTTCTAAGAATAATTCCATAGTTCCCCTTTTTTGTTTATTGGGATTTGTAGGTAGCTTATGGAAGGGAGTGATGAGGACCTGTGTGGTCACTGCAAATGTGTTTTGGGTCCTCCAGGTGGAACAGCAGGAGAGGCTTGCCCTGATGACTATAATGAGAAAGAAGATCATTAAAAGCAGTACAGCCTTGAAAAACCAAGAGTGAAGACTGAACCCAGAGAACCAGCTAGAGAAATCATTGACCCACGTGGAGATAGCAATGAAAGTATTAATGGTAGCTTGTTGACTTTCTTGTTGGAGTCCCTGTAGTTATACGTGTAACCTAAGTTTTAGATTTCCAGGGGAGAGATTCAAGGAGGAGGAAAAGGCTTAAGGTGAGTTTTTGGTTGCCCCCAAGTCTTCTTAAAGGGCATCAAGGTAATGCAGTTGGAGGTAAACTCCAAGTCACAAGTTAATGAGGATCTGGTCCAGAGTGCTTTTGATGTTCTCCTAGCCAGACAAGAGGCTTCTAGAGCCTTCGGTCTAGCTAAATTTTGTTGATAAATCTTGACATGTTCTTCTCCATCAGTTGTAGTGTTTTGCACATATGAATGCACTCGCAGTGCCCTTTGGAGGGAGATAGCCAAGGATGCCGGAGTAGTTACCATGGTAGCAGCTACAGCGATGATGGCTATAATAGCCGCCAGTAGGATACACAAGAACCAGTTTGTTCTTTTTCTCTCTTCTGAAATGTAAACCAACTGTTGGGGGAACCCCCTTGCCAGGCCTGAACAGTCAGACTGGGAGCCAAGCCTGGGCTTGCTGCTTAGCAACATATACACAGGTAAGGATCATTCACGAAATGTTAGAGGTTGAAAAGCTAGGAGTCATTATTGTAGAGTTGCCTGCAAACTGGCTGGGGATTGTGTTAAATATAGGTTTATTTAACCCAACAGCTAATAAAAGGATGCAGAGATGGGTCGTGCAGATTCAAGTATCGCTGCATTTGTCTTTATAAGACCAAGGCAATTTTCCTTTGGAGAAGGTAGGAGGGCCATGCCTACATTTTCATTGAACAAAGGGGAGGCTGATTCTCCAGGAAGACGTTTTTATGCAAGAATAAGATTTGTTAAAATATTTAATTCTGAGAATTGTCCCTGCAAAGTCAGGACTCCACATTGGGTTACATGTACTACAGTGATAGGGGAGCGACCAGTTCCAAACTTTTCTTTCCTATGTTCTGGTGCTTTCTGTTCCCATCAACTCTTGGGGAGGCCAGTTTTCTAACTGGATACTGTTAACACAGGTTAAGCCAAGTAAAGTTCCAAGAAAAACCGTCATATGAGCCCATTTCTAACCACAGTCTAGTGCACACAGAAATAGGGGGCTTCTATACACACTTTCCATTACATAATTTGCCTCCCTACACCTATTGTGAGAATAAAATTCTGATATTTAATAGTACTTGTAGGATTCCTGGGGTTTCTCAGAATGCTATTCTTCTACCATTTTTATGGATGGGAAGGCAAAAACTGGGGCTTGTATTGTGGCTCCCTGGGTTATATTAAAACATAAAAAAATTCCCAACTAGGTAAAAGTCTAATTTTGACTGAGTTTATAAAATGTGTAAACAGAGGAGTCCTCATCATTTTTAGGGATGCAGTGACCACCTGTGAAGGAGGCGTCATTAGAAGAAATGGGAACTTCTGGATGTTCTCAAAGAACCAAATTAAGGATAGGCGGGCTGAGTATGTGGGCCCAACAGGTGTGATCTGGACAATCAGCCATCATGGGGAAACCTAAAAGAGTAAGCAGTATCATCATTACCTTAGAGTTAGCAGATATACAAGAAATGACTGAAAGGAACATGTGCTCCGGTGTTACAGGTGTGCCAGTATTGATCGAAACCTCCTCAGCCCAGGAGGTCAACCGTTTTTATATCACCCCATGAGATGTCTTTGGTAGGTGTGGGCTCATTCTTCCTTTTCTTGGCCAACGCATGGGGGAGGGGGTGGAGTTACTGACATCAGGTTGAACCGTGGAAGTGGGTGCCTGAGTCCCTCCTCAGAGCCCATAATGAGGCTTAATTAACTGAGCGGGTAGCCACACAGGGCCTTGTGGAGAAAGCACAGCAGCATAATCACTCCTCCATGTCAGGAAAGGCCATTTCCTGACCTGGGCCATTCCACTGTGCCCCCCCCCCTTGGGCAGCCGATACCACACCTGCGGTTTGGGAAGGGGTTCCTCAAGCTGAAAATGCTCTGAATGAGCCGAATTAAAATGTTGGCACAGTTGTAAATGATGAATAGTAAATGGTGCCTTCATTCTTCTCACTCTGGGGGGCCTCCATTCCCCCTTTTTGTTTATGCGAAATTAGCTTCAAGATACCACTGGCACATTCAACAATGGTTTGGCCTTGAAGATTGTGGGGAATGCCAGTAAATCTCCTATTGAAAACTATAGAACTATTGAAAAAAACAGCCAGGGAACATGTAAAGGAGGAATACCCTCACCTTATATAATTGGAAGTCAAGATATAGCACCTAAAACTTGAGGGGGAGAAATGGTGATAGAGAGTGTCATTTAGAAATGAGGCAAGTAAGAGAAAGAACCGTGGTTGGATAAGTTTGTGCCTGGGCGTGAAATCCAGGAGATAAGTAGAACAGAGGCAGGGCACTACCGTTTGCGTTAAACTCTTATAAAAAATGACTTTTAAAACTGTGAATCTACTAAAACATTTCAAAGTTGAGTTTCCACTTAAGATTTCTGTGCTATTAATTGCCAAAGTGAAATTCCAGTCATCAATCTGGATGCCTCTGTCTGAGCTTTTTCGATGACCCCACTATGTATTTCATAGGTAGTTTTAACTGAGCCCCCAATGCCCCAGGCCTGCTGCTTGTTCTTCTGCACTCTTCGCTGACTACCTCCCTTGTATTTTTCCAGGCAGCAAACAGCACCCTTATGCAGCCATTCACCCAAGTCAGAGAACTAAAGGTCACACTTTCTCTGATTTACTCCCAACACAGCATCCCTGAAATCTATCAGTTCACGTCTTTAAAATATCTGGAATAGGTCTTCTCTTCTCCATCCCTGCGGATTCTCACTTAGCACCGCTCTTACCGAACTTTTTCATCAACTCATTCAATCAACGAGAGTAAGTTGTCACATACTCTCCTGCCTTTAGTTCTAGTCATACACTGGTCCTTCTGCTTGGACCACTTTTCTTTCTCTTTTAGGGATCCACACAAGTACTGGTTCTTCCCAAAAGTTCTCCCTAACATAATCATCCCATTACAAGTTTTAGCCTAGATATTACATGGGTGCCTATCCTAACGACTGATATGCAGAAGACAATTCTGTTTCAAAAAAGGAAGGAAAGAAAGGATCAAAGGAGTTAGAATTTACAGATTTCAAGGGAATGGGTCTTACTCTCTCATCACTGACTCGCAATCAATTTTAGGTTACCGAAGTAGAAGTAAAAACTATTCCAGTTCTATTCCACCTAAGTTCTACACTGTGCGGAAAGTGAAGTATTTTAATGAGAAGTCCAAATGTTCTATCATCTGCAAATTCAAACATCATGGCTTTGACACACAAGAAATTGCCTGTCAGTGTAGTTATGTTCTCTAAAATGTAGACAGTGAGGAAGGAAGGTCTTTTTACCTAAGGAGGGATCTTCTGCTTGGGAGGTTAAACTCAATGTTAGAGCACTGACTGCTTCAAAGACATCCATCTGAGATTTAGCTGTGCCTTTTCCCCCTTTCATCTCATAGTTGAACAACTGTCATTTTGGCAAGAGAGACCTCAACCCTTACTCTACTCGATTGTCAGGGAGATGCGTATTCATCTCAGCCTGCCGGGGACAGGGTGAACTTGGGTGGCTGCATTTATTTTTAGTGGAATTTTATTTTAAAATAAAAAATTTCCTCCTCACATTAGGATATAATTTTGACAGCTCAGGGGGTAAATAGTCACAAGAGGTTGCCAAGTGGAAAAATTCCAGTAGCACGAACTTCAGGAAGAATCTAAAATCAAAGGACTGTCGTATATGCAACATAATCACTTTTGTCATCTCCTTCAACTTTTCAATATTGGAACTTTCCAGCAGCTAAAAACACAACTAGAATGAATCCATTTTCTTATTTCCTCATACATATTTTTAAGTAGAATGTGGCAAAATACAAATATACTGCTATGTATTTACTTCACTTTGATATTCTGTGAACGTGGTTTGGTAGAGAAAACTGTACTGGGGAACAGAAATCATGTGTTCTATTTGGGTTCATTCCTTTGTGACCTTGAACAAATGATTTTCTATAAAATGGGGATATCAGGTCTTGCCAAATATTTAAAAATTATATAGAAGGATATTATAACTGTTAAGGTGCTCTGTAAATGCAAATATTATTGTCTATGATTATTTTGACATTTTAATACTGTAATTAAATACTGTAATTATATATTACAATAGTGTTTATAATTTATATGATTCTATATGTAAATCTTTATAACTCACATATATTATAGTTATATAATTATACATTAAAATTATAGGACTATTAAAGCTTCCAAGTAAAATTATAAACTAGAGATGTAGAGCATATGCGATAGAGATTTGTTTACACAGTTTGTCCATAGGGTTAGTTTAGTGAACATTTTGTAAAAGCAGGGACAATTCTCTAGAATAGGTAAGGATTGAGGTGTGAAGGGACTTCATGCTATGATTAGGCATCCAGAGATCATTTGTTGTCAAACTGGAATAGGATAGTTGTCACTCATGCTTCTATTCATTCATACCTACTAGTTCTCTAATATAGCTGAGCTACTGCTAGGTGTTAAAAACAGAAACATGACTATCACTCTGTCAGTTATCTGTATCTGCGAGATACAGAAAGATGAAATTTGTAAAATATTCTACACATGCTACTGAGTTCTGTAAAATCACAAATGAAGACTGTTAACTTTGAATGAAAGAAGAACAGGTCAGAAATGTTACACAGAGAAGAGTCCAGAAGGTGAAAGATGAGTAAGGGGAGAAGAGGAGATAAGAAGGAATTTTAAGTGGCAAAAGAAAGAAGCATAAAGTAAAATAACAAGTTAGGGAATGCAGAGCAAACTGGTGCCTTAAGATTAGGGCACATGGCCAGGAAAAATGGAGGATTAGAGAAGAAGGGGAGGCAGATGATAAAGAGCATTTTATCAGGCTAAGAAATTTGAACTTTATTCTACAGATACTGGGCTACCTTCAAAAGTTTTAAGTAGAAAGTGTCCTCACCGGATTGTGATTGTGTCTGTATGTGTTTACTCTTCAAGCAGGGGGAAGGCTTTACTCTGGTGTAAGGAGGCCAAAGTGCATGAGATTATTTTAACAGATACTTTAAAATGTTGAAGCTGTAAAATAAAGTGATCTTAATGGAGATAAAGACCTGGGGGCAGTCTGATTGTGTATTTTAGAAGTATATTGACAGAATAAAGATGAAATGGTGTGGCAACATCCAAGGTAGGGCGGTGGTATGGATATTAGCAGTGGAGAGAATTACGTTGGGATAAAAATGTAATTAAGGGTTTGCTGAGTTATACATTTAGACCATTCAAAAGGAATTCTTTCCTAAGAAGTCATATACACAAATCTGATCTCTGTAGAGAATTGACACATATGAGAAATGGTACCTATAGGTTTCCATCTTCTTAAGTTTATGTGGGATGGACATGTGATTACTTTTTGAAAAACAGGGCACAGTCCTATCATTTGATTTATGATTTAAAAATTCTAGCTCCAAGTGTGTCTGGGTGGCTCAGTCGGTTAAGCATCTGCCTTCGGCTCAGGTCATGATCTCGGAATTCTGGAATGGAGCCCAGCGGGGAATCCACTTATCCCTCTGCTTCTGCCCTTCCCCTTGCTTGTGCACTCTCTCTCTCTCTGTCTCTCTTTCAAATACATAAACAAATCTTTAAAAAAAATGAAAAAAATAAAAGTTCTAGCTCAGGGACACAAGGATGGCACAGTCGGCTAAGTGTGTGACTCTTGGTTTCACCTCAGATTACGATCTCACTGTCGTGAGACTGAGACCCTTATTGGCTCCACACTCAGCATAGAGTCAGCTTGAGATTCTCTCTCCCTCTCCCACTCGTGCTCTCTCTCTAAAATTAAAAAAAAAAAATTCTAGCTTGAAGACAGATTTGTGGTTTTAACTTAGTTTTGCTTTCTAAAAAAAAAAAAAAACAAAACAGGTAGAGTTTATATATATTCTAACTGCAAATTGTATTTAGTCAATGGATTTTCAAGAATATGAAGAATATGGCTATTTCAAGAATATGTCACTAAATACTTTGTGTCACCAGTTTTTTACAAGTGAAATATACACTATAATTTGTCTCAGACAAGAAGCACTAATTTTTCTCTTAATTTCTTGGCAAGTTACCTCCTTTAGTAATTTTCATCTATTGTTCATTCTTTAACATTCTCTACGACTCTTTGGTCACCAAAACCTCTCTCCACATGCCTACTAGTGAGTCCTTAAAAATGGAAGAATTGTGCATCCTGTCTTGAGAAAAGTTTTGTCCTTTCTCTAGAATTTACTGTTATTACTTCCTTATATTTTTTAAAAGTCAGGTTTTTCTTTTTAAATATTTACTTCCATATTAACATAAAACACTTGATCTCACCTTTCATAATCCATAAGCATTAAAATCCTATTTAATAATTCTGTATTGTTTGAAATACTTACAAATATATTTAGTACTACATTGACAATTTTGATATAAGGTTTTCATATGTCAATTTTTTTTTCAAAGATTTTATTTATTTATTTGACAGAGAGATCACAAGTAGGCAGAGAGGCAGGCAGAGAAAGAGGGGGAAGCAGGCTCCCCGCTGAGCAGAGAGCCCGATGCGGGGCTCAATCCCAGGATACTGAGATCATGACCTGGGCCGAAGGCAGAGGATTTAACCCTCTGAGCCACCCAGGCGCCCCTTCATATGTCAATTTTCAATTTTGAGACATTCTTTTTTAAAATTAATTTATTTATGAGCTAGGGAGAATGAGAGACTGAGCACAAGCACAGGGGAGCTGCAGAGGGAAAGGGAGAAGCAGGCTCCCTGCTGAACAGGGAGCCCAAAGTGGGGCTCAATCCCAGGGCCCTGAATCATGACCTGAGCTGAAGGCAGACACTTAATCAACTGAGCCACATGGGTGCCCCAAGACAAAATTCTTTTATCAAGGTGGATGTGCTTCTAATAATTTACTCAGCAAGACAGATTCTACCAAATTCAAATTTACTAAAGATTTTCTTGTTCACCCATGGAAACAATGGCTAACCAACTTGGCCACACATGCCACGTAGGATCTTAAAGACTTTAAAAATAAAAATCGTCCTTTTTAAACGTAATGTGCAGAATGTAAACTTGATTCGATGAGTTTTCACAAGGGTCATTCAGCCAAGTTTTCTGTAAGCCTACATAATAAGTAATGATCCATATATTTTGTCTTTTAATCAATTTCACGTCTGATCATCTTCGTTACAAGTCAAAGAGTGATTGTTGGCAAATGAGAGCGGGCTCTGTGCAGAGACACTGCTGTGCTATGAAGGATACATAGTTTTTACCCTCCAAAGGGGGCTGTGCTAGGTAGGCTTCCTTTTGAGGACTTACAAGCAGTTCTGTGTTACTATCTCACAGACAGAAACACTATACCTAAACATCTCACAAAGTTACCCACAGAGGTAAGGACATGACTATGAAGAGGCTCCCCCACAAGAAGGGTTGGACCCCCCCCATGCCGTCCATCCAGGTGGTAAGCTTCAACAAGCCCTCACCCCTTAACTCTTAGCTGCACACCTAGGGACACAACTAGTGTTCAGACACGGCTCCAGCCTCAATGATTAGAATTGAGTGCTTCGTTCTCAGCAATTTTAAGCCTGCTACTTATTTAGAAATTCAGAGAACTCAGGGTTAAGCTTCCTTTCTGTTCCCGCTCTTCTACCATTACTATTAGCTGGGCTATATAGTTATTACGGACTTTTGATCCTAGCCTTAGAGACCTGATTTCAACATGTTGGTTTTCAAATCAGTACCGGGACAGCTCCTATTCTCTCCGAGGCCAGGATGCTTTCCCCAGGATTGGAGACCACTGACAACCCCCGCCTTGTAACCCAGGCACTGCTGCCTACTTTGGACTTCTGGACACTGCGTTCTCATCCGTCTTTCTGCTTCTCTCCAGAGTCTGGCCAATACTAGTGTCTTTTTTGCAGGGCCCTGCTACTTCTCAGGAATGATGTTTCCCCAAATGCCTGCCCATCATCTGGGGGCCATTAAATGATGAAGTTGACTGTATTGAAAAGAAGAAGTAAGAAAAGTAAAGCGAAAAATGATTCCTTAGTATATTTTGATTTTTAGTTACATCTTTCCCAATCTTGAAGTTGAATGACCTTCCAGCTGTGGATTAACACTGACTGTGTGTGATATTTGTAATCAGTTAAAAAACTAATGGCAGTCATGTGTTTGCTTGAAGTTTTGGCATTTTTCTAGGTCATAAGATCTCTAAGTGTGGATGGAGAAGAGTCAGTTTACTCCTCTGTCATTTTTCCAGATACTGATGGTCTGCCACTACCTCTCATTGCCAGTTAATCTGCTAATTGGCAAGATTCCACTTGGTCCCATGGCCTGAAGAGCTGTCCCCAAAGATGACTGTTTGGCAAGGATTTACGTATTTTACCCATCTACACAGCAATGACTATAGGGCTCAAGTGACAGTGCTGCGCCGTCAATCAATGCCAAAGTGGGGGCTAAAATGAATGCTAGCAATTCGCCAAGTGACTACAAATCAGAGGGACTAAATCTATTCATCACATCCAATTCTGTTACAGGAAACAGGCTTGATGAAACCCAATAACTTAATCCACACAGCAACTGGCTTTATCCATCAAGCAAGTGAGACAACACCTTCATATTTTTCCTGCCCAACAACTCAAGTTTCTCATGGAAATTTGCTATATTTGGCAGAACATCTCTTTGTGTTTTACCTTCCCGTAAACTTACAGTTGCCCTCACTGAGTCACTTAAGAGAATATTAGGATTGCCTTCATCAAGCATTAACAAGGTATGTGTGTGAAGAGACGCTTATATGCATTTTTGTATTGTGCTCATCAGGAATTTTTATTAATTATTAGCATGTTAAATTTAATACTGAATCTTACAAAGAGGTTTTTTTTTTCCTTATGTAGGCAACTGAGAACAATTTTAACTGGTTGTATTTTGGAACAATCCTTCTGCTACATTTTCCCACTTATGCAAATACGTTATGTAACCGGCGTCATCTTAGATATATATTATGCAACCAGGTCACTACTCAAGAACTGAAAATACCGCAGGGATGGAAATAAATTTTGGAGTAAAAAAATGTTTTAAGATATGCCAACACTTCCAATTCCCCAAGAGCCTCAGCTTAATCTTGATCAGCTCCGTAGTGGGAGACCGAAGGACAATCGCAGGAGTGTTGTTTATCTACTTGGAGAAAATTCATTATCTCCAACATTATTTGACATGAAAACAGATGTACCTCTGTCACTGCTTTGACCTCTCTAATAAGATGAACAACTCGGCTGAAACATTTATTGATCAGAGTGAAACCTATTCCACCGGAAATAGCCAAGAGATGCACACCAGTATAAATGAGGATTTAACATCTGTTCCTAGTAGATTGGCTATTAATCTGGAACCTAAAATAGCACGACTGGCTGTTTGGCAGTACTACCTTTAATTGGAGGTACACAGAAAAAAAAAGGACTTCTTGTATTACTCAGTAGGCAATATTTCATGAATATGGGTTATCGCATATGAAACTTGTAAATCAAGTATGCCAAACTCGGCCTGCATTCTAAGTGTGTTGAATATTGAAAGTGTTCATCATTTTGCAATTAACTTGCCATGCGCTTCTTTCTAAGGGTAACAGGAAATATTTGTGAATCTTGGTGCTTATGGAATAATTGATTTAGGTGCTCTTTCACTGCTACTGGTATTTTCAGTATTTTTCTATCTTACCAAAAAATGACACGCTAACAAGATGTTAAACTAAAGCTTATATGTGATAAGGTACACAGCATTTGAATGAGTGTTTTAAACACTTAAATTTGTTTATGTAGCAGGGAGTTATTTTGTACACTTTACCAATTTCTTGTCAAGTCCTTATATGCTTTCTATTTTGCATGGTTTCTAAAGACTTAAAATTGAGAAAGCAATGAATATTTAATACAATTTTTACATATGTGACTAGGTAGGACCAGGATTCATCCAGTGACTTTTTTTTTTTTTTGATTCAACTGAATTAAGCTATACATGTGTCTTCAGAAAGGGATAGTTGGGAAAGCAGGATAGAATGATGGAATCTGGTATTTCCATGTATTTCCATTTCTCTTGAAATACCCTTTCCTGTCATCAAGTAAAATACAACTTTATTTAAACTTCACGTTGGATGAACATATATTTACCTCATTAGACTTTCTGCCCATTTAATCAAACTTATAAAGAAGAATAATGTGTTTATCAGGACAAATAATTCGTAGCACAGAAACACGAATCACTCAATATATTTTTATATGATCTCAATAGAACTTTTGTGCCAACTCATATGCTATAAATAATCGATGTGCCACACTGATATTGCTTTTCTCCTCACAGAGACTGACTTACCAACTCTAACCCCTCAACATTCTAAATATGGACTTAATGCAATGATAGATGTCATTTACCATTCCTCTGTCATTTGGTTATTTTGTGTTTTTTTTGTTTGGTTGTTTTTTGTCTATGCAACTATGCTCTTTTCCTAGGTGTCACTAAGAGTTTTCAAGTTGTCTCTGTTTAAGAGCTCAATTCCTTTTTCATGCAATAGAATTAAAAGTTGCTTAATTAAAACTGTTCAATGAAACTGATTGTAAATTTCTGAATGAAAAAATTATAAGACAATGTTCTCAGACTCCAGAGTCCATTCTTGAAATCTGGACATATTTAATACACTTTTTACATATGTGACTAGGTAGGACCAGGATTCATCCAGTGATTTTTTTTTATTCAAATGAATTAAGCTTTTTTAAAAAATAAGCTGTGATAGTTCTCCATCAGTATCACTTATTACACCGTCTTTGAATAGTCTGTTAATCTGAAAGTATAAAATTGATTACATAATCAATGATAAAAATAGCACTACATAGAGATTTCACTCCCATGTAAGTAAGTCAAACTTGCTTATAGGTCAACCAATTTATTCATGCTGATCTTCTTAACTATTCCAGTTCTTACTACCGTTGCTTAACCAATCATATTTACTAAGAATTTTAGTTGTAGTACAAGGAAATGACTAGACAGAATGATAAAATACTTGTGGTCCTTTCTGTGAGACAAAGATATATTGGTCCTAAAATATGGTATCTTGAGGTTATCAGAATGACTCTACTTTTATTGTTTTATATCCAACACTTCAATAGAGAAAAATGCTCTCATTTACCTTTCTCATTTAATCTCTAAGTTGAATTTAATAAACTGATAGCATAGGTAGGTACGTAAACAGAGATAGCTCTTACCATTGATAAACCAGTAGGGAAACCGAAACACACAATTTCTGAGACTTGTCCAGTGTCTTATTTTGAGCAGCCATAGAGCAGAGACTTAACTAGTAGCCTTTTGATTCCAACTCTAGCATCTCTATTATATCAAGCTGCGGATACAGTTTACCTCATCTGCTTTATGGTTTGAAGGACATTTAAGCACTGCTCTTGCTTCCACCAGACCTTCATTCCAGCGACACCGTACCCACTTTTAGATTCAAAAAACACGTGAGATAATCCGTAATACTTTTGATTATACTTAGTAAAGAAAGGTGACGTCCAGAGAAAAATTGTAGGATTGCACAGAGTATTACAAGCCCTGTGTGCCAAGAGATTACTACAAAGTTGAAGTACTTGAAATTCATCATCTTATGGAAACCTCTAAATGGATATTTTCAAAATGCCTCTTCTTACCCCTTCCCCATCACTATGTCCATACATAAAAAACTTTAACACTTTTACCTCATTCCGTTCCACAGTAGCCATTTTAGTGACCAAATGCCCTTTTTGGGAAGGCTAGCAGGGTTGCAAATAATAGGGTAAAATTCAGGGAAAACTCCCCCTAGAGATGGCATCTTATTGAATGCCACAGTCATCAACACAGTCAATTTCATGTTCTTGGTGTCTAGCAGTTAGTACAACATACAGCAAATACTTAACGTTATTTCACTGATAATGAGTGAATACATGGTAAGAAACACGGGAGGGAACCTGCCAAGAGTCATGCAATGTAACCACCAAAGACAATTTGAAGATTTTAAAGAGAAATTACCCGTAGTAATATCATAAGCCAAGTTTGAATTCAGATCACTTTCATTTTCTTCCTTTGCATGTTATGTACATATGCTTTAATAGAACCTATGTAGATTTTAATCCCAGTAATTCTGCTTGACACTTTAAGAAGCTATTTACACAATTATGATATTCCTACACATATTTTTAAATGACTAATAGTTGCCTAAAAGGGTACAGGAATTTACCTCCACATTTCTCCATTAGATGTCTTTTAGTTTGCTTAGATTATTTAGGGTTTTTAAAAATAACTATCTGTTTATAGCCATAGCTGTTTAACAGATTTGGATTATGTCCTTAGAATAAATTCCCAATAGAAGAGGTTAGAATAGAAGGATATAGTTTTTAATGATAAAAGTTTTATCTCAATGTCTGGCTCAATATAGTTTTCATCAACAGTCTTGAATATACCAATTTCTCTGTGACTTTGTTATATCTTTATTATATTAATGTGATGAAAGAATATATAAACTCATTCAGTTAACTCACCTTTCTAACTCAGAGTTAAAACTACTGTTTACTAAAGACTAGTATCTTCTCACTTGTAATACATTTTCTCTCATGAATTTATTCCTTCATTCAAGTGTTTAGTGAATGCTTATTCTTTGTCAAACACTGATTAACAGTAAGATTTTAAAGCTGAGAATAAAGTCCTTACCTCTAAAAAAAAGATTATTTCTTTATTTCTTTATTTATTTGAGAGAGTACTAGTCCAAGAGTAGGAAGCAGGGGCAGAGGCAGAGGGAGAAAATGACTCCCCGCTGAGCAGGAAGCCTGACATGGGGCTGCATCCCAGGACTGTGGGATCATGACTTGATCCAAAAGCAGATGCTTAACTGACTGAGCCACTCAGGCGTCCTAAATCCTTATTTTCAAATAGCTTATAGTCTATCATGTGCAGAAAAGCCAAAGGGGCAAAAATAATTTGCTGGTGTTCACCTTTTTCCCTTTACTAATTGTTATTAAATAGTTTGCATTATCTGACAAGATATAATCCAAGAACTTTATTCTTGAGGCACAGATAAGGAAGCAGATAAAGCATGTATTGCTATTATGAGCTGAAAAGATAAAATGAGCACAAAGGTGCTAAGACATAAAGCAGAGAAACTTACTGGACAATGTCAAATGAGCCTTTTAGTAAAACAAGAAATACAAACTGCCTATACACAAGGTAAAAATCCAAGTGATTAGGACACCTGGGTGGTTTAGTGGGTTAAGCCTCTCTCTTTGGCTCAGGCTATGATGCCAGGGTCCTGGGATTGAGTCCTACATCAGGTTCCCTGCTCATCAGAGACCCTGCTTCTCCCTCTGTTGGCTGCTTCCTCTGCTGGTGCTCTCTGACAAATAAAATCTTAAAAAAAAATGCAAATGATTAATAATCTCTTCCCTTTTATAAAACTGCCAAGACTTCTCTTGTGACATTAGATTACAATGCCCCCCTCCTCAAATTCTTTCTAAAATGCTTCACTACTATCCCATTTATTTACAAGAAGTACCATTAGCTTTCTATTCATTTTATTCAATGATCACATTTAGGACATTGTAATTTGGAAAGCTAGGATAATTATATAACGTATTTAAGTCTATGGATCTATCTTGGAGCCTATTGGAGCTACCACTTAACATTTGTATCATTGTTTGTAATTTACAAAACACATTCAGTGTAATAATGTCTTGGAATCTGCTGCAAGGCATGCGAGGGAGAGATGATGAGTCAGTTCTCTTTCAGGAATGTGGCATGGAAAGAGCCAGAAGTGTCTAGCAAGACACCCAATTTTCCAACAACACTTATTGTAAACCCTCTTTCCATCTATCTTCAGCCTTTTCTCCTTAAATATCTTAGGGCTTCACAAATGCTGTTCAACTTTTTTCTTTTTCAAGGGATGAATTTGAAAATTTCTACCCATCTCAAGATCCATATATAATTTCCCTTTTCTCTGTCTTCCTTCATGCGCTGGGCAAATTCATTTTCTATTTCTGTTTGTTCTCTTAGCATTTTGTAACTTCAAGTAAGCCATCTACATATGGTAATACTACTATTTTCTATTTGACTCTCTCCCTCTCCAAGAAATCAGCATCTAAGACAACTCCTGATTTGGGGACTGCTGGGGTCAAGTTTGAGGAATGAACTTGTTTGTATGCTTGGAATATTGAAAATAAGGGTAGAGAGGCACCTGGGTGGTTCAGTCAGGTAAGCATCTGGCTTCGGCTCAAGTCATGATCTCAGGGTTCTGGGATCAAGCCCCACAATGCATCAGCTCCCTGCTCAGGGAGGAGCCTGCTTCTCCCTCTTCTCCCCACTCATGCGTTCTATCACTCTCTCTTTCCCTCTGTCTCTCAAGAAAATAAATCTTAAAAAACAATAAAGTAAGGATAGAGGTGCCGTACATTTGGGCCTATCTGTAGTACTGAGTGTAGAGATTGTGGAGAAGGTAAAAATAGAATATAATCAACAAGCCTATTTAAGATTCCACCTATAAATGTTTGTAATAAAATCCTTAATACTTTTCCAATGAATAAAGTTTCATTTTACCTGAATTACATTCACCTGAGCTCCAAGGCATTTTAATAATTTCTCACTGAATTATTTTGTATGTAGATAATTGTAACATTTTAATCCCCTATACAAGGGAATTTAGCTTTTATACTAATTTTAATTTTTGCTTAAGAAATAATTGTTTACACTTGAGATACTTTTTATAACAGATCAAAAGAAGTAGATGAAGTATTTTATAAAACTCTGGAAAATATATCATACCTTAGACTACACATACCAAAAGTAACAAACTGAATTTATCATATGTATTTTTTTTTTATTTGAAAGATTTATTTATTTAAGCAAGAGAGAGAGGCATGAGCAGGGTGAAGGCCTGAGGGAGAAGCAGACTCCCTGCTGAGCAGGGAGCCTGATGTGGGGCTCCATCCAGGGACTCCGGGATCATGACCTGAGTTGAAGGCAGACGCCTAACTGACTGAGCCTCCCAACACCCCATATCATGCCTGTTGATATGGTCTGAGTTCAGAGAGGCCCAAACAGCTACATTTAATGGGGTATAGTCAGTCCTAGAAGGAAAAAAAAATACTACATGGAAAAGGAGAGGGGCCTAGACATTTGCAGAAGAGTCTTTTTTATCTCTAGCTGAGCATGAACCCACTCATACAGAGCTAGGTATCACTGGTGCTCCCCAGTGGAAAGACCTTCTAACACATGGCCATCAGGTAGAATCCTTAGCAGAGTTTCAACCTAGTGCTAGTGGGGCCAAAATTAGCCCTAGAATAATGACTACTCTGGACCCGCCTTAACAAAGCCTTGCAGCAAGCAATCTTGAGATTTTCGGCTTACCAAAAACCAAACCTAAAATGATGAAGAAATCCAACAAAGCCAACAATCAACCAAGTACACAAGACATTTCTGGAATCCATTAAAAAGTTCACAGGTAGGCAAAGAAGCACAAAAATACATTCCTTCATTTGGAGAAAATGTAATAGGAACCAACCATGTGGTAAGAGAGATGTTAGATCTGGCACAGACGCAGGACCGACCTCAAACTGTTACTGTACATATATTTTCTGGATGCTCAAGGAAACAGAGGGAGACAGGACAGGATGAGGCATGGAAGGTATTTAAGAAGACACAAAAGAACTTCCTAAAGATCACAAACACTATCTTCAATGAAAAATATACTTGAGACACTGCAGGAAATAAATCCAGAAAATTAAATAAAAACTGTCGAAAATGAAGAATAGGAGGAGTCCAGCTCCTGGTTAAAAACCTGTACATTAAAAAAACAAAAAAAACCTGTACATTTTTTTTTTTAAGCATGACAACCATAAGCCTTTAAGACACTCTGACAGTCCAAGGAGGGGCGGGGTGGGGAGGGGCGGGGCAGGCGCAGCCGGAAGTTGCCTTCCCCACAGCACACTTTGTCCACAGCAGGAACTTTCCAGTCTCTGAAGAGAGTGATGGTCAAGTGATGGACAGAGTGATGGACTCAGGCCCGTCTGGCTGGACATGCCCTTCCCTTATTTGCATTCCTAGCCCAGGCAGCTTCATTCTGATTTATCAGTCTTCCATTATCTCTCCTGAGGCCTCCTTTTGGGTAGACATGGGGTTTGGGGGACAGGGAAGATGGGCCTCGAGGGCAGAAGGAAACACTGAATACATGTGTTCCTACCCTGATTCATTACCCAGATTCATTACTTAACCTCCCCCACCACAGTTGTCTCTCTGATCTGACTACAAAACTGCCCGAGCATTTTGTCCTGTGTGTGTGCGTGTGTGTGTGTGTGAAGAAGACTCCCTATGTCTGTACTGAGCCACTTGACCTCTTCCAAATGTGTTCCATGAGGGTCAGTCGAACAGGGGAAGTGGGCACATTCCCATTTTAGCTTCTTGCTGACACCACCACAGAAAGTGATAAAAGACTTAATTCTTATTTGGGGCTGTTACTTTTATCAGTTATTCCAACACCTGGTAGCTCGGCTTTCTCTCCCCCAGCTCAGCTGAGCTGACAACTCAAAAAAAAAGGAAAAAGGATCAACACCCATGATTAAGAAAAAAAAAATATCAAGTAGTGTGACATTATGCAATTGGAGACACAGAAGCAGGAGGAGCGGGTAGCATGCCGAACAGAAACAGAAAAATAGCTCAGATTGTCTAGCTTTGAAAATTGTAAACCCACAAATCCAAAATTTTTAATGGATCCCAAGAATAAGTTTTTTAATTTATCAAGACAAAAACTGTCATTCTTAAGTAGTAGGATTGTATAAACTTTTCCTGGCAAAGTATTTTAGCAAAAAAATAAGTAACATGGAAAGTTACACAATTATCAAAATAGCCATGTAGGAGAAAACACTTAGAAGAAAAATATTTACAGTAGTGTAAAAAAAAAAAAAAAGGCAGAATTAAATTTCTAGGAATAAAATTTGTAAGATCTATGCAAAAGATAGCTTTTGAAAATGAAGAGAATTATTTATTCCCTTTTGTGTGTTGGTCTTGAATAGAGTATCTCAATTATTAAAATGATACCAAGTTACCATAATACTTATTTTATTTAATCTCAATAAAGTATGTGGTAACTTCAATTGCTTAGAGAAGATTAAATTTCATATAAAAAAAACAGAAACCATATGCTATGGGAAAAAAGGTAGTAATAAGACAAGACTGGCTGTATTATTGGATAAGCCACAGGAACTAATAATTCAGTACTGAGGACAATAGGGGAGATTAAAAAAAACAACAGATGTAAATCAATGTATGACAAACACCCATTTCTGAGCAGAGCAGAAATGGATTAATCAATGCATGAGCTAACAGTAGTATAATACCTCCTAAGAGTTCAGGAGAATGACTGTAAAACAAACAATCTCTTCCATATTCCTTTTATCTATGAAAATTCCACAAGAGTTAAAGATAAATATATAAAAAAATTCTCAAAGTATAAAAGATGCAATAAAAATACAAAGAAAAGAAAAAACTTTGAAGTATTTTTTAAAAGATTAATTTTTTTAAAAGGTTTTTATTTATTTGAGAGAGACAGAGGTAGCGAAAGAGAGCACTTGAGCAGGGAGAAGAGAGAGAGGCAGGCTCCCTGCTGAGCAAGGAGACCGAGGCCAGACTCCATCTCGGGACCTTGGGATCATGACCAGAGGCGAAGACAGATGCTTAACAAACTGAGCCACCTTGGTGCCCCCCAAGATTTTTTTTTTTTTTTTAAAGATTTTGATATATATTTGACAGAGAGAGAGAGAGCGCACACAAGCAGGGGGAGTGGGAAAAGGAGAGGAAGCAGCAGACTTCCCATTGAGTAGGGAGCGCCTTTAAAAGATTAATTTTTAAAAATGATCTTGGATACCAAGTTCTAAGCATTATACCAGAACTTGAAACTACTGATCTGTCCATGAATGTGATCACCTAAAATTTTTAATGTCTGTATAAAGAGTATATCACAAACAAAGAAAAAGTCTCTCTTATGTTTTGTAAAAACCCTGTATTTCACAAAAAAGCACGGTAGAGTTGTAAAGTAAAAAGCTCTTAAGGGGCGCCTGGGTGGCTCAGTGGGTTGTGTAGGCCTTCAGCTCAGGTCACGATTTTAGGGTCCTGGAACGGAGCCCTGGAAAGGGGGCGGCCTGCTCATTAAGGAGTCTGCTTCTCCTTCTCCTCTGCCCCGCCCCCCCCTTGTGTGCACGGCTGCGCTCTAATAAAATCTCATTTAAAAAAAAGCTCTTAATACCAATAAAACTACCAGTCAACACTAGAAAATAAATTGCATGAATTGGCAGTTTACTACAAAAACATGGGAAATGGTGCTCAGCCTCAATCTTAAGCAAGGACAATGTAAATCCCAACAGCGACACTGAAGTATTGTTCACCTACAGGATCAACAAAGGTAACATTTAAAAAAAAAAAAAAAAAATTACACACACACACAAAGGTAACATTTAGAACTTCCACAGGTCTAATGGGGGTAGCTTTCACATTCTTTGTTGGAGAATGTGGTCAGCTCTTTAGAAGGTAATTTTTTAATTACCATCGATAATAAAAACGCCCTTATTCTTTGATGGAGCCACTCAATTTTTAGGAAGCTATTTCCAAATCATTCTCCAGTATGGTACAGTTTTTCTAAGAACTTGCTGTACTGCATTTTTGCAGTCGTCAGAGTGTGCAGACAACCAATATCTGGACGTATGGAGTGGTATAAAAAAACTGTTATAATACAGGGGAAGGTTGCATGACTGATTACAAAATATGAAATGATTTCCAAGATTTATTTTAAGCTTTCAAAAGGGGCAGAAAAAGGTATTCACTGTGTTTAAAACCATGGAGGGTTTATAATACATCCACGGTACTATGTAAACTGCTCTATACGCAGAGTAGGTCTGGGGTAGCTATAGTCAGATCCTGTCCGAGAAAGTGGGAGCCTAGAAATAGAAGGACAAATGTATCACTTTAACTCTTAAGCTTTGAAAAGAATCATTGCAAATTCTTTGCAAATTAAGAAGTTTCCAGTTATCAAAACTATTCAATGTTAGCAAGCTCAAGGAATTTTCTTTCCTTAAAATAATTTTGTTTATGTTATCATACAGGCTAGGAGTTATTCTTGTCTATTTTCAAAGTTCAGAACTTTGGATTTTTAAAAAATTGAGTAATTGTCATTCTTAAAGAGATATCTGGAGGCCCACTGCATATGTAATTTACAGTCTCACTCAGTTTACTTTCAATTAACTTCCTACACGGAGTCTAGCCATCTGCATGCCATTTACCATTTTTTTACTTTCATGTGCTGATCTCTAATTTACTAGTCAATCCTAACAATGTGGTAAAAATTATCATATAAAATTGAATAAGGATTGTATGAAAGGTAGTAAGGTCTATGTGTAGACTACTGTCAGTGAAACAAAAAAAAATCTGAGAAGCTTAAAGTAGGTGCTGTGAATTACAAAAATCAAGGGGAGGAGTGTTCTTAGATTTATCCCCTTGTTTCCTAAGCCTACACTGGGAAACAGAGCCTATGTGGAATGGCCAATCTACCTGCTCACTTCGCCCTGACTGGGTATGAAGTCTTGGCTAAGAACTTATTCTACTTCTCCTGCTTTTCATGTTCTTGTCTATTCCTGAAATTTGGAGGATTTACAAAGTTCCCTAATATATCTTCCAAATTGTTATTTTTGGCCTTCCTGCATTGGGAACTCTTTATTTCCTGGTTCACCAAAGTGCTCTTTTGTTTTAATATTTTATCTATCGATATAGAGAAAGAGAAAGAGCATGAGTGGGGGTTGGGGGGAAGAGGGGAGGAGAAGGATAAGAAAACTTCCTGCTGAGCGGGAAGCCTGATTGGGGCTTGATCCCAGGACCCCGAGATCATGACCTGAGCTGTCAGATGTCAACCAACTGAACCACCGAGGCACTCTTAGTTTACCAAAGTTATTTGAAACAAAACTGGTCAGTGCCTTTGACTGACTGCCTATAGGGTGAATGCACGTGAAGGAAGCATCCCACTTTTCATTGTAGTTTGGGGATTGTCTGATGAAAGCTAATAAAGTATCTTTCCAAAATAAATGGTCTACAAGTCCAGATGTTTGATGCTAGTATGCTTTGCAGAAGATCACTAAACACCATTGGAGGAATTAAAGACTTGCTGTCTTAAGACACTTGTTCGTGGGGTGCCTAGGTGGCTCAGTCATTAAGTGTCTGCCTTCAGCTCAGGTCATGATCCCAGGCTCCTGGGATCGAGCCCCATATTGGTCTCTCTGCTCAGCAGGAAGCCTGCTTTTCCCACTACCATTCCCTCTGCTTATGTTCCCTCTCTCGCTGTTTCTCTCTGTTAAATAAATAAAATCTTAAAAAAAAAAAAAAAGATACTTGTTCGTATGCACCAACTTTGCAAGAACAATTTCTAAATGATCATTTCCCTAAGCTACCCCAATTCCATACAGCCAGTATGGTGTATATCCAACACTGTTACAGCACTGGGAAGACTTCAGCCTTTCTCATTCGTGGCCGTGCAGAAGAAAATTTTTTGCTCTATGTGAACAGCATTACTGATAATTCATGCACTGAGTAAAAATAAAAATATAATTCATCTATACAAATAAAGATGCCCACTGCATCATTACTATACTAGCTTTTTGTAAAAAGTTGGAAATAATCTAAAAATTGATTGCATAATCATCTTACCTCAATATAATGCAACATTACGCAAACAAAGCAAAATGGAAATAGTATGAAATATTAAAGCAAAAGCGCATACGATGGTATTGATCATAACTCATCAAGATATTAGGCATTTCTGGAACTTAAACTTGTGCCTTGCTTTACTTTTGGCCATCACCTCCTTCAATATGGATGGCTTCTCAAAGAATTGTTGTAGTCATCAAAACTTACTACGGAGAAAAATGTCTTGTGAAATGGACACGGATTACACAACATATTTCATCTTTGGTGCGCTGCTATAATTTAGTGCTTGCGAGAGGCATGGCTGAAGGTCTGCCCTGGGAAGGAAATATATTCCATTTATCTTCCAAATGTAAACAGCTATAAAACTACATGGCTCGGCAGACTGGTGATGATATAAGAATGTTATCCTTACCTTCAGACCAGTTTCAATGGGCCCAATGGCAAGGAGAGTCCACAGGTATCTCTTAAATCTTATTAGTGAATGTGAAAATATAAACTCATATTCTGATAAATTTGAGTCGAAGTATATTGTTTAACAAAAGATCTTTTTTAAAGACTTGATTTGAGAGAAAGAGAGAGAGAGAGAACAAGCAGAGGAGGAGGAGGGGAGACACAGACTCCCTGCTAAGCAAGGAGCCTGGTGTAGGGCTTGACCCCAGGACCCTGGGACATGACACTCAACTGACTGAGCCACCCGGGTGCCCCAACGAAGTATTTTTTATAAGCCATCTCCATGGATATTCCTTAAAAAGCCAACTCTACTCCATTTAACATGAATTCACTGGGAAATTTTAGTTTATATAATGTCTTAACCTGAACCTTTGTTGCATAGATTGAGATATACGTGTGCTGGGAAGTAAATTTTGAATTAATCCAGTTCATTCAATTGGTCATTTTTCTGTTGAAGCTCCACAAGTTTAGTAGCAGTTTCCCTGTGATATTCTGTTTGTTCCTTGCAACAAATGACAAACAATTTTTTTAAATATTTCTTTATTGAGAGAGAGACAGAGACAGAGAGAGATAGCTCAAGTGAGTAGGAGGAGCAGAGGGAGAGAGAGAGACTCTCAAGTAGGCTCCCCACTAAGCAGAGTTAGATGGGGGCTTGGTCCCCAGACCCCAAGATCGTGACCTGAGCTGAAAACGAGTCAGCCACTTCAACAACGAAGTCACCCAGGTGCCCCTAGAATTCTGTTTTTCATCAATAGGTATTCTCATTGCTCAATTTGTGATTTACATTTCAGCCGTTATTCTTGGACTTCTCCGAAATATTACTTGCTCCTGAGAAGAGTGATCTGTCTTGTTCCCGGCGGGCCAGTGGCTCATAAAACCCTCTATTAGGGAAAATGCATGCACAACCCAGTGGTCTGGCCTTACATGCCCTTCCACAATCTAGATCAACTTACGTGAGCAGCTCCCTTCCCTTCACCAGGGCAGTGCTGCAAGGCCAGCAAGAGACTCACATGAATGAGACAGCAGAAGAATCCAGATCGGACTTTTCAGCTGAAAAATATGTGACTTAGCCTCTTAGCTGCTTATTACAGAGGCACAGATGCCTCCCTGAAAACTTAACAGAAGGTGGGAAACTTTATTTTAAAGCTTCATCTGTGCAGAGAGAAAAAAAATCATATCCCCTCGGTTTATTAAGTTTGTTTATTCCACTAAGCAGAGTGGCTAAGGATGGAGTTAAAAAATCTTGATAGATGTTTGTCCTTTACTTCATTTACCTATTAATTGTAGGATCATTAAATGAAAGCATCACAGATTTAGGAAAGATGGTCCCCCTTGAACTTATTAGGTCTAAATTATTTATAGATATATTTTTATTATTTATCTAACCGAATAAATTTAGTTTATCTGGTCATTCAACTAAACCTACACAATATAAACCCTCATTCAACTGTAATCAGAAGGTAGTTATGTTTGAACACATTTTCTTAAGGCTCATTGGAAAACTATGAAATGTCTCCTAAATAAAATATGCAGTAAATACTTGTTTTTGATGGAAAATGGTATGCAGTTTATAGCCAATGGATGACTATGAATTTTTAGCATAAGCATTTCTAACACTCTGTCTGTACCGACTCTTCTATTAGGTCTGAGGTTTTAAGAATGTTATATATAGAATAATGAACTAGGGTACAAGGAGAACATCTGGCCAGATGGATCAGGTGAATTCATTCTAGCCATAAATAAATCAAAAAGATGTCACAAGTGGATCATCTCACCTTTTGACCAGATGTGAGATCTCTAAACTAATAGCTTACAGGCTGGCATATTTATTCCATCTATTTTCTTGAACATCTTTGGCAGACAGAGTAAGATACCCAGATTCAAACTGCTATCAGGATTTAAAAAGATCACTCTTCTTTCCCTACGAAGCTTAACGTCTAGGGGGTCTAGGAAGACCTGCCGATTAACCATGAAAATACAGTCCTACTTGCAATGCAACAGAAGAAGGTACAGTTTGTCACAGGACTTAAGTGATTACTCACTGATTGCTTCAGGTAGGTTAAGAGATACCCCCCCACCTCAAACCGTCATCGCATTTGTTTTTGCGTAACGAAGAGACATGTTCTCGTGTGAACTGAGGAGAGGGCATTTCACAAAGAGGACACAGTTTATGCCAAAGCACCAAGACCAGAAGGGCTGCAGGTGCCGTGGGGCCCGATCGTACATAGTGGTCAAATGTGGAGTCCCCTGGCAAGCGTGGCATAGGTTATGGCTTAAATGGTCTTATAAACCATGTGAAGACAATTCAGTTCACCTTGTAGGGGAATTGCCAGGTTTGGAGAATGACCTATCAGCTCTTCCTCTGGGAAGACAGTGAAGAGAGGTTTTTGTTCGCCCACTCAAACCAGCATGTGCAGAAGACGGGGAGCGTAGTGGGGGGCAGCCTCCGAGGACAGTGCGTGAGCCAGGTACTGGGAGCCAAAGGAGGAGGGGAACGAAAGGGCCTAAGAACTTGGACCAACAGTCATGCCAAGTGCGTGGCTTTAGAAGGAGCAGTGAGCTCCCGTCACAACACAGCCATCCTGGAAGACCTCACAGGGAAGGAACGGGGGATTAAATGCCTGAACCTTTCTTCTCATTGCCGCCTCCCGCTGTGGCTTTCCACTGGCCAAACCCAACCTGAAGCAGGAGAGCACCGAGTAGGGCGGAGGCAGCTCGTGAGTGAATCCTGGAGGGCAAGCCAAAGGCATCCAGTATTGCAGTGGTTCTAATCTAATAAGGTCAAAGTTGGGGATAGAGAAGGTGGCATTTATAAAATACGTAAGAAGCGCAACCACGGGATGGGGTGTAACTGCACCAAATGAGTCGTAAGTCACCGTCACATACGACTCCAAGGTTTCCAGCTTGGGCAACTGAGAGGTGACCGGGTGGCTGATACAGGACTGGGCATCTTGCTCCTTCTGCAGATCGGAACCACTTCACTCCCAATTCTCGATCATCACCCTCCCAACCCCACGTGTGGGTTCATCCACTTTTGAAGTTCCTATCAGTAACTAGGTCACAGCTCTTCTTACTCCGTCATCTGGTAAGCTCACGATCCCATCATTTCTGTACGTCTGCAAACAGAGTCCGGGCTTGTACTTCTCACCTCGGCCCACTCCTAGGCGACTGCAAGATCCGTATACATTAGACTTATCAAGAACTACATCTGGTTTCAGCTATTTCGTCTCCAGAGGCCATCTGAATCTTGCCATCACCCAGCACCTCTGTAATTTAGAAACATTTTCTTTCTTCATGGTACATCCTCAATTATATCTCGGGAATATTGCCTAGCAGCACTAACTCTCATAAGCTATTGTTCTTCCAGCCATCCCCTTTTGTATGTCTCGCATGTCTGCCTAAATACATTAATTAAACACCTTCCAAGATACACAGCTATCTCAGAGGAAAAGGCATTATTTTGCCCATCAAGGTCAGACTTCACAAAGAATGTAAATGTAATACTTAACTTGAATGCTGGGAGATTACAAGTTTCTTAGTTCCACAAAAGGCAGAAGGGAATTCTATAAAGGGAAGATTATGCTCAACCATATGAAGGTATAAAATACTATGCATGTTAGAAATTCCAAGTAGTTCCTCGCTAAATAGAATGATCGAGTAAGGGATGGCAGAACCCCAAGGGAGAAAGGGTGAGAGAAATTTATAGGAGGTAAGTGTTGTTTCTTTTTATCTTAACGGCTACTAGAATTAGGGGAAAAAATGATTAGTATCAATGCATCAATTCATAATAGGTATTAAGATTGATAAAGATCCACTCATTAGTATGGAGACTGGCATATAAAACAGGCTCGTACATGAACATAACCTTGCCTATTTTATGAACCAGCCTGACCCGCCATAACAAAACACATCATGGGCTGCAGGGTTTAAAAAAAGAACTTTATCATGTTAACAGTCTGAAGCTGAGGAGTGCACACATGGACACAGGTCAGCTCTCTGGTATCTCCCCTTATATGGACACTCACAGGATCACCACCTCACCCTGTGACCCCATTTACCCTTAATTATTGCTTTACTCTAAGCCACAGTGGAAGTTAGGGCTTCCACATACAAATTTTGGAGGGACGCAAACATTCATTCCACGGCGTTCCACCCCGGCCCCCACATTCATGTCCTTCCCTCATACACAATACCTTCATTCCGTCCTGATAGCCTCAGAAGTCTTAATTTACTCTCCCATCAACTGTCAAGTCTAAGGGCCCAAGTGTCAGGTATCTATCACTAAATCAAGGATGAGTGAGACTCCAGGTAGGCACCATATAAGTCACGTGCTTCCAAATGTATCGGTGCAGCAGACACGGGATAAATATGCGCAAAGGGAAAAAGTGGAAGGAAAAAGGTGACAAATGCTGAAGCAAGTCGAAACCTAGCAAAGTAAATTCCATTAGATCTTAAGTTCAAAAATAATCCTCCAGGTTGATGTTCTGTCCTATGGGCCCCCTGGGTGCCTCTGGCTCTGTCGGGCAGCACTGCCTGGAAAACAGTGGGCCAAAGCCTTGCCTCTGAGGCCCTGGGGAGTGGCATTTTGGGCTCCCAAACCGCAGAGGCTCCATTTCTTGAAATCAAAGGGGAACCAGACTTGCTCCATGGACCTGTGGTGGGAATGGCAACCCTGATCATCTCTGAACCCCCTTTAGGGTCTTTCCTGGAAGGATAAAACATGTTTGAATCTGAGGAGTGCTATGGTCCCATACTGTAGAACCAAAAAACCCAGCTAGCTTTGCTTCATTTCAGTCTATCTCTGAACCCTTTAATTCCAAACTGGCTGTGTTTCTCCTGATATAATTCCATCCCATGGGTGGAATTGAGAAAAAATGAGAAAAAATGATCCAATCACTGGTTTGCATCCACACCAGTCTCCTTACCAAGTGTTTGCTCAGCCACATCCTTAGTTTTCTTTTCAGAAGTTTTTCTAATATGGTTAGGCTGCGAATTTTCTTCATCCTCAAGTTGTGGTTCCTTTGCTTAACAATTCCTTCCAATTAATTCTCTCCTCTTGCATTTTACTCTAAAAGGTACGGGGAAAAAACCAAGCTACTCTTGCATTAATTTGCTTAGAAACTTCCTCAGCGAAATATATCCCACCGTATTGCTTGCAAGTTCCCATTTCCAGAGAACACTAAAACTCAACTCTAAGTTCTAGGCTACTCTACACTAAGGACTGTACTTCCTCCAGTTTAAGGAAGTTGCTCATTTCCATCTGTGGCCTCAATACAAGGGCCTTTCATACCCTTACTCCTGCCAACATCCTGAGCATATGACGCACGTATTTTCCAGGACTAAGACTTTCTCTCCAGCTCTCTTTCCTTTCATGCAGAGAAGGATGAGCTCTCTCTCATCCCTCCTGTCCATTTTTCTATCAACAGTTCCTCCCCAACAATCTAAGTTTTCCTGACATGTTCCCCTGAAGCCATCCACCCTCTTCTCATTACCCAGTTCCAGAGCTGTCTGCACACACTTAAGTACTTGACACGGCAGCACTCCACTTCTTAGTGCCAAGACGCACATGACGCAGTCTTGGCTGCCTTAACAGGAAACCAGAGGTTGAGTGGTTTAAGAACAGACGTTTATTATCCCATAGTTCTGGAGGCTGCAAAGTCTCTAGCTTCTGGCAGGATTTGGCTCATGGTGAGAATGCTCTTCCTGGCTCATAGACGGCAACTTTGACCCCACGTGGCTTTCCTCTGAGGCACCATCAAATATCTGGTGTCTCTTAGATGAACACTAATCCTACGGGGTCAGGGCCCCAGCCTATTGACCCCATTTATCTTTCCTTCTTTACTCTAAATGAGGCCAACCACACCACAGCTTAGGGCTTCAACAGGAGTTTAGGGTTACAAGCATTCAGTCCCTAACACGTAGCTACAGCTAAGCTACTGAAATCATGAGGCCAATTATTCTACACAAAGGATTGGCCACTTTAATAACACATTGGCCAATTCGGTCAAATGTTAAGCCTTACTTTTTAGGTTCCAAACTAAATGCAATGTCTACTTTTTCTTGTTTATGGTCAAAATACAGAAAGTTGATTTTCAAAATTTCTCACATCCCTCTCTCCACAGTTGAGTTCTGAATGCTTTTATGGGTTTTTTTTTTTTTTTTAAGTCAAAAATTTCCCTTAGCAGATGTCCATGACAGATTGTGTAAAACGAGATCATTGATAGGTGGACGCTATTGAGCACAGGGCTGCTGCCGCTCTTCCTCAAGAATTTGCCAGACCAGGCTAGCAGCTGAACAAGTCCATTAACAAGCTGAAACCTCTGAAGTGCTGTACAAACTGAAAAGCCTTAGAATGTGTAACACATGGCCTCACAAAATCCCATCAAATGCCTCAAGAATTTTCATTCTTCATTTAAGAGCCAATCAGACTAACAGCATCACCACAGCATTGTTCCCTTCATCTCATGAATTTAACTGAGGAACGCTGTGTGCCATTTAGCTCTTGTTTGTTTCTCATTATAAAGTCACAAAATTCACTTGAAATGAATGGAAGATTCTGTGTTGTCTAATCTGGTCCTTCTGGCTTGCCAGCCAAGCACAGCATTTTAATGTCAAATGCAGAGCTATGATTGGAGTGTAGTGTGTCTTCAGGCAGCTCTGTACTTGATCCAGATGGAGCTGGTTTCACCCAATGTATCATTTTTATATTAAATGAACAGTTTCGCCATTAAGCGCCAAAGGAAAAATGAACTTGTTTTTATTCCTTCATGAATGAACTCAGGCTCTCTTTGAAGCACTAAAAAAGTCTGGAGAAACGCTTTGGGGGTTTTAGGATCAAGATACCCACATCTGGAGAGAATCCCTTCTAATAAATTAATCGAAGCATCTTTAATTTTTCTGACTTTTCCCTTTTTGTCTAACTCATGCAGTAACTTCCCTGAAGTTGACTATCAACGTCTCCACAAATCAAACTAGAGTAACCGAGGAGAATTTCTTCCTCTAGGAGACACATCTCAGATGTTAACTTGTTCTCTCTCCCCTGGTGCTCCCCAGCAAAGGAAGAGTGCAGATCCTGGAGTTCAGAAGTGTGGGTTGATGATTAATGATCATAGAGCAAGTATTTCTAATCGCTCCTGATGAGCCCTTCATGCCTCCTTCTGAGCACCTTAATCCAGACACTGTCATTTTCTCTTTACACTTGTCTCCACCATTAAACGAAGCTGCTCAGGGCAAGGATGGGTCTTAAATAGCTTTACATTTCTGGGACATTGATCAGCACATAGAGAATAGCAAAAATATTGAATTTCAATTTCAAGTAGTATTTGGGAGCACTAAAGAGCATGTCTTCCAAGTCAAACAGAAGGGGATCTTTAATCAGAGTATGGCTCTACCACTGGAAAACTAGATGACCTCAGGCATATGCAGTTAACACTTGTTGTTTTCATCCTTACCATTACTCCCCTTGCCTTCTTTCTGTTAGGGAACCCTGAGTTTATTCACCTCTTTCTGAAGTAAGAGGATATGGATGGGGGGGGTGGGTCTGTCTTGATGTGCCGTTGGCAAGATGGTCATGTGATCCAGGCCAAATAATCTGTACTTGGCTCAAAGACAGCCACGTCATCCAACTACAGTTTTTGTGGATAAGCCCAGGGGCTAAAAGTTCCTCAAAATATTAAAAATAGGGGTGCCTGGGTAGCTCAGTGGGTTAAAGCCTCTGCTTTCGGCTCAGGTCATGATCTCAGGATCCTGGGATCTAACCGGGCTCTCTGCTCAGTGGAGAGCCTGCTTCCCCCCCCCCCCCGCCCCCCTGCCTGTCTCTCTGCCTTTTTGTGATCTCTCTGTCAAATAAAGAAATAAAATATTTAAAAAAAATTAAAAATAGCACTATCATACAATCTAGTAAACCAACTGCTGGGTATTTGCCCAAAGCAAACAAAACTACAAATTTTAAAACATCTATGTACCACCCCTACATTTATTGCAGCATTAGTAGCCAAAATATGGATGCAACTCAAGTGTACACTGTTACATGAATGAAGCAGATTGTGTGCATGTGTGTGTGAAATATTGTTCAGCCATAAAAAAGAATGAAATCATGCCATTCATGATAATACGGATGGACTTAGAAAGGATTACACTAAGTGAAGTCAGAGAAAGACAAATAACCCCATGATTTCACTGATGTCCAGAATCAAGAAAACAAAATAAATGAAAAAATAAAAATGGACTCAAAGAGAACTCTTGGTTGCCAGAGGGGAGTTGGGTGGGGAGGGTGGGCGAAATAAGTAAAGAGGATTAAGAGATAGAAACTTCCAAATACAAAATAACTAAGACATGAGGATGAAAAGTACAGCATAAGGAATATAGTCAATGGCATCGTAGTAACTTTTGTATGGCGACAGATGTTTACTGCTTACTACACTTATGTGGTGAGTATTGGATAATGTATAGAATCTTTACCCCACCTATACTGTACACCTGAGTGTAACTGTGTCAATTATACTTCAATTAAAAAAAAAAAACTGGGGTAGAGAACCTCCTGCCAGATGACAAAACCAAAGTAATTTAGCTACCAGTTTGGTGTCCTTATTCCAGGGATACAATCCAGGGATGAGGGCAGACGGGGTTGGGGGAGTCCAGGGCCTCACAGGTGGTAATAGAAGAGGCTATGCAGAAACAGGGCGTGCTTGGCTAGGAGGTCCAGGGATTTCCTTCTAAGGTTAGCAGGTTCTCTTCTCCAAGGTTAGGCAAGCTGGCTACAGCTGAGTTGGAGGATCGTGATTGGATTCCTTGACAGGTATTTCCCATTAAGTGCCGGCTGACTTGGGTTTTGATTTGTGATGAGGGTTGCTGGGACAGCCTCCATTTTGGGGGTCCCATAGAGGAATCAAGTCTACACTCACTTTACTAGGAGTTAAGCAGGAGGGATGAAGTGGAAAGACGTTATGTAATTGTGCTCTCAGAAGAAGTAATACAGAAAGAACACAGGTCCCAATACCATCATTTGGACACCAAGAATGCAGACACTGTCTGGATTCTCTGCAACATTTAGCTACACACACTGATAAGTTCCTTTAAATAGTCAAAGCATTTTCATTATATTTTGGGTAATAATCACTGAAAGGATCCTGACCAGGCCATCAAGTTATTTAAACTCTTTTAGATGCAGTGTCTACATATATAAAGAAAATAGACAATTTACAATTGTATTAAGGGGTTTTAATATAAAATTGTACTTTATATACTGAGACAGACTCAAATACCAGATACCCCTAGAGCTGAATGTTCTAAATGCTTTACACGTATTAACTCCTTAATCCCTGTAACTAGGCTTTGAAGTAGGGTGTTTTGCATATGAAGAAATTATTTACAGCCATGGAGCTTTTAAATGGTAAAGGTAAGGACGGAAGTCTGGAGAATCTGGCTCCAGGTTATGCTCTTCATCACTATGCCATACTGTCTCTCCGCAATGCTTATCAAGAAACCCCCCCCCAAGGTGTTCTCTAGAGACTCAGTGCTTGTCACCAAGTAGGGGTTCTGCAGGATTATCTTCATTCCTATTATTTTCAGGGGTTCATTTTACATGAACTGTTTATCAACCGTTCCACCTTTCTACTGCTGATGTTATTTTTTTAAGTAGGCTCCATACCAAGCATGGAGCCCAACACGGGGCTTGAACTCATGATCTTGAGATCAAAAACTGAGCTGAGATGAAGAGTCAGACTGAGCCCCCCAGGCACCACAGCTGAGGCTCTTTTAAAGCAATGGTCCTCAGAGTGGAGTCTGCATCCAAATCCACTACAGGGTGTTTAAACTGGGACCCCTAGATTCATCCCAAGAGCTGACGATTCCATTGGACCGGATATGGGCCAGTCATTAGCGTTTCCAAAGAGTTTAAAGTGATGTTGATACAACTGACCCCACTTTTAACCCCTTTGAAAACCACTGCTGCTAAGTTACCTTGCAGCAAGCCTGGCCACTCTTTTTCATTAATCCTTATCTTTCCTTTCCCCTACCCCCGAAGTTAGCAAATGAAGAGACCCAAGAACGGTAAAAATCTCCAAAAGCAGTAAATTCATCCCATTCTGTAATGCAGTTTCTTGGGGGTGCCCTGTCAGCTCTCACCTTCCTGTATTCTCTCAAGATTTAAAGCTTTGAAATGCTTTCTTGTACTGATATGGTAACACTCCTTAGGAAAGTACCATCCTGCCCTGCTAGAAGTTGCTGGAGTGTGGAAAAGAACGTTATTTTTTTTTCCGATTATGTGTACAGTGTGATTTTAAATTACTAGGAGAGGGTGGGGGAAGAGAGTAATCTTGCCTCCCTCACGAACCCCTGACACTCAAACTCCCTCAGTGGGAGCTTAGACTTTTATTTCTAAATTATGGGTATTACTAATTGCATAGTAGCTTAAATTCATAGAAAGATCTAAATGACTCCACTTTTAAGTCCAGACTCTACAATGCCATGACTGAAAAAATTCCTGTTTTCACTCCCACCTGCAGGTTAGGACCCCCCGCTCTCCTTGAAAAGTTCTGCAGAGATTTGTGGGACTTCCCAAAATGGAAAGCATTGTGTATGCTGAGACAGTGCACCTTCCGAGAAAGTTCATGTTTCCTACCCTGCTCTCCCACCACTCTACCCAAAATTCAACTTCATCTGGCCTCAGAACATGGGGGAAATGAAGGGTGTCCATGTGGAAAAAGGTACACTTACCTTTCACTAAACACTAGGTCTGTTTTTGTTTTTTAATGTCGTATTCATTTATTTGTCAGTGAGACAAAGAGACAAGCAGAGGGAGCAGCAGGCTCCCTGCTAAGCAAGGAGCCCTGTGTGGGACTTGATCTCGGGCCCCTGGGAACATGACCTCAGTGGAAGGTAGATGCCTAACCCATTGAGCCACCCAGATGTCCCAGACAAGTTGAATTTCTATCACCTGAGCGAGAGCTCGAGCACACACATGCACACACATACACTCCCAAAAGAAAACAGAACCAAAACCAAACCAAATTCCTCTCTCAAAAAGCTCATGAAAGTAATTTCTTCATCTTCTGACTTAACAGCTCTTTTATCTTACACAGCGATTCTCAATGCAAGCAGAGAAAAAAAGACTCATCAGTCCAAGAAACTTCCTTAAAGCATTGCAAGCTGTCCCCACTTCTCTCCTTAAACAGTGACATTCTCACTGAGAGGTTTGTGTGGAGAGGGTTACAGCTGGCAGGGGTGCATGGGGGAAAAAGCAAACAGACAAACATACTGAGACTCTTTCCTACGACA
>CM053614.1:68247726-68287833 GCA_028646535.1 Procyon lotor | reverse complement strand
GGGGGTAGGGATAGGGTGGCTGGGTTGTGGACACTGGGGAGGGTATGTGCTATGTTAAGTGCTGTGAAATGTGTAAGCCTGATGATTCACAGACATGTACCCTGGGGCAAATAATACATTATATGTTAATAAAAAAATAAATTTAAAAAAAGTTAATAGAAAAGCAATCAATTACTGCAAATTAGTAAATTGCAATTAAACATTCATTACACATAGACTAAGCAGGTATTCATTACTATATCAGAGCAAGTCCATTCTTAAGGGAAATAATGCTAGGGATAAATAGAAAATACAAAAGAGAAAAATAGAAAATACAAAAGAGGAAATTACTCACAATGTTCACATACATCTATGTGTAGATATATGGTTAAGGTTTTATATACATGTGTGCTATATACATTCAAGAATGACTTTTATATTTATCACCAACATAACAAAAAATGATATCAGTTTAATTACTCAAGTTTTGGGGTCAGACTTCCTGGCCTCAAATGTCAGTTTTATTGCTCCCTAGCTGTGTACTCAAGTACCTTACTTGGCCCAACCCTCAGTTTCCCCATATCATAGGCTTGTTGGGAAGATGTAATGAGAAAAGCACGAGGGGCAGGAAATGCCACGCCATAAGCAATATTAACTCTTATTTTTTGTTATCAAATGTTTCCCTTAAAGATGTTTGATTGGCTAATTTCCTTTATGTCTTCATTCCCCAAATTTTTGATCTACTGAACAAATATTGTAAGCACTAGGTATGAGGGCAAGAATAAAAGAAAGACGTAGCTTCTATCCTGTAAGTGCTCAATTATAGCAGAGGAAACCAATACACAAGACAAAAGTTGCCAAACAGTGTGACTTATGCTAATAGAGATTTTTTTATAAAATGTTACGGATACAGGGACCAGGCAAGGTCAAATAGAGTGTGGTATGGAACAGATATTTTAAGCTGAGCAAGTGTTGCAGGATGTGCAAAAGTTTTGCAGATGGAGGAAAGGAAGGAATCTAGAGTGAAGAAGCAAACAGAGCATCGATTTTGTGACAGAAACGTTGTTATCTCTCAAGAGCATGCTCAGCCTAAGTAGGAAATGGGGAATGGTTTTGACTCAGTGAATTGTAAGAAGCTGAGAGATCTGGGTCATCTTGAAAGCCATCATCATGGATCAATTTAATTTGCAATAAGAAAGAAAGCAAGCAAGAAAGAAAAGAAAACCTTCATATAGAGTTTCTCTTGCACTGACCTCTAAGAATTTTACTTGCATCAATTTTTGTCAGAATTCTATGAAGTTAGTACTATTATCATCACCCCATTTTTACAGAGAAGAACGATAAACCCAAGTACATCTGAGTACAGGATTCTGAGTACAATGATTCTCAGAAAGTCTTTCTTCTCTATAGGTAGTTTTCTCAACACAAGCTTGAAAAATTGGTTAGAAGTGTTCAAATGTCTGAAGATAGTCATTTTACATGTAAGGGTATAGGAAAGAAAATAATGGTTAGGTCATTAAAACATTGATTTTGTGGTATGCGTTTTGGCAAAAGGTTATTTTCCAGAATTATTTTCTAGAATTTTTATTTAATAAGATTATTATTTCATCACAACAGGGACGTAATAAAGTAGATTTTACAGTGTGTGAAAAACAAGCACCAGTGTTAACATAATAAAATATTAGCAAGTGACACAAATATGTATCCTTTTCTTTTCTTAGAGTGAAGGACTTGGGATGCTGTGTGGTGCAGTTGGTTAAGCCACCAACTCTTGGTTTCTGCTCAGGGCATGATCTCAAAGTCATGAGATTGAGCCCTGAGTCAGTCTCCCACTCAGCATGGAGTCTGCTTGGGTTTCTCTTCCCTCTCCCTTTGCCACGCCCCCTCATAAGCACACACGTGTGTGTGCGCACTCTAATTTTCTTTTTTTTTTTTTTAAAGTGAAGGACATCACCACACAAGCAAAAGTAAATACCAAAAACACTGAGGTCAGTTAAGCTCCACACTCCAGACTCTACTTACTACTCTTCCAGAAAAAAACGATATGGTGGATCACCTTAGCCCTTTTCTTCTTAATCACTTCGGCCTTTTCTTCCATGGTGAATTCCTAAAAAAAATTTGCAGTCTTGGTGATATTTTAATTTTCTTCCTGTTCTCTCTGTATTTCAGATGACTAGAGTTTAATAGAAAGCATTACAAAACTATGCAGGTAGTATCCCTACAAACCTTCGGACTACAGTCTTTCCCGGAGACTCTATCCCATACCACGTGGCAAGTGCAGATTTTTCTTGGTTCTCAAGCCACTGTTCACCTAGGCTATTTTCTTTCTTTATTATTTCTTCAGGTCCCACCACATCTCTTCTCAGCATCAAAATTCTTTTTTTTTTTTTTTTAAAGATTTTATTTATTTGACAGAGAGAAACACAGCAAGAGAGGGAAGACAAGCAGAGGGAATGGTAGCAGGAAAAGCAGGCTTCCCGCGGAGCAAGGAGCTCAATGCGGGGCTTGATCCCAGGACCCTGGGATCTTGACCTGGGCTGAAGGCAGATGCTTAACGACTGAGCCACCCAGGCGCCCCAGCATCAAAATTCTTGACCAAGAAAGTAAGATTATTAAGCAAGAGGTTTCTTAACTCCCGATTACCTACCTATAAATTTTTGTGTCCACAGCTACACTTGCTATGTAGGCAAAGAATTTCTCTTTGCCTCATATGTCCAGGGTCCACTTTCTCTGATGTGAGCACGCCCTCTGCCCAAAGCCCTCCTCTGTGGCCCAACCTCCACTTCACCTTCAATCTCCACCTGCTACAGGTGAGCACATTCCCCTTGGCAGTCTGCTGTTATTCTCCACAAAAAACCATCAAAGCAGTGGATGTGAGGCAGGTTTTCGTCCTCTTTCCTTTCCTGTGTATTTCTTTCCCAACACCCCACAAAGCTGAATATGAGGATAAACCATTTAAGAAAATATGAGACTAATGAGAAGTAACTATAACATAAGAAGGGAAATCGTGTCAAATGTGACGTTTTCTGCCATCATTTAGGGGGGAAATCATTTAAGAAGTAAAAAGTTCTTTTGTAGTTGTTGTTTTTTAAGATCTTATTTATTTGATAGAGAGAGATCACAAGTATGCAGAGAGGCAGAGAGAGAGGGGGAAGCAGGCTCCCCGCTGAGCAGAGAGACCAATGCGGGGCTCGATCCCAGGACCCTGAGATCATGACCTGAGCCGAAGGCAGAGGCTTTAACCCACTGAGCCACTCAGGCGCCCCAGAAGGAAAAAGTTCTAAAGAAGATTTTAATGTAAATGGAAGCATTAAGAGTCTTCCAGAAATTCAGAATTTGGAACTGTGTTGTACTAAAGCTGTAGAATTGAGTCGCCTGTCAGCTCTGTAAGAAAAAGATCTCTTTGTACGTTTATACTAAAAGATATCTGAGCTGCTATGGATTCTTCTTTGCCTGAACTCAACTGTACAACTTTTCTTCTGTTTCTTTGGTATTCTTTGAATAAAGCGCCTTTTTGGTCAAAACAATCCAGTGAGTTTCATCTGCTTTGCATCTGAAGGAGGCTTATCTACTAACACATGATGAGTACGTGTAGGAAAAAAAAAATAGGGGAAAAGGGAAGGCAAACAATAAGTACAAGAGCCTCAACATCACTAGTCATCAGGGAAATGGAAACTGAAACTACAAAGAGATATTACCACAGATTCGCTAGAATGTCAAAATTTAAACAATGAGACAATAGCAAATGTGGGTGAGGACAGGGACTAATCGGAAATCTCATATACTGCTTGTGGGAATGCACAAATCCTACAGCCCTAGGGGTCTATTAGAGAGTTAAACGTATACTTAACACAGAACTGAGTAATTCAATTACCAGCTATGTATCCAAGAAAGAAATAAAAGCACATGTCTAACATAACTAGTCCATCTCTTGCTCTGCATGTGGAAAGGCTATTTATGAGGATTCTCTCAATAGAGAGGACATCTTAGAACATTACAGGAATGTATATTACAGGAACATACATTTATCTCTACCTGTTAGGTTTATATTTTATTAATGGGAATTCTCCCTATCAAATCATAAAATAAAGGCGACTAGGTCTAGGTTTCTCTATGAACACCCAAATATCACGACCAGAAGATGATGAATTAATGATTCTCTCAAAAGTGGTCTGAATGAGATTGAAAGATAATCTTTTTGGATGTGCCTATTTGCCAAAATTTAAAAAGTTCTCTGATCTCTATGCATATCCCTTTAGCGATCATTCTTGTTTTTCTCTTGGATAAAAATCTACTCTTTCTGAGACAAAAGTTGCTGAGTACAACCCGTAATATAAGGCTTTATAAATATTCTATTCAGATTTCTCAAAAGATTTAGTTGAAATTTTACCTATGATGACAGATGGGATAAGGAAGACAAGGCAACAGTCTTTACTCTGCCTGTATTTTGGACAGACAGGATTTATGTTCTTATTTTTTTTTTTCTACAAAGGAAAGAAGATGCCGGGCTTCTCTCATATAGATTTATGATTTACAGTTGCTGGGGAAGAAATATCACAGCTGAATGTCTGAGTGGATTAATTTGGGGTTTGAAAGGGTCATTCTGTTTCAAAATAGGGGAAACGGTATCAGTGGTATGCTAGTAAGTGTTTAAAAGCCAGGTCTCTGGAAAAAAAAAAAAAAAGCGCCTTGATTTGTGGCATTTATTGATTTCCTTGGTGTAAGCACTCCCACCATTTTCCGTTTCAAGTCACCAGTGTGATGTTAACTGGCTTACAAATTCCTAAAACTTCAATCCTGGTTTTTGCAATAGTCATTATGGGTTGGCTGCAGCAGGTCACTGAATGGAATGGGATTTATTTTTAGCGAGCAGTTACAAGCTTATTAATGACAAGACCAAAAGACTTACAGTTCATCTTTTAAGTGCAAGTGGACAATAAACTTTAGCCCTTACTACTCCAAACCTGGACATGTTACTGTATTCTTGCTTTAATATAAAAGAAAAAAATAAAAATGATCTTTGAAAAAAATGACACAAAATATCTCTCGTTCATATTGTGGATTGTTTTGGGTGTGGTCCTCCTGTAAGTGCCTCTTATCTTCGAAATCTACATTTAGAAAAATAAACCATGGAAATTAGGAACTAAATACTAAGTGGTCTTATTCCATTTAAGGTCATTACACTGGTACATAACAATTTCTGGGACTGATATTATAATAGTATGTCAAGTGTCTGGAATAATTCTTATCTACAGACAAGCCCAGGAATAAAATAAAACTAATGTACAAATATATCTTCTAAAATATATGCAATGCATATAAAAATTAACTATTCATAATACAACTTAAGATTCTTTTTTTTAATTTTTTAAAAAATTTTATTTATTTATTTGACAGAGAGAGAGAGATCACAAGCAGGCAGAGAGGCAGGCGGGGTGGGCGGCGGGAAGCAGGCTCCCTTCTGAGCAGAGAGCCCAATGTGGGGCTCAGGGCTCGATCCCAGGACCCTGAGATCATGACCTGAGCCGAAGGCAGAGGCTTTACCCACTGAGCCACCCAGGCGCCCACAACTTAAGATTCTTATAAATAAATAAATAAAAGGAAAAAAGTCCAGTCATAGAAACTAGGAATTCTCATGAGTTAAGCCCTATTAACATTTTACACACAAGGAAACTGAAGCTTAGAAAGGTTAAGTGATCTAACTAAGACCACAGAACTGGTAAGTGGCAGATCCAGGACTCAATCCAAAACCCATGCTTTTAACCATTAATGCCTATTTGATACCGCTGTCTATCAGTATCCCTTCGAGAGGATGGTTTAGGATCATCTACGTGCTGGCTGTTAGCAGGACAGGCTTGCTCAGGTTTCCTTAAGTAATGTGAGAATATTAAGAACAGGAATTGTATTTGGTGGCCAAGTTCACTGGGACTGAGGAAAAAACACACATCCAACTTTCAGGGAACAGGCAAGAATTGCTACATCCACACCTCATAGAATATTGCAACAATATTCTGAATTCCATGCAACTTGAGCTCTTACAGGATCTTGTCCTCTCTACACTGAGAGTTCACGGATCTCTGCTATTGTGCTCTGGATTGATTTGATTCCACTACTTTTTGTGTTCTTCTAAATTCCTTGCTCAGACTGAAGAAAAAGAAAGTGATTATCCAGCCAATGAGGCTTATTCCTGTGGAAGCAAGGGATCTTCATAAAGGACCCTGGGTTATTAAGGAGAAGAAAGCAATAGGAGAAATAGGGACTTCAGGCTTTGGCAGCTGGACAGATGTCGGTGTCCTTCATCACCACAGAAAAGACAAGAGAATGAGGGAATAATGACTTCAGTGTTGGATGACTTGAGTTTTAGCACCTACAAAATTCAGGGGAGGGGCTACTCATTACCAAGAGGACTTCAGTGGTCCATAGGTGAGGAAAGCCCCGACACAGTGACCCATCAGTGTACTTGTCATGGTGAAATTAGAGTGCCACGCAATAGCTTTGTTTCATCTTCATTCTTCTTGTCTTCATTTTAAAGTTGTGTTTCAATTAAATATTTAAATGAAATCCCAATGCATTTTGGGTGTGAAGTTTTAATTAAAAGTCAGTACACTACGGTTTTCTCATGTAAATTTGTTGCTTGAAGGCCGCCTGGCAAATAAAGAAAGGATAAAACAAAATGTCTTTGAGGTAAACTCGGGGAAATCATAGATGCGTTTCCTCTGAGTACTGCTGCACTGAAAATCCACAGATGCGTTTCCTCTGAGTACTGCGGCACTGAAAATCCCTTCGGAGATGGGGGAAACACATTCCTGTCTGTAATACCGCACATTCCCCAAACTATCGTCTTTTGAAACAGTCATTAACATCTGTATCCTCCATGCATACTGTTTTATGGCCTCACTGTAAGTGACAACGTTAAAAAGGGTAATGAGAATAAAAATGGGTTTTTTAAAAAGGGTAATGAGAATAAAAATGGAAAGTTCCATGTATCTTTTAAAATACATCAAATGTAGTCTGTCCTTGAGACCAAAAAGGGGCACAGTGATAAAGGTATCTTTTCTGTCTTCTAAATTACATGGACAGAATAAGAAGGAAGTCTACAGATTGCTCTAAAAGACACAATTAATGACTCTAAAACAAAACGCTAGAAACAGCGCATTTCACTGCTTTAGACAATAGTTAAGTGAGTGAAGCAATGTTTTTAACAACTGGGAGGCCTGGGTGGTCCCGTCAGGTAAGCATCTGCCTTCAGCTCAGGTCATGAACCCAAGGTGCTGGATCGAATCCCCATTGGTTTCCTTGCTCTGCGGGAAACCTGCTTCTCCCTCTCCTTGCTGCTCCCCCTGCCTGTGTGCGTGTGCTCTCTCTCTGTGACAAATAAATAAACAAACAAACAAATAAGTCTTAAAAGACAATAAGGTAACAGCTAACTGAGCAACAGAGTAGAAGAATAAAGAAAAGCAAAATACACATAAATGTCTTCTTGAAGAAACCAGAGTCAAACAGAAAAAAAATTATTGCTAGTGTTGGTGGAAAATTGGGAAAAAAAAATCTTAAACATCCAACCTAAAGACAAAACATTCACGCAATGGTGCACTATACGAACATTATCAGATATGTCTTCAAACTGTAGTTAGTAATTGAAAAAATCCTTACACTGTAACTATAAGTAAACAAACTCTATAAAGACAATGATTTAAAATCATAAAATCAAATATTTAGTAACAATTGTCTCACTATGTATGTATCCTCTGGAATCATTACTTGGAAACGAATAATACCAATAATTTTAAAAATTATTTAAGAAGATAAGTTAGTTTTTTAGAGGGTCTCTAATGAATTTTTCTATGAGGTAAATGAAATACCAGCCGAAGAGTTCCACAGAAATACTGGGTGTAGAATGCAAATCTTGGGGAATTGGTTGTCACCAGCGACTCAACTGAATATAAAGTAAGTCCTCTGCTCCTGCATAGGGAGATGGAGGTTTAATTAAAAAGATTATTCTTGTTTTGTTTAGGAAAAACATATGCTTTAGCTTTCGGTTTAGGGAGAGCTGAACCGCTACGTGTATCTTCTGTTTATTATGCTTAGTTCTGTTTAGCAATTGCACTTGCTTAACAACCTTCTGAAAATTAGTATACAGTTAAATGAGTATGCTATTTTGGGGCACCTGGGTGGCTCAGTGGGTTGAGCCTCTGCCTTCAGCTCAGGTCATGAACTCAGGGTCCTGGGATCGAGCCCCGCTTCAGGCTCTCTGCTCAGCGGGGAGCCTGCTTTCCCCTCTCTCTCTGCCTGCCTCTCTGCCTACTTGTGATCTCTCACTCTGTCAGATAAATAAATAAAATCTTTAAAGAAAATGAGTATGCTATTTCTAAAGAGCTTTTTAATAAAACACATAAAGATGTGCTATTAAAAAAACCCCAAAACATTAAATTAAAAACATTAAAAATCCCACGCAAAAATTAAATCTGTGTTTCTGATAAATAGTTGGGTCATCATGAGAAATACCTCCAGAACTGGTTCAAATATTGACATGCTAGAGATGTTTTACGAATTCACCAAGGCACGGTGAGACTGAAAGCCATGATTTCCATTAGGAATGAATTTACATTCTGCTTCAGGGAAACAAGATGTCTTTCACTTCTTCATCATTCCCTGTTAAATACTTATTCAGTCACAACCCTAGCCTCAAGCCTATAGGGGGATTAGCAGGTAGGCACCGGAAAAGATCAACAACGCTAAATTAAAAGATTGACAAAGTTCTGACTTTATAATAAACAGGAGCTTTTTTTTTTTTCCTCACCAAGTTTAAAATTGTAAGCAGGATCGTATTTTCACCTATTTAAAAAAAAAAACACTTTGAGAGTTAAAGGATACAAAATAAATTTCAATTTTAATACACATCTGGAAGAAACCCTTCGACATGCCTGTGTGATGCATGTGAGGCTTAGAAATCTTTGTCTCACTGAAGAAACTTATAAAGATCCTTCCTTGTATAAAACCAGATGAAGCCTCAACAGTTGATTGATGAACAGGGGCTACAGTTCAGCTGTAACAGGGGCTGGGTACCATTTCCTGCTATAGCTGAACATCGCTGTCTTTAGGAAATGTCTTGCAAACATTCCACATGACCCTGGCTACTCATAATACAGACCAAGGACAGATAGTGTGAGCATCTCCTGGAGGCTTATTAGAAATGCAAAATCTCAGGTTTTACTCAAGACTCAGTGGATAAGAATCTGCATTAGAACACGATCTCTAAGTGATTTATATGCACATTATACTGGAGAAGCTCGGCTTTAAAATTCTTGAGGGTCTCACGGGTGGGATCGTCACCTTCCTTAAAGATATGCGCTAAGCTCACAGGTCTTTTTAAAATCACAACTATTTCCAAAGTACCCTTTCATGCCTCCACTAAAATTACCGAGTTCTACATTCCCTCCTGCGTTTTAAAGTTTTCCTTCTAAATTCCACTGGGTTAAGTTTCTTCTACTGAGGAGTAGGAGGTTTGATATTAAAGTATCTTGCAAAGGAGAGCAATGACCGCAAAGTAGAGCAATGACCCTGGATTTCTCAGATTCTCCAGTTCCCATTAACTTTTCCCTGGAGTACCTAGAAGAGTAGACCTATCTTAGATCTGAGGTTTTCCTGCTGAGACCCTCCGTTGGTCTACATGAGATATGAGATTCCCATTTTGCTTATAACTCAGACCTTATTTTCCTAAACGAGAATTCCCCACCTGGTCCTACCCCCAAAAGACGTATGTTTTGGAAGAAGTGGTAACTTACATAATGGGTTTTTCCAAATGTTTCCTTTTCTTAAAGGAGGTCAAATTTCTTCCAGTTTCATCGGAGTTTTGGAAAAGCCCTCTTGAATAAAGTAAGCTGGGTTTTTTTTTTTATAAACAAACCAAGTTTTAATGACTCACGGCCTCAGGGAGGAACACATCACACTGACAATTCCAACATGGCAATTCATTAGAGGAAATAGGAGCAAGTTATTGATCGCTTATGCGTTGAGCTCTGGAGTTCTTAGGGCAGGATACTAGAAACAGGGCAAGTCTTTGGATTGGCTGATTTCTGAAGTTAGGAGACTCATCAGACATGGTGGGGGTGCAGTCACAGAGTTGATAATAGTATTTATTCTGTTTTTCAGGAAGATGAAGGAGAAAAGCAATTAAACTAAAAGTTTGCATTTTCAAAAATTAGAGTCTCTATTTTGCCATTATTCGTTCTGTGGATTATACTTCAACGAAACTTCCAATGCACAAGATAAAAAACCGAAGGAAATGTCACCTTGCCCTCAACAGCTAAAAGCTAGGATAAATCAGTTCTAACCATGTATTATGTGCTTCTGTAAATACCTTGTTTAATGAAACTAAAATATTTCAGAAAAGGAAGATAATTATCTAAGTCCTTCATTTAATGGATGTGAACACTGAGATACAAAGTTTCAAAAAACTGTTCTGAATCCATTTGCTCCTTCTTTCCTTTGTTTGCCAGTTAACAACCAGAGCGTTTGACTCTGAGATTAAGATGTGTGCAGCAAAAATAGAGTTGGCCAATGTTTTCCTGTAACATAATTTAATGGGTGAGATACACATATGTCAGATAGTCATACTAATAAATATAGGAAGTATGACAAAGCTGAGTTATTGGAGCCTTGAGATACTGAAAAACAGCCTCAGTTAGAGAACTCTCCTACCCTTTATGTCTAGAAGATGGCTTACTGCAGATAACTGGGCTTCCCTGTATGATTTAGATAAGACAGAGACATTCCAAATTCTCATATTTTGCTCATAAAGGATTAATTGAACTTCTTGGCCCCACTGATGAATGGGAACAAAATGATTGCTCAGGCTCCTGAATTTGGACCCACTCTCAGCCTGAGCTAGCAATACAGCCTCTCTAGATTATATATTGGTTTTAGGGTAAAATGTTCTTTGATCTGTCCAATTCTGAGGTAGAAGCTAGGTACCAGCAGTTGAAGGAACCCCCTGAAGGAGAGAGTCTCTAGACCTTGCGATTAACAGACCAAGAGACACAGGTGCAGAGCCCAAGCTCTCTTTTTCCCCTCCGCCCACAGTTACCCCTAGACTCATTAGAATGTATTTGCATTGTGGTTATATTGTATTATAAACATTAAACTTGTGGGGCACCTGGGTAGCTCAGTGGGTTAAAGCCTCTGCCTTCGGCTCAGGTCATGATCTCAGGGTCCTGGGATCGAGCTCCACATCAGGCTCTCTGCTCGGCAGGGAGCCTGTTTCCCCCTCTCTCTCTGCTGCCTCTCTGCCTACTTGTGACCTCTCTCTCTATCAAATAAATAAATAAAATCTTTAAAAAATCAAACTTGCTAAGAGACTAGATCTCAATTATTCCCACAAGAAAGAAATGCTAAATTGTAATGTCAGAGAGGTGCTAACTATCCCTACAATGGCAATCATACTACAGTACATAAACGTATCAAAGCCATATGTTATATACCTTAAATGTATATGTTATATGTCAAGTATATTGAAAAAAAAGAGTGAAGACCTATCTTGGGATCTTGCTTTTATACTACCTCTTCAGTTTTTCATCATTATCACAATAAATTTCATGTAACTATCATATCAACTTGATACTTTAAAAGTCTATCATGTTATCACTGAAGACTCGCTTGATTTTAGTTAGGTTTTCGCATTCATTTTTATATTTCTTGAAAAGAAAAGAGCTGGCAGAAGGAAAGCCACACAGCATTTATATTCTGAGTTTAATTTTACAACTTAAGCTTTCCATATTTATACATTTGCATTCTTTGTCCTCATTTTAACTTCTTTGAATTATTAGATTCAAATTCTCCCTCATCCGTGTTTTTCTAACATGAAAATCTTCAAAAGAAAATTGAAGGAGGTGTAAATTGAATACCCGAATACTTACCAACTAGATTCTATCATTAATATTTCATTATATTTGCTCTTTAACATATACTTATCCATGTAATTAACTAGAATCCAGTTCTTGTTAACATACAATGAAATACACAATCTTAAGAGTAATATTACTAAAGTTCTCTGAAAGTTTCTGATGCCTTTTCCAATCATTTCCTACCCCCTTGCTTCCAGAGTTAAGGACATTCTGATTTTTCCTCCAAAGCCTGACCCAGAACTTCATATAAATGGAATCATTCATGTGTTCTTTATATAAATAGAATTATGCATGTGCCCTTTGTATAAGTCTTCTTTAAAAAAAAATTACTGAGCCTAACGCTTTTGGGATTCATTCATATTGTGTATTAGTAATTGGTTGTTGAGTATTTCATATACCATAGTATGGATTTGGTACAGTCCATGGTTCTAAGGATGGACACCTGGAATGTGTCCAGTTTTTTGTTATTAGGAGTAAAGCTGATATGAACATTCTTATTTGACTTTTTGTGAATATATGCTTTTGTTTCTGTGTCATAATTTACATCTAGGTTAATTTTATAAGAAATTGCCCCATGGGGCACCTAGGTGGCTCCATCAGTTAAGCATCTGCCTTCAGCTCTGGTCATGATCTCAGGGTCCTGGGATGGAGCCCCTCATTAGGTTCTCTGCTCAGCGGGGAGTCTGCTTCTCCCCCTCTCTGTTCTTCTGTTCTCCCACTCTCTCTCGAATAAAGAAATAAAATATTTTTTAAAAAAGAAATAGCTCCACCAACAATGTACAAGAATTTGTGTTATTCCCAATCTTGTCAACATTTGTTATCACTTTTTAAAATGTGAGCCCTTATAGTAGGTCCACCCATATTTAATTTGAAGAAAAATTATACAAATATACTTTTTAATTTATTATGTAACTTCCCCATTAAGTGTACCCAACTATTCTATTTCTATTTCTTTTCAAACCTTCCTTAAGTGGTTGGAGATACCACTATTTGTTAATATCTGGGCCAATTGTACCTTACTTGCATAACAATGAGAGATCTTGTAAATTAAGAAAAATAACTTCTGTATAGATACAATAGAATCTTTGACTCATCATCTTGAAAAAGAAGCTAGATTTCCTCCTCATTGCCAGAATCCTTTCTTAAAGCAACATTGACAACTGGCCATCTATATTCTGCTTGACATCACCAATAATAGAATTATCTACTTTACACGGCATCCTTTTGCATGTCTAGATGTTCATGTTTAGCTGATGCTGAATAACTCCGATATGATCTTTACTTTTTATAAAATACATCTGAGTATGACAATGTGATCTGTCATTCATTCATGCATGCATGCATACACATATGCATTTTATAGCACAGATAGCCATGGATTCCAGACAGTTTCTAGGAAAGGTATTCAGGATTCAGTAGTGAATAAAAATCTCATCTTCATGAATCTTCTAGCCTAGAAATAAACTACTTGCTTACAATGCTAAGTACTTGATTTTGGCTAGTCTCTTTTTCAAAATGCTAACTAGCACTTGTAGGTGAATTTTACCACCTATACAGATAGCAACACCAGGAAAGAATTTTTTTAATCCAGGTTTGCATTAAAACAATTTATGAAAATAATAAACTGTTGAACATAAACAATTTATTACATGATTACTGCAAATTTAGTTATAAACCATAAAGAATGCATAGCACAGAATGGGTGTCCAATATCCTGTTCCAATCCTTCTCATAGAGAAATTGGTAAGACCCTTTGACTAGGTGTGGATCAGGGCACCACTTTGGTTACGATTTATTTGAATTTCTCTTCTGGAGCCATCACATTCTGCTAAACCTTCTCTGAACACTTCTGTCATTCTTTGTCTCTTGCTGTTTGAGTCCTTGTCCTACACAGATTCTTTCTCCAATAACCCAAAGTACTCTATTTCCAAAAACCCTCATTATTTGAGACATTTTTTTTTTACATATGTGACAGTGACATATTTGAGACATTGACAATTTAAGATGTCATGGGTTAAATGCTATTTGTAAAATCTTTACTAGAATATAATAATAATGTTCATTAAATAAGAATACTTTAATTATTTGAATCAAGAATATGGTTTTTTTACACACTTACTCATTTTCCATATCCAGCATGTTAAATATTTTTAAATTAAAAATTCCTGAAAATGCCAACACTTGTCTGATTAATATTGCACTTTCTGAAGATAAGAAATATATTAAAATGCATTTTCTATGACTTGTCTTACGTCCTGTAAACATACTGACAATAGCTGATTTAAAGTCTGTCTAGAAAGCCCAACATCTGGACTTCCTCAGGAAGAGTTCCTACTGACTGCTTTTTTCCTGTGTATAGACCATACTTTCTTGATTCTTTACGTGTCTCTTCATGTTATTTTTTTCAAAAACTGTAATGTGCCAATTCTGGAAATCAGATCCCTCCACCCTGACTCAGTCCTGTTATTCTGCTCTTGTTATTTCTGTTTACTTAGTCAATTTCCCAAACTAATACTTTAAACCCTGTATCCTTTGTCACCTGTGGTCATTGACATCTCTGCTCTGTTACCTTAATATTCAGGTATCGACTGAACAAAGGTTCCTTCAAATGCTTAGAATGAGTAAGTCCCTTTTGCAGAAGAGCAGCTTGTGTGCATAAGTATGTTTCCAGTGCTCCAACAGCCAATTTCAAACTCTCCTTAGCTGTCCCTCCCAGCTTGTGCAGAGCCTCCAGGTCCGCCAGAAGTGAGAGACAGTAGCCTTCTTAGGTATTTTGTGGTCCAAAACACAGCCCTAAATACGTATGTGGGCTTTGAAATCCCCAGGAATGTATCAGAGTTTTCCACAGCCCACGATGGACCTCCAAGATGTGTTTTTCCTTTTTTAAGTTTTCTGGTCAGCATGTTATTAGCCCTAGCTAGCAACACTACTGCAGGCAGTTCCACTGTTAAAACGATTGCCATTGGTTTTTCTACTTTGCCATTTTTCTACTAATGTCTTGGAGTTAGCACTGTACAGCAGAAGGATCTCGGAGTTGAGTCAAATAAAAACTAGCCCTGAGGCTATTTAGCAAGCTGCTAGGTAGGTCAGATAGTGGCAGTTCTTTGGGGATGGGGCTTTTAGAATGTTCCAAACCAGTCTGATTTTTTTAAAGCCTGCCAGGCTGCTGTTTTTCATAGTTATTGTAGTTGTGAGCCTTTGGTTTTTCAAGGCTACTGCAGAGCAGGGGAGAAGGGAGGGGAATAGGGCACATTAAATGTTATAAAGCTCTGTTCATACTGAGATCCAACTCTCTTTCTTGCATAAATGTTCCTCGGCTTGTTGCATAACTTTAGTCAACTTTGAGCATTCTGAAAATGTTTATTTTGCATGTTCTCATTGTTTCTATGGAAGAGTAGATTTTTGGTACTACTACAAAGAAAAGAGTAGTCTTTTCTTTGCCATTCCACAAGTTAGCCTTCCAACTTGCAAATCTTATGATTACAAGTGGAAAAGTACTACCATCTCTGACACTAGCAAATCAATTTACATTTTTCTAAATGCTTTTCTAGCCTTCATTCATATGAGTGCATTTATCTAAGTATAATAATATCAAGATTTGCAGTCTGATTTCTTTTTTCTTGACACCAGTCATAAACACTTTCTGTTTCTCTACCTCTAATTTTGTTTTCTATACTATCAACATCTTGTAATTTAATGCTTCTTTCCTTCTCAGATTCCTGGTCTTCAATTGATATTTTCAAAGAAAAATCTGTGATGTCTATTTTCATACATATGACATGTTTCTTCCTTTGGATTTTTTTATTATGAAAAATCCCCAGAGAGAGGTACCTGGGTGGCTCAGTTGGTTAAGTATATACCTTCGGCTCAGGTCATGATCCCAGGTCCTGGGATTGAGCCCCTCTTTGGACTCTCTGCTCAGCAGGGAGCCTGCTTTCTCCCACTCCTTCTGCCTGCCATTCCCCCTGCTTGAGCTCTCCCTCTCTCTGTTAAATAAATATAATCTTTAAAAAAAAAAAAAAAAAGAAGGAAGGAAGGAAGATCGGTCCCCAGGGAGGAGAATTAGCAGACCAATAGATTCTAGCTTAACTTTTTAAAAGTATGACATACCACTGAAGGCAGGATTGGGCTAATAGTTATTCATTATTTATTTCCTCTCTCTGCTTTTGTCCAGGTGTCTGTCTTGTAAACATCTCCCAAATCTCTTTATTTTATGCACTTTACAAGACCTGACAATCACAATTTCTTTCGTACACATTTCAAAAGCAGTTAAACATCTTATCTATTTGTAATCTTTCTAACATTTGAATTTCCTAAAATCCTGCTTCTAAGACTTTATTTTGGCTATTATTCAACTGGGCACTCTGTTCAAGTGCAGATTCTATGTCAGCAGGTCTAGAGGGGAGCCTAAGACACGGCATTTCTAAGTTCTATAAGCTATGGACCACAGTTTGAATAACAAGACCTTAGGACACTCTTGTGCTCTCTCTTGTGTTATAGACCAGATCTGTTAGAGGGTGAATATTTTATTTTATGTTATTTTTGAGAGAGAGAGGTAGAGCACAAGTGAGGTGGGAGGGACAAAGGGAGAGAATTTTAAGCCGGCTTCATGCCCAGTGCAGAGCCTGACATGGGGCTCAATCTCACAGCCCTGAGGTCACAGTCTGAGGTGAAATTGTGAGGCAGCTGCTTAACTGACTGAGCCACCCAGGCACCCCTAAGAGGATGAATTTAGTCAAGTTCCTTAGTCCTGGTCAAATCTTATCTTGAAATCTTCATCTTCTTCAGTGTATTTTTTTAAGTTACTTCTACGCCCAAATTGGTGCTCAAACTCATGACTCCAAGATCAAGAGTTGCGTGTTCTACTGACTGAGCCAGCCAAGGCACCCCAAAATCTTCACCTTCTTTGTGGAAATACAGGATCAGGTTCTAAATGGGGGGCAGATGTAGCAATGATTCCTGGTGCATAATCATGAATCTGACATCCTCCTCCATATTAGCCTCTCATTCTTAAGAAAGCATCCTTTCCTTTCTCCCATCTATCTTCTCTCCAGGAGCCTATTTTAGAAACCAACCCTTATCATTGAAGCCTAGATACAACACCTTGTTGCTGTTCACTGTTTGGTAAATTCTGTCAAGAATATAGATTGTTTTGGGGTGCATGGGTGGCTCAGTGGGTTAAAGCCTCTGCCTTCGGCTCAGGTCATGATCCCAGGGTCCTGGGATCGAGCCCCGCATCGGGCTTTCTGCTCAGCAGGGAGCCTGCTTCCTCCTCTCTCTCTGCCTGCCTCTCTGCCTGCTTGTGATCTCTCTTTGTCAAATAAATAAATAAAATCTTTAAAAAAAAAAGAATATAGATTGTTTCAAAGAAAAATCTATTTTAGTATTGCTACTCATTTTTTCTCCAATTTTTAAATTAATAATTGAAACTAGGATCACAGCATACTCCCAGGAGGCATATGCCTCAGAACAGGAGGCAATGTTTCCAATTCCAAAGACTTTGTGCTATGCCTAGCATCTTCTATTTTTTTTTTTTAATAAAAATGCAGACAGATGGCTATTTAGATTTAGTAAGGGGATTAAAAGCATAAAGGACATTTATAAGGATGTGTGTTCCCGATAGGATTTAGGATAAGAGCTTATTATTTGATTTTCAAGTATTACATTAGAATTCTCTTTTTAGAGGCAAAGAATCTGTACTCAGAAAACTATAAAGTGCTCATGAAAGAAATTGAGGAAGACACAAAGAAATGGAAAAATGTTCCATGCTCATGGATTGGAAGAACAAATATTGTGAAAATGTCTATGCTACCTAAAGCAATCTACACATTTAATGCAATCCCTATCAAAATACCACCAATTTATTTCAAAGAAATGGAACAAATAATCCTAAAATTTATATAGAACCAGAAAAGACCCCAAATAGCCAGAGGAATGTTGAAGAAGAAAACCAAAGTCGGTGGCATCACAATTCCAGACTTTAAGCTCTATTACAAAGCTGTAATCATCAAGACAATGTGGAACCGGCACAAAAACAGACACATAGATCAATGTAACAGAATAGAGAGCCCAGAAATGGACCCCCAACTCTATGGTCAACTCATCTTCGACACGGCAGGAAAGAATATCCAATGGAAAAAAGACAGTCTCTTCAACAGATGGTGTTGGGAAAACTGGACAGGCACATACAGAAGAATGAAATGACCATTTCCTTATACCGCACACAAAAACAGACTCAAAATGGATCAAACACCTCAATGTGAGGTAGAGATCCATCAAAATCCTTGAGGAGAACACAGGCAGCAACCTCTTGGACCTCAGCCGCAGCAACTTCTTCCTAGAAACATCTCCAAAGGCAAGGGAAGCAAGGGCAAAAATGAACTGTTGGGACTTCATCAAGATCAAAAGCATTTGCACAGCAAAGGAAACAGTCAACAAAACCAAAAGACAACTGACAGAATAGAAGATATTCACAAATGACATATCAGATAAAGGGCTAGTATCCAAAATCTATAAAGAACTTATCAAACACCCAAAGAACAAATAATCTAATCAAGAAACAGGCAGAAGACATGAACAGACATCTGCAAAGAAGACATCCAAATGGCCAACAGACACATGAAAAAGTGCTCCACATCACTCAGCATCAGAGAAAAACAAATCAAAACCACAGTTAGATACCACCTCACACCAGTCAGAATGGCTAAAATTAGCAAGTCAAGAAATGACAGATGTTGCTGAGGACGTGGAGAAAGGGGAACCCTCCTACACTGTTGGTGGGAATGCAAGCTGGTGCAGCCACTCTGGAAAACAGTATGGAGGCTCCTCAAAAAGTTGAAAATAGAGCTACCCTATGACCCAGCCATCGCACTACTGGGTATTTACCCTAAACATACAAATGTCGTGATCCGGAAGGGGCATGTGCACCTGAATGTTTATAGCAGCAATGTCCACAATAGCCAAACTATGGAAAGAACTGAGATGTCCATCAACAAATGAATGGATAAAGAGGAGGTGGTATATAAATACAATGAAATACTATGCAGCCATCAAGAGAAACAAAATCTTGCCATTTGCAACCACATGGATGGAACTAGAGGGTATTATGCTAAGTGAAATAAGTCAGTCAGAGAAAGACAATTATCACATGATCTCTCTGATATGAAGAATTTGAGAGGCAGGGCAGAGGGTTGTGGGGGCATGGGGGAAAGAAATGAAACAGGAAGGGATTGGGAAGGAGAGAAACCATAAGAGACTCCTACTAAACTCACGAAACAAATTAAGGGTGGCTGGGAGGTAGGGGGGTAGGGATAGGGTGGCTGGGTTGTGGACATTGGGGAAGGTATGTGCAATGGTAAGTGCTGTGAAATGTGTAAGCCTGATGATTCACAGACATGTACCCTGGGGCAAATAATACATTATATGTGAAGGAAGGAAGGAAGGAAGGAAGGAAGGAAGGAAGGAAGGAAGGAAGGAAGGAAGGGAGGGAGGGAGGGAGGGAGGGAGGGAGGGAGGGAGGGAGGATGGATGAGCCAGAGAGTGAAAAACAGGAAAAATACTGGGATTTTAAGCATTAATGAGTGATGTTAAATAAGAATTACAGAAATGTGATACATTAGACAGTAGCTCTATCTCGAGCAAAGCAGATCCCCGGATTACAGAAGATCTGAGAGATTTTTGCAGCCAAGTGGATCAAATGACTGGAGGCAGGAAGCTGGCCCAGAATGGCCTAGGTCACATTTGTGCCACATTCACTCCCTGATCTCAGACTCTTATGTGGACAGAGAGCTGTTCTAGCACATTCCTTTGCCTGTGTGTGCAGGGGGCGTAGAATATCCTATCATAGTGCTTTTCAGGTTCATCTTGAATATAAAGTTGCAGAGAAGCTCAAAGTCTGTGAAAAAGCTCAAAGATCATTCCTTGGGCATTATTTCATCTACTCTCATTTGTGAAATGGCAACAGCCAAGCACATTGAAATATTTGAATTAACCTACTGATAGAATCACTGGTTTAGTTGGAGAAAGAAAGAAAGAAGTAATTTGTGAGCTTGTGTTCCAATCACAGCTTATAATATATCTGAACAGTTGGGCAAACGTTTCTTAAATGAATAAAAAGGAGGTAAGGGCAATTTATCACTGGAATGATGGTATATAAATGGCTCCAACAAGAGCAATAGTGGAGACAATTATATCCTAAGGGAACTCCCGAGTACTCACTGCACTTAACTACCCCGGAGTTGCTGAGGAAGGACCTCTGTGCTGTACGAGGTAGCTCTCATCAGGGACTAAATTGAGTGCTTACTAATTCAACATCCCTCAGGGTAAAAAAATGATTTAAAAGATCAGTAAATGATCTTTTCCAACAATAACAGATCAAAAAGCAATTTTCGTGGTATCTAGATGGCTGACCATTCAACTTAAAAACACATTTAGAGTTGTCCTAAATTCCTTGCTGTCTTCTTACAGGTTGTAAAATTTAAGTTTGCTATTCTGCACAGAGTAACACCTCAATAACTGAATGCCAATTTCAAGGCTGAATGGAATTAATATTTTAGTATTTGGCTTACCATTGTATTTCTAGCACTTAGATCAGTGCCAATCTACTGATATTATAAATGTTGCTTGAATTAAATGATTATACTTAATTGTAATAGTAATAGTCATATTAAAATGCTCAAGGTCAAAGTTTGGAGTACAAAGTAAGTTTTTGCAAAGATCTTTACCTAAAATTGGAGTAAAGATGAATGCTCTACTCTATATTATCATGTGTGTCTATGTTATATTATTCTCTCTGTATACTCTATACATTATTGAATTTAGTATGTTTCTCAGTAAAGCATTGCTTGTCACTAAGTCCAGGCCTGGTTCTCAGTTTGTAAAGACTACTAAAATTTCAATTCTGCCAAGTGGTTAGGGTTGGAGGTTAACTCATTGCAACCAAACTTTCGTGTGTGTGTGTGTGTGTGTGTGTGTGTGTGTGTGTGTGTTTTAAGTAAGCTCCACACTTGGTGTGGAGTTCACCCCTGGGCTTGAGCTCACAACCCTTAGGTCAAAACCTGAGCCAAAACCGAGAGACATTTAACCGACAGAGCCACCCAGGCATCCCTGTGTGTGTGTGTGTGTGTGTGTGTGTGTGTGTGTGTGTGTGTGTGTATTTAACGTATTATTTACAATGAGAAGTATAACTTAACGGTGGAACACTGTAATCTTTGAATGGGGAATAAAATTATTTTCACATTAATTTTGGCTATGTGAACTAATCTAACTAGGATTGGATCTAAACTAGGGCTTTGTTTTGATATTTTCATGGATAATTGTATCCAACCAAAGTATCTTGCTTCATCATTTCTCATTAAAGGCTTTGCCAACCACAGTGGTTGGTAAAGACAAAATTTATACGTTGGGACTCCTCCTAGAACAGTCAGTAGGAATGCTATATGTATTGTCTTCTTTTTAATTTAATTTAATTTTTAATTGTTTTTATTCAGACCAAACCATTCACCTCTTTTCTTGACCTGGCTTTTTAAAAATTAATTTCATTGTTCAACTTTAGATGAGCTATAGGCCCAGTACAAAGTTACATCCACATTTCTTGTTTGAAATGTTAGTGCTCCCAGAAATTCTTAGACACTCATTTGAACTTCACATAACGCTCTTTTTTTACATATACTTTTTTGCGCTTAGGCACTTCTGACAAAAGAAGGCATAATTGCCCAAACAATAGAGGCAAAATTTAAGTATGGAATAATCACTTAATATCTTTTGCTTCTAATTAAGTTGCTCAATAAGTGGAATGGATAGAGAAGTTGGTGAAATCATGTGAACTTATGTTCGCATGACGTGCTGTCTTTTATAAAGCATGCTTATAAACATTACCTCGATTTAGTTATCATTCCAAATCTTCTTGACTGGGATTAGCCCTTTTTTGTAAGTGTGTCAGCCTCAGGGAGGTTGGGTTCTAGCTAGCAAAATAGAAAATGTGGAGCAGCCCAAGGGCTATGGGTAACAATTTTCTGCCTATTATGATGAATGCTAGTGAGTAGTAATCAAGTTGAAAGATAATGTCTGTCACGTGGAAATAGAATGTACCAATAAGTAGGTGCTTAGAGGATTGCCATAAGTTAATGGCTCAGACAGTAAGTGAAAATGATATAAAATAATATTGTGATAGGAATGCAAGAGAGAAACTGAGTGATTCACTTTTGTAAAGATGGCTATTTTTGAAGCCACACAAAATGAAATTTAAAGTATTAAAGTAAGCTTAACCATAACAGTTCTCAACATCCCTGCCATATATATTTGTTTTTTGACCCTTGGAATGTTCTTTGTTTATTCCACTGAACTTAAATCTTCAGATATGGTAGCTGAATTAATGGGTGTTCAAATTTTGCCACCTCCTCGTAATTTTTCTTGCTCATATTCTAAACATAATTTTCTTTTGACCTTTTGGTTATGAACTAAATATCTAGAATGAACTTTGGAATATGAGTTTGAGTTCAATACATATTCATCAAATATATCACACTTTTATTGGGACTGTTACTTTTTTTTGTTTTGTTATTCTTATAGAGCAAACATCATAGAACTTGTGAGCAAACATTATCATAGAAAATTACTCAAGACATTGACAGGAAGATAAAAATGCTATAAAAATATTCAAGACCATCTAAATATCATTGTTATAATTCAAGTCTGAATTGTCCCAAATTCTCCATGAAAAAAATAATCATTACCTATTGTTTTAAATGTAATAATAATCTTCCAAATAGGACATTAATATGTATGGTAATTTTATAAGTATTTCATGATGCAAATTTTCCCTCTCAAAAAATAATTCCTGGGGCACCTAGGTGGCTCAGTCGTTAAGCGTCTGCCTTCGGCCCAGGTCATGATCCCAGGGTCTTAGGATCAAGCCCCGCATCGGGCTCTCTGCTCAGCAGGAAGCCTGCTTCTCCCGCTGCCATTCCCTCTGCTTGTGTTCCCTCTCTCGCTGTGTTTCTCTCTGTCAAATAAATAAAATCTTTAAAAAAAAAAAAAAAGATTAAAAAAATAATAATAATTCCTGAATACCTATCCAATTTGAGTAAAAGTCTCATGTTTCTGTGAAACATCTCAGGTAGAAATCTAACAAAATAAAATGCATTCATCAGAGAGTTGCTAGATATTTTCTATTTCCCTTGATTCCACCTTTTACTCCTAGCATAACTACTCTGAATAACTCAAAGGATTAGAGTTTTTAAGAGCAGTTTTTGTAGCTCAGAATATAACTGATCTAATACTAGTAATTTTTTTGTTACCAAGTCTATCAAATACAGTATTACTTTATTTTGATTTCTTACCATAACTGATGTAAGAATAACCGTTATCAAGTTAATTTTAACAGAGACAACTTGGTCAAGGACTCCTATGGTTTGAATGATGGTTCATTACTTGGTTCATTACTTATTATATATTCATTACTTATTACTGAATATAACCCTGGAAAAAATGTACCTTCCTCATATATATCATATCATCATATATATCATATCATATATATAACATATATATATCATATATATCATATATATGCACACACACATCTACATATCTACGTACACAGATACAGATTCAGTTATAAGATGTATAGAGGCAAGAATATATACATATATGTATACATTTGTGGGAATATATATATATATATATAGTATACAAAATACTTGTTTATCATAGGTTTGTTGTGAAGAATAAATGAGGTAATATATCTAATGCACTCAGAATATTCTAAGCAATTAATAAATATTTGTTTTAAAATAGCAATGATAATAGCTAATCTTTACTGAGTGTTTAATATGTGCCAGACTCTGGAGATAGAGTTATGAATAAAACAGTCAAAATGATCAACTCAAGGAGTTTATAACCAGGTAAATCCCTAAGTAAGGATAATTTAAATAAATTGTCCGAGGATGCTGCTGAAGGTATCTGGTAGAAGAAGAGCTTTAGAGGGTAAGAACAAAAAACTTTTTCTATAGAGTAGCCCATTTGATCCACGGCCAAATGAATAAAAAGCCAACTACATAAAGAGTTTGAGTGAAGACCAAAATGTACTTAACTAGCTTGAGGAAGGAAAAGCAGGCCAGTTTAACTAAGTGTTGTAAGGAAGGATTGTTTATAGGATAAGATCTGGGGGAAGGCAGGAGCCAAGTCACACACATGGCTGTAAATCCTAATAAGGAAGTTGAGTATTATTCTAGGGTGTTCAAAAGCCACTGAACGTTTCTAAGGAGGAGAGGTATCATGATCAGAATTTACGAGTTTATTCCGGGTGCTGTGTGGAGAATGAACTGGAAAGAAGTTTGAGTGGAAGCAAGAGATCAACCTGGAATCATTGTAAATTTGTGTGGTAAACATTACAACTGGTTGTTTAGATTGGGACAGTGCCAGTCAAGATGGAATCCACCAAATGAATTCCAGATACATTTTGGTTGTAGAGTCAACACAACCTGGTAATGAATTCGCTATGGGACAAAGAGCTTGAGAAAAAGGCAGAAAATATTTGCGGGTTGAACCACTGGGTGATCGATGGCTTTATTTCTTAAAATGATAGAAAATAAGTAAACGATATTAAAAAAAAAATCAAGAAGTTTGTTAGCCCCTCCTGGATTTGGATGTCAATTCAACATTCTGAAATGTCAAGTAAGATAGAGAGGAGAGAGAGAGAGTCTGAGCTAAGTATTTGGGATTGTTAACATAGAGATGATATTTAAAGCCACAGGACTAAATGGAGATTTATCTAGATTTCTTTAGAGAGCGAATAAAAAAATAGATTTTCATTAGTGATACAAAATAATGTGCTATGATTGCATATATTATTTTGCTAATATAATCCCAACTGCTTCCCAAATTTTGCTGGGAGGACCAGACATGTTGGGGAAAAAAAAAATGTATGAAATTAACAGACAGTGTAGTTGCTGGCTGAACTAACAGAAAGGATTTGTCAATTAAGACTCACTAAAATTATAGATCCAACTATTAAGCTTCATATAAATAATCAAGAAGCATGGGAAAAGATCCAGAGTATGGCTCCTCAGCATCTTCCTTCATGCATGGCGGACCTGCCTTCTGGCCCAGAGTCAGAGATAAAGTCCCTGAGCGAGCTATGTTGGTTACTTAATACAAAGGGGAGCATTTCATGTTATGAAGTATGTCCATTTTGTAATTGCAGTGTTACACAGCTTTTATGACATTTTCCAGGAAGCATTCCTGGATAAACTCATAGATTTTGGCTTGTTCTGATAAAAGCCATCCAATAGACAAGGGTTTTCCTCCTAGAATGTACCAGTAATTTGATCAACTTGGGGGTCAATTATTAGTATATTTACAGTGAGATGGACAAAATCATCTGGGGTCATTATTTTCTGATAATGTTTCCTCTCTAATTCCGGTAAAGGGAGAGAAATGGACAAGAGGCTAGCTGCTTATCTTCTTTCCTGCTGGTAACATCGTGGAAAAAGCACGACCACAGGAGTGGAGCATATAGGTCTGTGGCACAGCTAAGTAACCTTGAGACCAAGGAGATCTTGGTCTTGTGTTGGAGCTGCTGGCAGACTCGCCCTTCCTACTGTCTACAAAGAGATATTATCATTACTACCCTAACATGGCTCTGGGAAGGGAAACTTTAGACTTATTACCCTGTGATGTAAACCAGACTGATCCCTCTTTCGGAGCAGTTTTGAAAACATCCTTAAAGAAAACTGTCAGTGCCTTTTGTTCCGAAATACTGTAGAAATGCCAGCATTAGTTCCCAGCATGTGTACAATGAAAACTATAAAGGAAGGTGTGGTTGAAGCTTAACACAGTCTAGTGTAAAGTATCTCAAATTATTCTAATTTTAAAGGCTCTTGCATGTCTCTTGCCTTTTTTTTTTTTTTTAAAGATTTTTATTTATTTGACAGAGAGAGAGAAAGATCACAAGCAGGCAGAGAGGCAGGCAGAGAGAGAGGGGGAAGCAGGCTCCCCACCGAGCAGAGAGCCCAATGTGGGGCCCGATCCCAGGACCTTGAGACCATGACCCGAGCTGAAGGCAGAGGCCTCAACCCACTGAGCCACCCAGGCACCCCTGTCTCTTGCTTTTTTCAAACTATTTTCCAGTCCCAAATGAAACCAACAACAACAACAAAAAAGATGTCAAATGCAAACACCAGAATTAAGAAGAATGCTAGTGTTTTTTATACTATGGTTGGGTATACAACAATTGTATTTTTCTAACATTGTCGGGAAATGACAGTTTTAGACAATTGACAAGTCTTCCAAATAATTAAAAGTTAATGCTTTTTTAAGAATACTTCTAAACATTTCTTAAAATGTGGTCTACTTTAGTTTCCTGATCTCTTATATTTAATGAAGCTGGAACTTGAAGTTCTCCCACAGTTTTAGGCCCCTTTACAAGCCCCTAAACTTCTGAGTAGATGAAAGTGACTGACAGAATATTCTAGTTTTAAAGGTAAGGCCTTTATACCAGGCCAATCGCAGAACTGCCACAATCGCCAGGAGGTTTTTTCATCTAGCTCTTACTATCATACACAGTAGAAAATGGTGCTCCACAGACCCGTGACCACTTCCTAAAATAGCCTCTGTCATTTTTTTTCTTCATTAAAGATACGCTGCTACTGATTTGACCATAAAAAGTGTAAGCAAGGAAATGAAAATCATCTATAGTCTTATTACCCCCGTAGCACCACTGTTCCCATTTGGGCTTCTTTCTTTGATGGCGTTGTCTCATCCTCTGTAAATATGTGTGGGTCTAACAAGGTTGACACGAAGGTCATCGTTTTGCATTCTCTCCCACTCTCTCTCTTTTCACTTATGATATCATGACCATTTTCTCATGTGAATATTTTTTAGTCCTTTTCTATTCCTGAACTTACCCTCCATTTGTATGCCTTTAAGTCCCTCCTTTTCCTGGTCATCCCTGTAACTCATGTTGAAGTGACGGCTTCCTTGTGTTCCCAGAGAAGACTGCAAACAGCTCCAGCAGAGCACTTGGTATACCTCCCTTTGCTAGTTTTTGTCTCTACCTTTAGAATGTATGCTTTTTGAAGCCAAGAGCAATGTCCTTCACCTCCACAGAGTTACATTTTATTCAAAGGGAGAAGAGACTCATTAAAAGTTTGTTGAATGAATGGAATAAACATAGTTCCAGGGGTCAGTTTAAATATTGTCTTTTTCATGGTAATTACCTCCATGGGAAAGTGCCATCTCTCCTTGGGGAGGTCTTTTTATCACTTTGTTTTTCACAGTTATTTTTTCTCTACGTATTTTTTTGTCATGAAAATAAAATCTTCTTGAGGGCAGAGGCAATGCTCTGTTTAATGTCACATCTTTCCCAGAGCCCTATAAAGAACTTATGGGGAAAACTGTCAAATATTTAATTTGAATCAGAAAGATATGTCTGATTATTATTTATATTATTGATTATATTTAATTTTAAGTTTTCCTTATGAGAGATTTTTATGAAGATTACTTACAGGACATTTATATATATTTAGAGAAAGCATTGTTCCCTTGTATCTCATTTTGTTATAGACAAGCATGTCTATAAAAATTTTTTTTATTATGATGGCATGTGTATTTTTATTCTAAGAAGTCCTAAATGATTTCAATCAAAAGCCACTTTCCTAAGACACTTTCATGAACAAATGTGTGGTTTCTGCCTCTGTCTCTGCCTCTCTGTTTTTACATAAAATTGAGGACATTATTTGGCCAGATTTTTAGAATTAATCTTCTGAAAGACAGTGTAAGCTTATGCCAGATTGTGTGATATTCTCTCTTGTTCTACAAATGCACATTTTTGAAACTGTAATATAAATATTATGACTCATAAAAATTGAAAAAATATGGCACTATTATGACCTGCTGTGTTCCTTTTTCCAAAAATAACTCATATTTATTACATTTTCTTATTGAAATGTTAATATCTGGGTAGTATAGTAATAAAACTGTTCCCTAAGTATGTAATGGGTGATATTATTTTGTTAACTACCTACTTTACATTACCGTTATACATAATTTTGACATTCATAGAGGTGATTGAATATTATAATAAAGTTTAAAGCAGTTACGCCATTTTTCAGTTTTATTTCAGGTAACAGAATATTTTGTTCCAAGCATGTGGTAACCACAGTATTTGAATATCCAATCCTATATATGGTGTTCAAGCTGTCATGTTCCATTAGAAATATCCTTGGACTAAAAATTTAAAAACTGAGTTTTTTCAATCCATTTTCACTACTACACCAAAAATTATTTGAATTTAAACAAGTTCTCATCCCAAGTCTAGTTTCTTTTTCTGCCAATATGCACATGAAACACTCAATGAACATTTCCTGAGCACCTGCTATATTCCAAACACTGAGTGCAGGGTTGAAAGGCAGAGACTCCAGAGAGTAGTGGTGTCTGAGTAGAATTTTCAAAAAAGCTGAATATCTAACTTGTCTATGAAAATAAAGTGAATAGATGTCAAATCTTTAATTCACTCATTAATGATGGAAACAGCAAGGCTGATTCAAAGAGAACTGGAAGAAATGAATACTTGAACAAGATTACTAATTTAGTATAAACCTACTTAATGTCATCTTGGGCAGTAAGACTGCATTGCTATAGGACAAGTATTTCAGTCTACCAGTTAATGAATATCCTGACAGTTACATATCCTCTAAAATCAGTAATACAATAGCAAGTTAAACAAAGACACAAACTCCTAGGAATCAGATCATCGCTAGTAGGGCCTAACAATGCTCCACCAAAAAACAGAAAGAAAACAGAGCAAGCCCTTTATTTATAAGTCTGACATACTTTTCTTAGTAGAGAGAAAGAAAGATCAGGTACTCAATGATGAAAACATCGTAAGTGCTTTGAAGTAGGCAGGAGCAAGTTACTATCAAACTACAGCAGAACAGCCCTTCCTGGGGACTGTGGGACAGGAGCAGATGTGTTCTCCGGGAAGATGCCAGAATGCTAACTAAGACTATTTTCCCTGAGATTTAAAAAACACAAAACGAGGCAGTGGAGATTGTTTTAGGAAGATAAACAGGAAACAGAATGTAAATGAGAACTGTGCCTTTGACTCTTGAATGACTGTTGTGTGTAGCACATGAGACAAAAAAAAAAAAAAAGAGTAGAAAAGAATTAATCTGATTAATGAGCATATGCAGGAGTGGGAAGCAGATTTTTTTTTTTTTTAAGATTAATCTGACTCAGACACTCCAGAGCAAATTTAATAGTCAAGAAACAAAAGATACAGCCTTGGCATATTCTGGAATGCTTCAAATACAGTGGGAAAGACAACTGACCTGGAACAATTTTTGATATCTTGACCATGGATTTCACAGGCTTTCATAGGCTACTAGTACTGGTACTATATATTATTATGTTCTCTTGTCATAGTTTCCTGATAGAAAGCTACTACAGTTTGACGTCATGACTGTAGATTCCACAGGGACACTTTTTCAAGTATATGATAGCTCTCAGTGATGGACCAACAGAATTATATCTTCTGACTTTCCCGTACATGGAAGGATGATACTTAATCCCATTCTGCACTTTCTTCTTCAACCATAAACCTTGGAAACACCATTGCAATCGCTAAATTTTTACTTGATTATATTTAAACCATCACACTTGCTGTTATTTTAAAACTCATGACTTTTTTTTAAGTCCTTTTCTAAGATAGAAAAATAAAAGCTTTGTTGAAATTCCTGCTATGCCAATTTTGAGCAACAGAAAACTGACAACTGACAACGTAAAGTTCTTTTGTTTCATGTGTCTATCTTCTAACCTAGGTCTTCAGAAAACTAAACAAAAATGATTTTAAGGAGTATATATTCAGAGTACTGAGTGAAATCAGGTTTCTAACAGTAGCTTACATAAAACTGTACGTGATAAATCTGTACATTTTATACAACAGAATCTTAAGAGACCATTTTCAAATCCATTTTTAAAGGTTTTATTTATTTATTTGACAGAGAGAGAGAGAGCACATGCATAAGTAGGAGGAGCAGCAGGCAAAGGGAGAGGGAGAAGCAGGCCCCCCGCAGAGCAGGAAGCCCTAATGCAGGGCTCAATCCCAGAACCCCAGGATCCTGACCTGAGTTGAAGGCAGCCCCTTAACTGACTGAGCTACCCAGGCATTTGACTGGAGATGTGACCTGAATAATTAGCCTTACTTATCTAGAAAATTATACATGATCTGATCTGTGTATCTTTTCCTTACCTGTTTTCTAAGATTTGCTATTCCTGTATTACGTAACCTAATTTATTTTCTTGTGAGCAAGACAAAAGCAGTCTCTGAAAGCTGGGAACTGCTCTTGAACTATCAGTTAAGCCCTGGTCTTGTTAGTTGCTTGTGTCTTGGCATTCTACTGTTGAAAATAATTTCATAGGACATCAACATCAGACAGTACCATACATGCCACCAACATCTGTGACTATAAATAGACGCCGACCAAAGTAAGACCACTCCATATTAATGTCTAAACAGATAAAAATGCAAACATTATCGGAAGCAGAAAAATGACCAAATAACCTCCTATCCTGGTTAATATGAGTAAACACTGCTTCGTTACTAATCATAGCTTTAGCCATGCTCTATTCATCCCTTGTCCTAGATGAGTTTCCTTAAGATGCCTGAAGCAGATTGACTCCAAAATGGCCCCTTTATCCCACCTATGAGCTGTCACACCTATGTGTAATCCCAGTCCCTTGAATGTAGGCGGGGTCCCTGACTTGTTTGGAACCAGCCGACTATGGCAAAGATGATAGATTTTACTTCCATGATTACATTACTTAAGATTTAAATTCTCATTTTGCTGATAGATTCTATTGACTAGCTGTCTCTTGTTCACTTTAATGAAGTAAGTTTCCATACAGAGAAATAATGTGACAATGAACTGAAGGTGGCCCTCAGCCAGCAAGGAACTAAGGTCCTCAGTATGACAACTCATAAAAGAACTGGATTCTGCCAACAAGCACAGGAAAATCAAAGTGAGTCCTTCCCCTAGTGAACCTTAAAATAAGATTACAGCCCCAAGTGATACCTTGATTACAGCCCTGTGAGAAGATCTAAAGTAGAGGATTCATCATAGTTATGTCTAGAGCCCTGACTCCCAGAATGGTGAGGTAAATGTATACTGTTTTAAGCTGCTAAATTTGTAGGAGTTTGTTATGCAGCAAAAGAACTAAAAAAGTAGCCAACCCTAGGATTGCCTCCAATTCCTGACAACATCCAATCCACAAACAACATTCAACATGCAACCCAAAGCTTCTTTCAAGCTGTCCCAAAATCACCTAATAAAAGTCCCAACTTTATTTTTTAAGAGTTTATTTATTTGAGAGAGAAAGGGAGAGAAGGAGAGAGAACATGGGAGGAGGAGGAGAAGGAGAAGTAGGCTCTTCGCTGAGCAGGGAGCCCGATTAAGAACTTGATCCAAGGACACTAGGATCATTACTTGAGCCAAAGGCAAATACTTAACGGACTGAGACACTAAGGTGCGCCAAAGACCCATTGAGTCATACTGACGAATGGGGATAGTGTGCATTTTTCTGTTGTTGTAGTGATTACTCCCCCCATATCCCAATTTTGTTCAACTTTAGTGTATTTGGAGTGGTCTTAGTCTACTGGACATTGACACTTGTTTTTGTGTTTCAACACTGCATTAGTTACAGCTGTTGAACATAGCCCTCCAAAGACCAACAGAGGCATCTAATGATCAAGCAAAACAGTTTATGAGACCTACTCCAGGACTCTACCTTGACAGTCTTAGTACCATCTTATAATGAAGAACTTAGTGGAGGATATTTGTAAAGTTTTAGGGACTTGGCTGGATGATTTTAAAAAGGGCCCCGAAAGGCGGAGACTGGTTGGGCCCGAGTTGAGTTTATGGTATAATTATTATGGATCACTGAATACAACAAGGTGAGGATCTTGAAATGAGCCTTGATGAACAAACACTTTCATTTAGATGATTAAGCTGTTTTAATTTATTCTTTGTTTTTTTTTTTTTTTAGAAGCAAGTATTTCATGCATCAAATAGCTAAGTTATTTTACTTACTCTTGTTTATTGTTTAACACAGGATATAAATATATGTTTGTCTCATTATTGTTTAGCACAGAGATAGGGTTAGGTTTCAACTTTTTAGATAGGTTTCAACTTTCATATCATTGCATTATGGCCCTTGTTAGTTTTAGGTAATGAACTGCTTAATAGCATGTTCCAATTTTACTTTAAATGCAGATTCTAACTGTTCTGTTGCTAAGGAGGATTGGCCTAAACCTAGTCACCCCCAATTTAAATTCTATTCACATCTCTTTACTGCTCCTCTCATTCTCTATTGTCATCTTCGGCTTCTATAAAAATGCAGCAAGGGGGTAAACAAAGGAAAAGTTCTTAACCTGTTCTTTTTCGGCAGGATCTTAGTCTCAGACCTGAGTTATGAGTATGCCTGGGGAGAGCATGCATGTTCTAGCTTTTTTTGAGTAATACTATAAAAATCACTCCTTGGGGCAGCATATTAGAATTTTACTACTTCACAGACTCTTTTTTTTTTTTTTTTTTAAGATTTTATTCACTTATTTGACAGAGAGAGAGATCACAGGTAGGCAGAGAGGCAGGCAGAGAGAGAGAGGGAACCAGGCTCCCCGCTGAGCAGAGAGCCCAACACGGGGCTCGATCCCAGGACCCTGAGACCATGACCTGAGCCAAAGGCAGAGGCTTTAACCCACTGAGCCACCCAGGTGCCCTATTTAACAGACTCTTACACTCTATCCTATGATGATCTTTAAAGTTTTCCAATATTGAAGTAACAGCTTATTGGATAATGTGGGACCTTTCCTACCGATTACACTGTCCTTTTACACAATCTTAAAGAAGAACAAAAATCTTTTAAAATGCATCGCCTTGTGGTAATACATCAGATTTGGATCTTAACAGTAAATCAGCATGGTCTTAATTCAAGGCAGGGGCTCCTCTTTCTGTTTTCGCAGCTTTCAGTTTCACCAAGTCCTCAAGTGCATGTCCTTTGGATTTTTTCCTTTCCATTTTCTGGCTAAATCTAGAAAGGCAGTTTCTGCCCTTAGCCTTATCAGGAAAGTAAGCGTAATTATATCAAGTGTGAATCACATATGTACATTATGGGTACCATACAAACTATGATAATAACTGGACATGTAGAAAGACCATTGGTTTAAGGTAGGTATTTTTAACACAGATATATAACACAGATATATTTAACACAAGTCATGAATTTGAAGCAATTCATTATATAATTAACTGGAATAAAATAACTTCCTCTTTTTCCCTTCTGTACAAGAGCTAGGTATATCACAACAGGTCAAAATAGTTGTTGATTTGATTTCAAGTCAAAGAAATTCAACAGCTATGAGACAGTTCCTTTTATGTGCCAATTACTTTTCCAGGTGCTTCCAAGAAAAAGTCCCCTGCCCCATGACGCTTACACTCTAGTAGGTACAGCCAGACAATAAATAATATATACAGTAAACTATGTGATTTGGTAGAAGGTGCTAAGTACTATTGTCCAAGAAAACCAGAGCCCAAGAGCACTAAACTGGTAAAAAAAAAAAAAAAAAAAAAAAAAAAAACTATTCAGAAACTAATGCAATGGGGCAAAAAACTATGCCAGTACAAAGATGGGCTCAATACTGAATACAACAAGAAAAGTACGAATTTATAGCCAGGCTGTGGGGTCGAGGGGTCTGTGGAAGGACAATACCTAAGAGGAACCATCAGAAGTAAAAAGGGATTTCTACCTCAACCAACTTGGTAAGATTCTTGCTGAAGGCAGGCCAGGAGTATCAGATACCACCTGGGGGATGGCGCAGGATGAGGAATTTGATCAGCAATCTTGCTACACTGTTTTAGCAGGATGCTTGCTAATAGTAGGCTCCTAAGAGCAAGGCCCAACGGGATAGGGCCTAGTTTGAAAAAGAGCTCAGGAGAGCCTATCTGGAGTTTGGTCAAGAAGGGAGTCATTGTCACTGTGTGAAAAGGAAGAAGGAGAGAAAAGGAGAGAAATGAGGGAATGGTGGCACATGTATTGCTCTTTTGGAACAGTCCGGCTTCTGTGACAAGGGAGAATTTGCCAAAGCACTCCTCAAAGGAGAATTTTTCAGTGAGAAGAAATAGCCAGAACAACGGTTCTGGGAGAGGGTCCCCAGCAAGTGAGAAAACGAGAGAGCCAGTATGGTCAAAGCGGTGTGAGCTAAGAGGAGCAGATGGAATGAGAAAAGGGATTTCTTCACGTCTTTTATTCCAGAATTAACCAAAACTTATTTGATCAATTGACCTTTTTCAAAAATCACTTCCATGAATAGCACAAGAGCCAAATGAATACATGAAATATTTTGATATTTATTACTCCTCATAATCATGTTAATGGTAAATGGCATTTGTTATGTAAGTATATTATTTCATGATAAAGGATCTCATTATAGTTACAGAAGATAAAAGGACAAGATCCAAACATATGCAGTTTACAAGAACTTTAAGGACACATGTAGACAGAGTGAAGGATAGAGAAGATATTCCACACAAATGGAAACCAGAAGAAAGTTGAGGTAGCATACTAATATAAGACAAAATAGATTAAGATGAAGACTCTAATAAGAGACAAAGAAGGTCATCATATAATGATAAACAGACAAATGCAACAAGAGGACATAGCATTTATAAACATTTGTGCACCCAACATAGTAGCACCTAAATATACAAAGCAAATATTAATTGACTGAAAAGAGAAAACAGATAGCAAAACAGTATTAGTTAACGACCCCACTTTCATCAATAGATGGATCAACCAAACAGAAAATGAATAAGGGAATTTTGGACTTAAACAAAATGTAGACTAGATAGATTTAATATATATTTACAGAGCATTCTATCTAAAAGCAAAAAAATATACACACTTCTTGTGTACACATGCAACGTTCTCCAGGAGAAATCAAAATTTAAACTATGAAGAAAAGCCCCAATAAATTTAAAAAGATTGAAAACATATGAAGCATCTTTTCCAAACATAATGGTATGAAACTAGGAGTCAATTACAGGAAACAGTGGAAAAGACACAAATATGTGGAAATTAAACAACATGCTTCTGAACAACCAATGGGTCAATGAATAAATCAAAAGAGAAATCTTGGGGGCACCTGAGTGGCTCAGTCATTAAGCGTCTGCCTTCAGCCCAGGTCATGATCCCAGGGTCCTGGGATCGAGCCCCGCATCGGGCTCCCTGCTCTGCTGGAAGCCTGCTTCTCTTGCTACCATTCCCTCTGCTTGTGTTCCCTCTCTCGCTGTGTTTCTCTCTGTCAAATAAATAAAATCTTTAAAAAAAAAAAAAGAAAGAAATCTCAAAAAATCTCAACAGAAATGAAAACAGAAATTCAACATATTAATATTGGATGGAACAAAAGCAGTTCTATGGGGGAGGTTCGTAGTACTCAATGTCTATGTTAAGAAAAAAATCTCCTTGGGGCGCCTGGGTGGCTCAGTCGTTAAGCAGCTGCCTTCGGCCCAGGTCAGATCCCAGGGTCCTGGGATCAAGCCCTGCATCGGGCTCTCTGCTCTGCGGGAAGCCTGCTTCTCCCGCTACCATTCCCTCTGCTTGTGTTCCCCCTCTCGCTGTGTTTCTCTCTGTCAAATAAAAAAAAAAAAAAAGAAAAAATGTCCAATAAGCAACCTAACATCACACCTCAAGGAACTAAAAGAAGAAGCCCACATGACACAAAACTAGAACTAGACTACACCAAAATATAAAGCTTTTGCACAATGAAGGAAATCATCAACAAAACAAAAAGGAAACCTAACGAATGGGAGAAGATATTTGGAAATGATCTATTTGATAAAGGGTTATTATTTGTTATACATAAAGATCTTATCCAACTCAACACCACACACACACACACACACACACACACACACACACGCACACACAAATAAACAAAAAATCTGATCAAAAAGTGGTTGGAGGACCTCAACAGACATTTTTCTACAGAAGACACATAGATGGCCAACATACACATGAAAAAAGATGCTCAACATCCCTAACCATCAAGGAAATACAAATCAAAACCACAATGAGACATCACCTTACACCATCTGGAATGGCTAAAATAAAAACACAAGAAATAACAAGTGTTGGTGAGGATGGAGAGAAAAAGGAACTTTCATGCACTGCTGACGGAAATGCAAATTTACCCAAAGAAAATGAAAACACTAATTTGAAAAGATATGTGCACCCTTCTGTTTATTAGAGTATTATTTCTAGTAGCCAAGATATGGAGCAGCAATCCAACTGCCTATTAATAAACAAATGGATAAGAAAAACATGATATACAATGGAACAGAAAAAAAAACCTATGAATCAACAAACAAAAAGTAGAATCATACCTATAAGTAGAACATACCTCTGATATTTGCAGAGGGTGGGGGGAGTTGGAAGGTTGGGCAACATGGGTGAAAAGGAGAGAGGGATATAGGCTTCCTGCTACGGAATGAATAAGTCAGTCAAGGCACAGCATAAGGAAAGCAGTCAATGATATTGTAATAGTGACGAAATGGGACAGATGATAGCTACACTTGTTGAGAACATAGTAGAATGTATAAATTTGTCAAATCACTAAGCTGTACATCTGAATTATATATATATGTATATACAATTCTTCTGAAAAACAAAAACAAGAGCAGTGTTTGGCAAGAATTCACGTGGTTCTAGATCTTTCTTTTAATAACAACAAATTATACCAAAATGCTTTCTTACAATCTCCAGGAAGATCAGGTCTGCTAATCACCTGATGGGAAATAGGATTGGTCTTCTTACCCATGCAACTACCATAACTATTAGAAAGTCATGTCAAGTTTGATTCATGAAAGATCAAAGAAAATCATTAAGATGTGTAGTTGAGGGACACCAGGGTGGCTCAGTGGGTTAAGACTCTGCCTTTGGCTCAGGTCATGACCTCACGGTCCTGGGATGGAGCCTTGCATCAGGCTCTCTGCTGAGTGGAGAGCCTCCTTCCCCTGTTCTATCTGCCTGCCTTTCTGCCTACTTGTGATCTCTCTCTCTGTGTCAAATAAATAAGAACTTTAAAATAAGTAAATAAACAAACAAATAAAAAATAACAAAGTTTTTCCTTTACGATCTGAACAAAGACCAGGGTGCCTACTCTTGCCACTTTTATTCAATATAGTACGGGAACTCTTAACCAGAGAAATGAGGCAAGGAAAAGAGATAAAAGGCATCCAAATCAAAAAAGAATAAGTAAAACTGCCTCTATCTGAAGATGACATGACATTATGTATAGAAAATCCTAGAGTCCATAAAAATTTGTTAGAATAAATTTAATTCAATAAAGTTGTAGGATACAAATCAATATACAAAAATCAGTTATGTTTCAAAAAAATTGGTTATGTTTCTATACAAACTATCAAAAAAAGAAATTAAGAAAATCCCATTTACAATTGTATCAAAAGAATAAAATACTAAGGAATATATTTAAACTAATGAGGTGAATGATCTGAACAATCTAAAACTGCAAAAGACTGATAAAAAGAAATTCAAGATGACATAAATGGAGAACATATCCCATAGTCCTGGCTTGGAAGAATTAATATTGTTAAAATGGCCAGGTACAGAAACCAATCCATAGGTTCAATGTAATACCTATTGAAATTCCAATGGCATTTTTCAAAGACCAATCTTAAAACTTGCATGAAATCACAGAAGATTCCAAATAGCCTTTGAACAGACATTTCCACATGTCTCCACCTGGTGGAAGCACCATGCTTCCTAATTTCAAATTATGTCACAAAGCTCTAACAATCCTAATAGTACAGTACTGGTATAAAAACAGACACATAGATCAATGGAACAGAAATCAGAGTCCAGAAAAAAAAAAAACATGCATATATGGACAATCTATGAAAAGGAGGCAACAATATACAATGGGAAAAAGTCTCTTCAGTAAGTGTTGGGAAAACTGGACTGCCATATGCAAAAGGATAAGACTGGACCACAGTCTTATACCATACACAAAAATAAACTCAAAATGGATTGGAGACTGAAGCCATCAAAATCCTGGAAGAAAACATGGGGTAAACTTGACATAGGTCTTGGCAATGATTTTTTTTTTTTTTTAAGATTTTATTTATTTGACAGAAACACAGCGAGAGAGGGAACACAAGCAGAGGGAATGGTAGTGGGAGAAGCAGGCTCCCTGCTGAGCAAAGAGCCCGATGCGGGGCTTGATCCCAGGACCCTGGGATCATGACCTGAGCTGAAGGCAGCCGCCCAACGACTGAGCCACTCAGGCACCCTTTGGCAATGATTTTTTGATTTGACACCAAAAGCAAAGGCAAGAAAAACCAAAAAAAACCCCAAAAAACAAAAACAAAAAAAACCCACAACAAGTGAGCCAACATCAAACAAGAAGGCTGTACAGTAAAGGGAGCCATCAACAGTCCATGGAATGAGAGAAAATATTTGCAAAGCATATATATGGTAAGTGGTTAAATATAGTAGAAACTCACACAACTCAATAGAAAAAAGTCTCATTTAAAAATGCACAGAGAATCTCAATAGACACTTTTTCAAAGAAGACATAAAGATGGCCGAAAGGTGCATGAAAAAAACCCCAAAGTCATTCATCCTAAGGAAATACAAATCAAAACCACAATGAGATACCACCTCACACTTGTTAGAATGGCTATTACCAAAAAGATAAAAGAGAGATAAAGAGTGTTGGTGAGGATATGGAAAAAAAAAAAAAAGCACTCTTGTGCACCGGTGGTAAGAATGCAGGCTGGTGGGGAACTAGAGAAAAGAGTACAGAAGCGCCCCCAAAACTGAAAAACAGAACTATTACAGATCCAGCAATTCCACTTCTGCATATTTATGCAAAGGAAACAAAATCACTCTCTGAAATAGGTATCTGCACCCCCACATTCAGTACAGCATTAGTCACAATAGCCAAGATACGGAAATAGCCTAAGCGTCCATCAACAGCAGAATGGACAAAGAAAATGTAGTGTATTCCAGTGGAACAATATTCATCCATAGAAAAGAGAAATACTACCATTGGCTACAATGTGGACGGATCTGGAGGGCATGATGCTAAGTAAGTCAGAGCAAAACAAATACTACGTGGAGTCACTTAAATGTGGATTCTTAAAAATATCAGATACAAAGAAGACATTGGTGGTTGTTAGGGGTACACATGGGGAATGGGTAAAAGAAACAAAAATCCAGGTAATCCGAGGCGGGCGGCGGCCGGCTGGGCGCCCCAACCCAGGATCCCGGTCTGCTGCTGCTCTCTGAACAAGCATGCGCTCTCTCTTCATCTTTCTGTTTCTTGTGGGCCACTCTGCGACTCCATTGATGACCCAGGTTTCTGTGACCCACTGTTTTGGAATGGCTCACGCATATGTTTCAATAACTGTTCTGTTTTGAAATAAACATGCTTTAAAAGAAAAAAAAAAAAAAAAAAAGGTGAGAGACCGAGCGCGGCAGCGTGGGGCGAGTGTGGTGTAAAGGAATTCATTAGCCATGGATGTATTCATGAAAGGACTTTCAAAGGCCAAGGAGGGAGTCGTGGCTGCTGCTGAAAAAACCAAACAGGGTGTGGCAGAAGCAGCAGGAAAGACAAAAGAGGGTGTTCTCTATGTAGGATCCAAAACCAAGGAAGGAGTGGTTCATGGTGTGACAACAGTGGCTGAGAAGACCAAAGAGCAAGTGACAAATGTTGGTGAGGCAGTGGTGACGGGGGTGACAGCAGTAGCACAGAAGACCGTGGAGGGAGCAGGGAGCATCGCAGCTGCTACTGGCTTTGGCAAAAAGGATCAGTTGGGCAAGGTCTTCGTTAAATGATACCTTCTCCGTGAGGCCTACCCTGACCTATTTGAGATTTGGAACCATTCTCCTCACCGGGAATGGAAGCAGGAGAAGCAGGCTTCCTGAGGAGCGGGGAGCCCGATGCGGGGCTCGATCCCAGGACCCTGGGATCATGACCTGGGCCGAAGGCAGACGCTTAAGGACTGAGCCACCCAGGCGCCCCCTTTTTTTTTTTTTTTTTTCCTTTGTGACTGGCTTCTTTTATTCAGTTAGTATAATGTTTACAAGGCTCATCCACAACACGGTGTGTCTCACGTAGATTGATTCCTTTCTATGGCAGAATAATATT
>CM053614.1:68220327-68238332 GCA_028646535.1 Procyon lotor | reverse complement strand
GACAAAGTACAGCATCCTTTCTTGATCAAAACTCTTCACAGTGTAGGCATAGAGGGTACATTCCTCAATATCATCAAAGCCATCTATGAAAAACCCACAGCGAATATCATTCTCAATAGGGAAAAACTGAGAGCTCTCCCGCTAAGATCGGGAACACGGCAGGGCTGTCCACTATCACTACTATTACTCAACATAATTCTACAAGTCGTAGCATCAGCAATCAGATAACAAAAAGAAATAAAAGGCATCTGAATCACCAAGAAGAAGTCAAACTCTCACTCTTTGTGGATGGTATGATACTTTATGTGGAAAACCCAAAAGCCTCCACTCCAAAACTGCTAGAACTCATAAAGGAATTCAGTAAAGTGTTGGGATATAAAATCAATGCACAGAAATCAGTTGCATTTCTGTACACCAATAGCAAGACAGAAGAAAGAGAAATTAAGGAATCAATCCCATTTACAACTGCACCCAAGACTATAAGATACCTAGGAATAAACCTAACCAAAGAGGCAAAGAATCTGTACTCAGAAAACTATAAAGTACTCATGAAAGAAATTGAGGAAGACACAAAGAAATGGAGAAACGTTCCATGCTCATGGATTGGAAAAACAAATATTGTGAAAATGTCTATGCTACCTAAAGCAATCTACACATTTAATGCAATCCCTATCAAAATGCCGTAATTTTTTTCCCCAAAGAAATCGAACAAATAATCCTCAAATGTATATGGAACCAGAAGAGACCCCAAATAGCCAGAGGAATGTTGAAAAAGAAAACCAAAGTTGGTGGCATCACAATTCCAGACTTTAAGCTCTATTACAAAGTTGTAATCATCGGGGCACCTGAGTGGCTCAGTTGTTAAGCATCTGCCTTCGGCTCAGGTCGTGATCCCAGGGTCCTGGGATCGAGCTCCGCATCGAGCCCCGCATTGGCCTCCCTGCTCAGCGGGAAGCCTGCTTCTCCCGCTACCATTCCCTCTGCTTGTGTTCCCTCTCTCGCTGTGTTTCTCTCTGTCAAACAAATAAATTCTTTAAAAAAAAAAAAAAAAGCTGTAATCATCAAGACAGTACGGTACTGGCACAAAAACAGACACAAAGATCAATGGAACAGAATAGAGAGCCCAGTTAACTCTTTGGTCAACTAATCTTCGACAAAGCAGGAAAGAATATCCAATGGAAAAAAGACAGTCTCTTCAAACAAGTGATGTTGGGAAAACTGGACAGCCAAATGCAGAAGAATGAAACTGGACCACTGCCTTACACCACACACAAAAACAGACTCAAAATGGATGAAATAGCTCAATGTGAGATAGAAATCCATCAAAATCCTTGAGGAGAACACAGGCAGCAACCTCTTGGACCTCAGCCGCAGCAACTTCTTTCTAGAAACATCTCCAAAGGCAAGGGAAGCAAGGGCAAAAATGAACTGTTGGGACTTCATCAAAATCAAAAGCTTTTGCACAACAAAGGAAACAGTCAACAAAACCAAAAGACAACTGACAGAATGGGAGAAGATATTCGCAAATGACATATCAGATAAAGGGCTAGTATCCAAAATCTATAAAGAACTTATCAAACACCCAAAGAACAAATAATCTAATCAAGAAATGGGCAGAAGACATGAAGAGACATCTGCAAAGAAGACATCCAAATGGCCAAAAGACACATGAAAAAGTGCTCAACATCACTTGGCATCAGGGAAATACAAATCAAAACCACAGTGAGATACCACCTCACACCAGTCAGAATGGCTAAAATTAACAAGTCAGGAAACAACAGATTTTGGCAAGGATGCGGAGAAAGGGGAACCCTCCTTCACTGTTGGTGGGAATGCATTCTGGTGCAGCCACTCTGGAAAACAATATGGAGGTTCCTCAAAAAGTTGAAAATAGAGCTACCCTACAACCCAGCAATCGCACTACTAGGTATTTACCCTAAAGATACAAATGTCGTGATCCAGAAGGGGCACGTGCACCTGAATGTCTATAACAGCAATGTCCACGATTGCCAAAATATGGAAAGAACCTAGATGTCAATCAACAGATGAATGGAAAAGAAGAAGTGGTGTACACACACACACACACACACACACACACAATGGAATACTATGCAGCCATCAAAAACCCGAAATCTTGCCATCTGCAATGACGTGGATAGAACTAAAGGGTATTATGCTAAGCAAAATAAGTCAATCAGAGAAAGACAATTATCATATGATCTTACTCATATGAGGAATTTGAGAAACAAGACAGAGGATCGTAGGGGAAGAGAGGGAAAAATGAAACAAGAGGAAACCAGAGAGGGAGACAAACCAGAAAAGACTCTTAATCTCAGGATACAAACTGAGGGTTGCTGGGGGTCGCGGGGAGGGACAGGGTGGCTGAGTTATGGACACTGGGGAGGGTATGTGCTACGGTGAGTGCTGTGAATTGTGTAAGACTGATGATACACAGACCTGTACCCCTGGGGCAAATAATATATGTTAATAAAAAATCATTTTAAAAATAAGTAATAATAAATATTAGTAATAATTGAAAAAAGAAACAGGACACTGATTTTCTAGAGAGATTAACTGACTCGCTAGAGAGTCAGTAATTAAATAATTAAGTATTTTAAAATATTTACTACAAAAAGATTTTTTTTATGATTACAATTTTAAAAATGTTTGGATATGTGTCTTCCATTATGGATATGAGCTGCTTTATTTAGTCTAGAATTTTAGGGAAAGAAAAAAACTCCACATTTTTTAATGCCAAGTTAACAGCCTCTCTCAGGGAAGAGAAATGATTGTGTTGAGAAATCACTCACAGCTTGATAAGGGCTCTTAATAATGAATTCCAAATAGCCTTAGAACAAAATACTGAATAATAATTAACTTTGCTTCTTAGGGCAGTATCTTAAAATGTTTATGTTGTACTTAAAAAAATATTCCCGGTGTCAAAATTATTCAGGGAATATGGCGAACCTGTTAGAGGAGCCCAACTCCTTCGACAGGACTGCTGGTGTCCCCAGGATGTCCTGATCTCAGAGCACAGTGTGAACAAAACATCACATGGAGTGGGGGTCAGGGCTCGCCACGTCCAAGGCAGGCTCAATTTCATGACGACTGGAAAAAAAAAAACTTCGACGAACTCTCTCTCACCTTCCATCTCAAGGTTTCCGCAGTTACTCTCAATGTTTCCGAGAGCTATGGGTTTGAGTTTGTCACTTGAACTTGGACGGGGCCCTCAGCCCGGAGTCTGGCCGGCTGCATGCGGGGGAGCGCAAACACTAGCTCAGATTGGCCAAGAACGCACACATGGAGGACAAAGGGATGCTTGCCATAGCGACTTTGGATGATGTTGGTGATGATAATGAGGAAGATGAAGAAGGACACCATGCAAATAGAAAAAAAGGGCAAGCGAGAAAACTGAAAACAAATATTAATATTTACAGCAATAAGCCACATGGGTTGCAGTGGAGGCCCCAGATTTCAAGGGAAAAAAAAAATAATTTCTGTCGCAATTACATATCTGACATATCCTAGGTTCTGGGATTGTTATTTTTCTTCCTGGGGAGCAGACACACTTTCCCATTCTGCTTACAAGAGTACTGCACAACTGCGGGACAGCAGCTCCGAGCGCTCCTTTGAAGTATGTCAAAGGAGGCGCTTTGAGCTCTGCTAAAAGTGTGCTGCACCATCATTAAAAGCCAATTAAAATTCTGGAACCAAAAGCATGCTTACACCAGGCTAAAACTTTTTTTTTTTTTTTTCCATACATTAAAAGACCATCGAGATCCCTAAACTGATTTAGTTAAAAAGTCCGTTCTTGTTTACTCACTCCCAAGTCAGTCATGGGACCAACACTATTATTTTCATCTTAGCATTTTTTAGTGTTTCTTAGTACATTTTTTTTTTAAAGGGAAAGCTTGACTTATACAATATCCTATTTGGTGTAAGAAATGGACTGTTTCAGGGAACCATGTTCATTTGGATTGAACACCTCAAGTATGTTTAAAACTAAAAATTGTGTTCTGGCAGTCACCAAGATAGAAAGGAAGGGCCCTGGGGTGGCTCAGTCAGTTAAATCTCCCTCTCTTGGTTTCTGCTCAGGTCATGATCTCAGGGTCTTGAGATCAAGTCCCGTGTGGGCTCCAAGCTCCTCGAGGAGGCTGCTCAAGTTTCTTTCTTGTGTCCCTCTGCTCTTCCGTGTTCTCCTTCTCTTTCTAAAATGAATAAATTAAAAAAAAAAGAGAAAGAAATAGAATGGAATATGAGGCACACCAGTTTCTAATTCTAAACCTTACCCCATTTTTCCATAGCTTAAAGTTTTAATTGCCATTGACCTTCCCTAGCCTTCCTCTGGGGATGGCGCCTTTTCTAGTGGATTCTTGCAGATGACTCTGGTCTCTGTGGCAATGTCCGCTCCATGAAACTTGCTGAGGGAAACAAAGTAGACCAACAACTCTAGCTCCTACCCTCATGAGCACCGAGGCCGCGCATCCCAAAGCTGCTCCAGCCAATGGCTGAGCCGGGCAGGGGGACTGGAGCCAACCCATACCTGCTGAAGTGACACTCCTCTGGCGAACACATTTTCCTAGAGCCTCTCCTCAGCTTGTCCAAGATTTTCTTAGAACTCTTCTGTTGGTCGAGGCTCCCTTTTCCCCAGTTCTTGCCTTGTCACTCACTCTTCACAATTCTCACCCTCCCATCTCTGTCTGAAGGCTCTGCCTGCCTGCTTCTCCTCTCTGCTGCTTTATCCTTTGCAGACAATACCCTCAATCCCTTGCACATCCCATCCTGCCCAGGTGTTTACGTCTTAGAGGAACCAAACTGACACAAACGGGGGGATTATGAGGGGTCCATAGTACACCATAAAAATGGTGGCCCATCTGCTGATGATCTCATGAGTGGTGACTTAGGAAAATGTCCCCAAGGAGAGGAACATTCTTCTTCTTCTTTTTTTTTGGGGGGGGGGGAGAAGAATATTCTTATATTCTTGATAGCGTGATGACTAGAGCATTGGAAAACCGGAGGCTGAATGATGCCTTTAAGGACAGCAGAGTTAACTGTTTACCATTAAATGGAAATGATGCCTTCGAGAGGGATAAGGATAAATTGAGGGCAGTTAACAGATAGCTAAGATTTGGGGGCGACAGCTGGAAGGCCTCTAGGGTAGTCGATGCAGAAGACCTTGTTTCCTGCAAGGCAAGAGCGGATGCAGTAGAGGAACCAGATTTCATGTTAGAATTGCAGAGCTCCAGACACACTGAAATGTTCAGCAAAGACAACACTGGTGCCCTGAGGTCAGGACAGTAGTTGGAAAAATCGGCAACTCTGACGGAATTGAAACACCCGAGTGAGCGCTGACCCAGATGGCCTTCACGTTCTCCTCAACGTGACTAAACTTTAGAGAGACTTCTTCTTACCTTCCAGCTCCTGACCTCTCCTTCCTTAGAGCAGTTACTTTGGAAAGGCTGCAACGGTAACTTTTTCCTTGCCACCTTGACATAGAAATCTTTTTAAAAGCCTCTGACTGTTTTTCAAGTCAGAGAAATCTTTCTCTAGGACCAGAGAGCGGTCTTTCTCCAAATCTAATCGTCAGGGAAGACAGTACACCCTCTTGCAGTCTCTGGGAGGGTAGGAGCCTAGTTTTCATGGACACCAATTAATAAAAACAAACAACCTGATAGTAGAGAAAAACACCTCGAAACTCAGTGTGCTTTATACATCCCATCCATCAACCCTTCCAACCTCCACTCCCCACCAGCACTTTGCCTCTGGTTCACCCCAGAGCCTAAAAACTTTCCTGCCTTTTATTTGCACGGAGCTGGAGTCAGACTTGGTTCTGTCTTCTCTCGTTTAGCTCCATAGCCCTGAATAAAGTCTTCCTAACCCTGTTTAACACTGTCCTATGCAATTTTTGCTTTAACAACATGGCCGAGAATTATAGTTCTTCAGATCCCTCTGATCCTGCGAACTTACACAGGGAGGAGGCTGTCCCTCCTTAATGAGAGCATTTCTCACACACAGAAAGAGGCTGCAAGGCAGTAGGTGGTCCTCTCAAGTTATTCCTCCCCCTGGTCCTGGCTACCAGGCTGACAAATATGATTAAATTCTAGCATAATCTAACTAAAGACACGATGGTCCTGTTAAGGGAGGAATGACATTCTACACTAAAGAAACTGCAAGCATGAGCCACGTACTATCTGCAAACAGTTGCCAAGAGAGTATTCTCATACTGGGTGTTGAGAGTGCTTCATCAAGAGGACCAGAATTAAAAACTGAATATGAACATTTTATTGACTTGGTGACATTTTCTTGGAATACTTGATTTTACACCCTGATAAAGACCGCCCCAAAATGGACCAAACTCACTGCCCGGGGTGGCTCTTACAGGCCAAGCATAAGTGATAGCCTACACTGAGCGAGGTGCAAATGCCTGTGTGGCAAGGCCAATTGTAGAGGAAGGAGAAGAAGATTCGGGAATGTGAGCCTGGTGGAATGAATTTCATATGAGGTGCCATTACACTCCCTGGGAGGTCCTGTGGAATCCAGCATCCAGCAAAGCCATCAGGAATGCAATGGTAGTATTCATTGGCACCAGTATTCTTAAAATCACTTCCATGACGGCTCATCTAGGAGTCTGAGAGAAGTTCGGAGGAAGCGTGCTCACAGAGTTTGTCTCATGGTCAGTATTCATAACGCTGATTTAGCCTTGAAATGAGTGAAGTCAGACAGCAGTGCTAAGTGCCCAGTGCAAGGGGCCCCAAAGAATAAAGTAGTAGCTGTTGTGGGGGGGAGATGGGCTTGACCTTCAGACAGGTACAGGGACTGTTAGTAGAAAATGACTGGGTATGGCACATGAACAATGAATCTTGTAACACTGAAAAAATAAAATAGAAGTATTTGGGGAAAAAAAGACAATGACAACACCAAGTGCAAAATGACAGTGAATGTGTATCTACCATCTGCAATCAGCAGCAGGGTAAAATGGAGAAGCAGGAAGTGGAGGGCTCCCGCCTCAATACAAAGTTGCAATCCTTTGCCCCATTATTAAACCTACACCAATCTTAAGTTCCAGAATCCACTCATTGAAGAGATGACCGTGGGCTCAGGAGAACAAGTCTGTAACACCACGAGTACACATTGTAATGATTCTCCAAATCCTTCCCCAAGTGGACCTGCAGCCATTTTCTCATGGGATCATATACTAGGGAGAGGCAAATATCCAGACAGAGGTCTACTGGATACAGAGTCTGCATTGACACTGATAATGTAGAGACTCAGCACATCATGAGAGCCCCATGGTTAGAATGGAGATTACAGAAACCATGTACTAAATGGAATCTTGCTAAAGTCTGACTTAGAGTGGATTCACTGTGTCCTCAGATACACCCAGGGGTCATCTCCTTGTCTCCAATAAGTGAGTAGTCATTTGTCAGTTGGAGCATTCTCCATGTTGGGTCCTTGGACTTACTGGAAAGGTCAAAGGAATGGACTCCAAAATTACTGCCCCCTACTCACTTCCAAGCAAGATGTTCAATCAAAGCAACCCTGGAGATGGGAAGGGATGGTGGGAACTAGCATCACCCTTAGAGACCTTAAGGATGCAGAGGCAGGGCTGTAACTTATTTCTAACTCACCTCTCTGGCTCCTGAAGCAACTGAATGCCATCTTGGAAAATGCAGACCACTGGCAGCTCAGCCAAGTAACAACCCTGGCCACAGCTGCTACACTACGTGTGGTATCATTCTAAGAGTTGACCAAAAGGGCTTCAGATACCTGATATGCAGACATGGGCTTTGCAAATGCATACTTTCAAAAATTATGATCAGAAAAGATCAAGGAAAAGATATATTTGTAGGTAATGGACAACAATATTCACTTCTAGTTTTTCCTCAGGATATATTAACTCTTCTACCCCTTTGTCATAATTTATTCAAAAGAAATCTGGACCATCTGAACACTTTGCTGATTGTCACATTGATGACATCATGCTGATTTGGGTAGAACAGCAACAACAACAACAACAAACAGGTAACTAGTATATTAGAGGCCTTGTTAAGACACTGTATCAGGGACCTGCTATTTTAGGGGTTTTTAAGGATCTAGTGGTCGGAGGCTTTTGAGATATCCCCTTTAAGGTAAAAGACAAAATGATGCATCTTCCAATCCCTATCATATAAAAAGAAGCACAACACCTGGTAGAAATTTTAGAGTTCTGGCTAGAATACATTATGCACACAGAAATACCGTTATAACCCTTAAGTCCAATGATACGGAGTAGAAAGGGTTTTACAGGGGTGCCTGGGTGGCTCAGTTGTTAAGCATCTGCCTTCAGCTCAAGTCATGATCCCAGGGTCCTGGGATCGAGCCCCGCATGCGGCTCCCTGCTCAGCAGGAAGCCTGCTTCTCCTTCTACCATTCCCTCTGCTTGTGTTCCCTCTCTCACTGTGCTTCTCTTTGTCAAATAAATAAAATCCTTAAGAAAAACAAAAAAGGGTTTTACAATTGGTCTAGGCTGTGGTATAAGCAGTCCTACCACTTGGGCCATATAATCTGGCGGGATCTATATTGTCGGAAACGTCAATGGTGAGAAAAGATGGAATGTAAGTTTATGGCAAACCCCAGTGGGAGATTCATTATGCCTGCTCTTGGGATTCTGGAAAAAGACCATGCCATCTGCAGTAGAGAATTATATACTCCTTTTGAGAATCATCTGCTAGCATGATGCTTGGCCCTGGTACAGAAACTTGACCATGGGACATCAAGTGACTGTGTGTCCGGAACTGCCCATGATGAGCTGAGTTCTCTTAGACCCACAGTGTCATGAAGTCAGAAGGCTCAACAGCAGTCCATCATGAATTAGAAATGGCACATGTGAGATCAAGTCTAAATGGCCAGCTGTGTGAGCAGATGGCGCAAACCCTAAGTCATTTGCCATGGCTGTACCAGGTGCTCCTTCATGAGTAAATTCCCTGTGAACAGCTGAAGAAAGAAGCACACACCCCAGCTCGACTGGTGGATGGGCAGTTGCAGACACATGGTCTGCACACTGAAGCTGGGTAACAGTGCAGAGAAAATGTTCCCGGTGGATAAAGGTGCAAATGGAGAACGTGGTCATCCATTCATTGTGAAAGGAGAAGTGACCTGAGGGGAGAATACTAACAGATTTCTGGACATTTGCTAAGGGCTGCTCAGCAGCACAGAAGGAAAAGACTGGAAAGTAAGAGATAAGGAGGTCTGGGAGAGCATGTGGATGGTCACTCGGGAGTTGGCAGTGAGTACGGTTTTTGAATTACGGGTTAATATCTAACAGAAAGCATCTACCAAAGGGAAGGCAGTGAACGATGAATTAGACCTGTGATCTGACCAGTTGAGATCAGCCACTTTTACCACTGGCCATTTCAGAACTGACATTTTAGGTATAGGAATGGAATGGCCACAGCCGTAACACCGGTGTTTCTTGATTACAAGCAAAGATTAGATTAGGGTGATGCTTAGTGGCTTGTCTTTTGACTTTTCCCCTTACCTTTCTCTTGTGCTTAAAATCTGGAAGTCACGAACCATAGCAACTATAGAAACAAGTCATGAGGTTTAGAAGAAAATTATCAATACCAGAATTAGGTGGCAAGAGAGAGTTCTACAGAAGCACAGTATAAATTCCACAGAAAGTGAGCCTTATTTTACTGATTGCATATTTTTAGATTCAGATATTGAGTCAGACTGAATTTTTAAAAATCTTGTTTTAAAACTTGGCTAATTATAGTGACTTGCAGGGGAGGGGCGGGCGATTATATTAAATGGGCAGCAAGTGAGTCAACAGAAAGGTGTTTTGAAGTTTGTTTTTATTTAAGCAGGCTCCACTCCTAGCACGGAGCCCACCCAACACTGGGCTTGAACTCAGGACCCTGAGATCAAGACCTGAGCTGAAAGTAAGAGTTGGATGATTAACCGATTGAGCCATCGAGGCACCCCTCAACTTTTTTTTTTTTAAGATTTTATTTATTTATTTGACAGAGAGAGAGAGAGAGAGCACGTAACCAGGGGGAGCAGCCGGCAGAGGGAGATGGAAAAGAAGGCTCCCCGCTGAGTAAGGAGCCCGATGGGGGACTCGATCCCAGGACCCTGGGATCATGACCTAAGCTGAAGGCAGACACTTAACCCACTGAGCTACCCAGGTGCCCCAAGAGAAAACTTCTATTAAGGAATGCAGTGCTGTTCCGATTTTTCTTAGATCTATAGGGAACTCTGTGGATTATATATTCCAACCCTTTAATTTGGGAAAACTAAGGTCTTAAAGGGAGAATGTGTTGTAGTGTAGGTTGTGGTCTAAGTATGGTTAGAACCCATTTATTCTATCAAATGTTTTTCCACTAAGTCATATAGTCTCTTGAATACAGAATAATGTCATTTCAAATTACTGTGGTTATCCATATGAAATCCATTTTCTTTTAATGAATTTCAAAGAAATAACTTCTTAATTTAATTTATCACAATGATGACCCTCAATAACACAAAGAAGCCAGTCTTAATCCAATTCAAGAAAGTGGTGGTATAATGCTGAAAAAGTGTGAAAAGTGATAGAGCAGGTTGAAAATTCCAAATTACTAATTTGTCTCAGTATGTGCTCCCATTTTTGAGAGTGAATATATTTTGGAAAATGTTAATTAACCTACTTCATGGCTGGCACTCTTTCTTTGATTATCATGTATCTTCCTGAGATGAGGTTGTAGATTTCCAATCCTTAATTCTAAGATCTCATTTAAATTTTTTATATGCTTTTGGTCAGTTTAATAACAACATCTCCCTTGCAGGGTTATTTCTATTTCAGATTCTAAACATCAGACTATTTCTGGGGCACTAGCTAATCAGTATTCCATGCTGGTTTTCTTTAAACTTTTTTCTTTCTTTTTCAGATTCTTTATCAATACAAGTATTTTCATCACTTGGATAATGATACTAAAATTGTAAGGTGATGAAAACTTATCTGAGAATAATTTTCTCCTTTTCTCTGTATTTCACACGTTCAATACATTTACTGTAAAATATTTTTATTGCATAACATGTATTTCATGTAACAGTGATCAGTTAATATTAAACTCATTGACAAATAATACTTAATGATAAGAAATGTTTTGCCAAAATTTTAAGAAAAAAAAATACTCTTGTCTGAACTTCGACAGAATGCTAGAGTCAGGAAGGGAATCTCACATAAGGTCAAGAAAGTTTAAGTCATTTTTCACCTCACCTATTCTCAAAAATATCAAAACTGATCAAAGTCTTTTACTATTATACCAATGCCTTTCTGGTCTCTCAGTCCTTTGACCTTTTTTCTCTCCATGCTACATAACCTGACAGGCTATTCCCTGGCTCCCAACCCTCCTCTTTCTAAGGTTCTAAAAAGGAACTGGTTCTCTGATCTATCAGTGTTTCTCCTGACTTTGAAGCCACCTAGTTTTTGTCCTTTTTTTTCCCCAGAGAGAAAGAAAGTATGTGCGTGTGTGCGCGCATGCGTGTGCATATATGTGAGGGGGTGGAGATAGGGTGGGTAGGAAGTAAGCAGGGGAGGAATTTGAAAGGCAGGGCAAGGGGGTAATGGGGGTAGGGAGGGAAAAAATGAAACAACATGGGACCGGGAAGGGAGACAAACCATAAGAGACTCAATCTCAGGAAATTCAAATCTCTTACTGGGTGGCGGAGGGGATAGGGTGGCTGGGTTATGGACATTGGGGAGGGTATGTGCTATGGTGAGTGCTGTGAATCATGTAAGACTGATGATTCACAGACTTTGACCCCTGAAGCAAATAACACATTATATGTTAATTTAAAAAAAAAAAAAAAAAGCCTTAACATTTCACCCGGCTTAACCAAAAGGTAGACAGGCTACTTCTGCCTCTAAGTCCCTGCATCCCTTTCCTTAGTACCTGCTTAAGTTTTAATTTTTATTTTAACAACTCCGTTGAGGTATAATTGAGATTCAAAAAGCCACATATTTCATGGACACATTCGATGAGTTTGGATGTGCATAAACACCTGTAAGTGTCACCACAAGCAAGGGAACACACATCTTCATCGCCTCCAAAAGTTTCCTCATGTCCCATTTCCCACAGTGCTAAGAATACTTCACATGAAACGTACGACTTAAACTTCACGAGTGCACAATTGCACTGGTATTGTTACCGACAGGCATTCTACCATACAGCGGTCTCTAGAATTTGCTCATCTTGTCTAAGTGAAACTTCCGATCAGAATAAGGATAACTCCCTAGGGCAAGTGGTGTAACTCAACAGAGAGCATTTGCAATAGTCTAGATGTGAGAATTAAAGAAAGCGAAAGCTGAGGGTTTTTTGATAGTTTGAGGTTGAAGGGGAGAATGAAAGAGAGGATGGTGACAAGGATATTGTCCAGTGTTTTGCCAGGGTTCCGACGATAGGGACCACTGTGAAGTTTTAACAGGGACATGCTATGGCCAGATGCATAGGTCAGTGAGGTCAGACGTGGTGGGTGGAGGACGCATTTGGAAGAGATGGGGCAGCAAGGCCACGAAAAGGTTGGTGTGCAAATCTGAGTCAGACTTGCAAATGCCTCAGGGAGGTATAACTGAATTCGATAGTCTAGGCAGCTATAACTCACTCATTTCATCTGCATGTCCTAACTATGATTAAAAGTGATTCATTAGTATATGACTTCCTTTTAAATGGCTACCGCAATAAATGTGAATAGCCCCTTTTAAGGCAAGAGTTGAACCATTCAAAAACTCTCATCAATTGACAATAATAGTTCCTTGAATTTCACGGGTAGAACAGAAAATGAAATTCCCCAACGCAACAGAAGAAAGCTGGCCCTAAAGCACAAACTTTTCTTCCCTGAAAGCAGAAATGTCAAGTGAACATCCTGAGGTCAGTAGGAGGTTGTTAAGGCATTACACAGGGAATGAAAGAAAATTGGTCAGTTTGGCTAATAATCAGTATTGTCTCTGGGTCAGCTCTCTTGCTTCAAACTTTTAGGCGCAATTCTGCATATAGCGAAGAAAATGGTAATCCCTTATTTTTTGGAAACATGCTCTGAAGTACAGACTCTTCCATATGCCTAGGAACATTTTACTTGCAAATTTTCCCATTCGTAAATAAAATATAGAATCTGATATTGCCTTTTCTGAATCATAACACTTATTTCATAGCAATATCATTTTCCCCCCAAATCAAAATTGATGGCACTTTATACAATCTGATTCTGGATAACTCACAAACCTCTCTTTTCAGCTCTTCTTTATTATCGCAAACTTTACTTGGGAATCACAGTTGCCCGGCGTTTCTGATATAAGCAATGCATTTCACAACACTTTACTTGTTGACAGTATTCCCGTACCCTTAACTCCTATGCTCTTGGTTCAACTTGTAAATTCCAGCCCCCTTGTAAGACTTTACTCATAGTTTTCTCTCCCTGCAATTTGCCTGATTTGCCCTGAAAAAATTTATTATTTCATCTTCAGATCTGATTTCTTCCCCCTCTGATGATTACACATTCTACGGTCCAAAAGGTCCAACAACTTAAGGCATACCTTGCCTATCTTTTTGTCTAACCCAAATGTTAAGATCTATTCTCATTAAAATTTACCATTTCCCACGTCTGTTCTCTGCCCCTACGTAGAAACCCCAAGCCAAGGCTGGGGTAGGTCGTATCGCAAGTCAGACTGGTGTCACCGTGTTGTCTCTAAACGTCAGTATGTACAGGATCTTCTCTTCCTGCTTGCTCTCCCACTCAGCTCCAGGACCATTTTAAACCTCCTTAATTCTGTTCAAAGATCTAATCCACATTCCCTCCCTCTTCTCTGTAGGTAGATTACCTCATACCTTACCTCAGTGAGGAACTCGGAGCCATCAGAAGGAAACAGTCGTAACCTCCTCATATTATACATACAGTCTGTCTACATTTGTACCAATTCTCTCCTTTCCGGTTGTTTCATTAGGGCAGCAATTTTATACCATTACTGCACATGGACAACATCGAGGGGCTCTGAAAAGACAATTACGCCTGGCCCAGGAAACAGAGACGACGATTTGAATGGTCTGGTTTGGAGTTTGGGAATCCATGGTTTGTAAAGCTCTCCAGGTGATTCTAATGCGGAGTCAGGGAGCCGCTGACCCTTAGAGAAATTCTCCTTTCTCCTCTGGAAGGGGGCTTGTTGAACAAGTCCTTCAATTACATTTTCTCATATTGCATGTTAAAATTTACGCACTGCCTCTTCTCTGTGTGTAGCCGGAATGTAGAGAATCATTCCCTCTCAAATACGCCCTTCCCTTGGACTTTGTAATTTATTCAGTCCTCTCTCATCTCAATCAAACAACAACCCCCCCCCCCCCTCAATCAAACAACAAATCAAACAACAAAAAAACTTTAGATTTCGTCCTCATACCTGTGACGGTCAGGGTCAGGTGCCCACTTGCTCGGCTGGAGCAGCAAGTTATCCAAACACGACTTGAGGCCTGTTGTGATAGGATTTTGCAGATGATTAGCGGTTCTAGTCAGCTGGCTTTATGGGAGGAGCTTGTTCCCAGTTTTCCGGGGTTGGGGGAGGGGAGCAGGTGTGCCTACTCTCTCCAGCTGAAAGGCCTTAAAACCTTTCAGCCGTTAAGGTTCCAAAATGAAGAAGAAACACCACCTGTGGACCTCGGTGTCCGCTTTCTGCCCGAGTTTCCAGTCTGCCCTGATGCAATTCAAGTGTCTAAAAAGATTTCAATATTTGTTGAATCCGTTCTTTAAAATTGGTTCCTGTCCCCATCGTTCCACCGAAACAGACTAAAGAAATGATAATTAACCTTGTTTGCCAAACAAATTTTTTCACTCTGGAGAGGCTTCATTTTTATTTATTTTTTTTAAAGATTTCATTTATTTATTTGACAGAGAGATCACAAGTAGGCAGAGAGGCAGGCAGAGAGAAAGGGGGAAGCAGGCTCCCTGCTGAGCAGAAAGCCCGATGGGGGGCTCAATCCTAGGACCCTGAGATCATGACCTGAGACGAAGGCAGAGGCTCAACCCACTGAGCCACCCAAGTGCCCTGAGGCTTCATTTTTAACCATTACTTATTCTTGCTCTTTTGAAACTGTTTTAAATTGTGAAAAACACAATACACAAAAGAATGTGTGGCTTAAATAATAATTGTTATGCAACTATACATGTAATCACCGCACAGATTAAGAAGCAACATTACTAACGTCTTCGAAATCCCGTCAGCACTCTTCCTTAATGACTTCTGCTTTACTCCTCCAAGAGGCAAATTATTCTTCTTTTTGTGTTATTCAATCAATTCAATCAAAATTTTCTTTTCCTGGTTCTTAGAATGACACTGGTTGGTTAGTTTGTGTTTTGGTAGCATGTTACTTTTTCTCTGTGTATTTGTGAAAGTCATAAGTAGAGCTCTTGTTTATTCATTTTACTGTCTTGCATTATTCTGTAGCATGGCGGCACCACAAAATATCCCTGTCATTATTGGTGGATTTGGGGGCTGTTTTGAGTTGGGGGCTTTAACGAATGATGTTGCTGTAAGTACACTTAAAAGGAAGATACTCAAAATACTTAATGGTATATATGGCAAGGTCAAACACTAATCACAAGTTTTCAACATACAAGGTACTTTCTGTTTTTAAAATGCTTGTGACATTTTGTACTTATACCATTTTAGATTTAATGAGAATTCCATTTCCAACATTTGGCTTCCTCAGACTAGATTTTTCCTTCTGTATGTGCATAATATATCCCTGTAATTTAAATGGAATTATCCTGGAAACTAATGAGGTTAGGCATCTCTATTTGTTTTTTAACCATTTGGATTTCTTCTCATCTAAAGTATCTGTTGATGTGTTTTTCCTATATTTCTACTATGTTGCTTTTCTTTTACCTCGGATTTGTGGTACGTATTTTTGACACAAGTCTTTTTGTTGTTTTTTATATCAAATATCTTTTCCAATTTTTTGATCTTCCTTATTTTTTTTATGGTGTCTGAGGAACAGAAATCTTTATTTTTATTTAGTAGTATTTACCTAATTTTCCTTCTGGATAGTGTGTCTTGTTTAAGAAAACTTTTCCTCTCCCAAGTTTATGAAGTTATTTTCCCATATTATCCTCTATATGTTTTATGAATTTGTTTTTCACATTTAGGTCTTTAAATTATATGGATTTTTATCTTTGCAAATTGTGACAGGGTCCAGAATCATTTATTTTTACTTTTTTCAAGTGACTACTGAATTGACTCAGGCTATTTAATTGCAAGTTCATGGTTTTTTGCAGATCTGCTTTATCTCCTCTGTTGTATATAAAATGTCCATTTAAGGGCCATTTTGTTCCATTGCTCAATTTATCCTGTGTCAGCACTATATTCTTAATTTCTGTATTTTTATAATAAATCTTAATATTTGCTAGAATATATTCTTATATCTTGTTCTTGCTTTTCAGTGTACTCTTCCTTGGCCTTTTGTGCTTCAGTGTAAATTTTAAAACTGGCTTATGAAATTCCTCTCACATTTAAAAAATTTAATTGCATTGAATCAATGGATTTGATTTGGGAAGAATTGTATGTCACTACAATATTCAGTTTTTCAATCAATGAACGTTGTATTCAGCTCTTATTTAATATCTTAATAAAATTTTACTATTTTCTTTGTAGAGGTCTTGAACTTTTTAGGCATTTGATACTTTTGATGCTAGTAAAAATCATTTCTTGAAATCTTCATTTTCTGATGATTTCTTGTTCACAATCAGAGAAGAAATTTATTTCTGTGTAGTTTTTACAATTAGTAAACTTGACAAATTCTCTTACATACTTTAAAACAAACTGTTGATTATTTGGGATTTTCCACACACAAAGATGTATCATCTACAAATAATTATAGTTCTTTTCTACTTTCCCACTTCTTACACCTTTACTTGTCTTTTTCTTCTCTTACTTTGACACAATGGCTAGAAACTCTGGTAAAAGTATTGAAGAGAATGGTGACAATAGGCATACTTGCTTTGTTTCTGGTTTCAAAGGAAGAGCCTTCTATCCTTTTATCAGCAGAGTTTTTCTTTGTTTGTTTTTAGTAGATAACATTCAGCAGATTTAAAAAGTACTCCCATTCCAACTGTGCTATAAAGTTTTTGTTATGAATGGATTTTGAATTTTATCAAATATTACCCAGCATCTTATGATTTTTGTACTTTAGTATATTAATGTACTAGATTTCATTAATTCATTTTCCAACACTGAAACAATCTTGTGTACCTGGGATAATTCAATTTGGTCATGATTCTTAATCACTTTCATACGTTTCCAGACCTTTGGATCTCGGCATATGCATTATTTTTTCCTACCTGAGATTGGTAACTTGGCCTTCTTTCTCCTTTGATTAATTTGTTAATTTTATTGAACTTTTCTTCAAAAAATCAAATTGTTGGAAGATCATTTTTTTATTGAGTAGCCTATGGAAATAATTCTTAATTCTTACAAATAATAAAATAAAATATGATATAAAATTAAATAAAAAATGAAACTTTAAAAATAAAATTTTGATTTATTTGGAATTGCCGTTTAAACAGAGGTAAAAGATTTCAACATTTTTGCCATCATAATTTTATTATGTTTTGATAGAAAACTATTTTGGTTCAATATCCTATCAAGGCTTTAAATTGTAGATGTTGTGACTTTTCAGCTCTTTTTTTTTTTTTTAAAGATTTTATTTATTTGACAGCGAGAAACACAGCGAGAGAGGGAACACAAGCAGAGGGAATGGTAGTGGGAGAAGCAGGCTTCCTGCCGAGCAGGCAGCCCGATGTGGGGCTCGATCCCAGGACCCTGGGATCATGACCTGAGCCGAAGGCAGACGCTTAACTGACTGAGCCACCCAGGCGCCCCGACTTTTCAGCTCTTAAAGCCTAGATAATCAATAGTCAAATCATTAATCATTATCTAATTACAACGTTTTATTTTATTTATTTATTTTTTTAAAAGCTTTTATTTATTTGTTTGACAGAGAGAGAGA